>CM031377.1:33265897-33673903 GCA_018208015.1 Medicago ruthenica | reverse complement strand
TGCGACTGTGTCGGCTGAGAAGAACTAGCCTCACCCGCAGAAGGATCGGGCACCGGCCTCTTCCCCTCTTAGGCACACGAGGGTTTGCAGTCTGCCTCTCCCGTCGGTAGCTTCCAGTTATCGCCTGTCTACCAACTCTCATCCTATCTGCGTTATGATCAGACATATCTACACAAAAACATAACTCAAAAAATTAGTCATAATAAAAACATCATTCACAAAATTAACATCATAAACTAACTAAAAAACAATCTAACATCATCATTATAATTAAATTAACAAAATTAGAATTCTAACATATGCATCAACATTAATAAAATTGTGAAAGATGAAAATGAGTCTTCCCTCATGATTTAAATGTATTAACACGATGATACGCTTTGAATGAATTGAATCTAACAACCAAATATATCATACTGTGATGCTAGTATTTTTCTAAATAGTATTTATCCTTCCATAGTTTTTGTTGGAAAATAGGTATTTCTTGCTCCTTAGTTGCATGTGACTCTGCTTTGTACACTTTTAAATTTTGATATGTATTTCATTTCAATCAATTTTCTGACCGTTGCAACAAAAGTTCCATAGGACTAAAATAAAGTTGTCGTTCCTTTTACGGTCTGAAAACTGATATTCTCTCCGTCTCACATTAGATGTCATATTTAAATATTATACAATTATTAAAAAAATGATTAATAGAATTGATTTTAATGATAAAATATGTTCATTACTAAAACACCTTTTAAGTTAACTATATGTCTCAATAACTATGTATTGTGTTTTTAATCATGCTATTATATTGGCCTACCAAGGGCCAAGCAACTAAAACTAGGGTTTAGGCCTCAAAATTTTGGACAAAAAATGGCAATTTTTTTTTTTTTAAAATTTAGCTATGACAAAATAATTGTAGACTTTTGTCTAGCTTAGTTCGTCAAGTACAGACCTCAAATCCTCTTGGTCTTCGATTTAAACTTTGGACTAGTAAAAATTTACTTTTTTATTTAATTTTAAAAGACCTCACTAAAAAAAAGCGCTTTAAACCTCTTAAAATGTTTGGCCGACCTTACTATTATTATATGTGATTAGATTATTTAGCTAATTGCATTACCAATGATACTTGCTTAAGTGTTATGATCTACTTTAATTTGATCATTTTTGTTCTTCACAAAAAACGGGACCAAAAAAATGTGGTGATTTCAGTAAATGACTCTAGGTATTTGTTTTATTTTCGTTATTTAAGAAGGCATTCGTCTCGTGAGTTTAGCTTAAGTTTGTAGAGACATTGTATTATATATGCAAGAGTCCGTGTTTAAATTTTAGATTCGCATCTTATTCACTTCAAAGATGAATTTTTAGGCATTGCACTACTTAACAAAAAAAAAAGGCATAGTATTGGTATGTTTGTGCTTACCTCTAATAAATCATTGACCCTTT
Organism: Medicago ruthenica; assembly: GCA_018208015.1. Taxonomy (NCBI): domain Eukaryota; kingdom Viridiplantae; phylum Streptophyta; class Magnoliopsida; order Fabales; family Fabaceae; genus Medicago; species Medicago ruthenica. The sequence goes on along the minus strand of CM031377.1, from coordinate 33,672,472 downwards.
CCGTAACACTTTTCACTTTTTTTTATTGCTCTAGATTAATGCTAGAAGGTCTGAAACGACACACTATACAACTGTTTTGTGTGATAAAAATTTAGGGTGTTCAAACATAAATTTATAGGATATTGGTATAACTTTTTTATGGTGTACATGTGCACACTTTGAGAAAGTCATTCCCCGATGTCTTTTAAGACAATGCATATGTCTTTTACCTCAATTATATTGATGTACAGAAAATATATATCTCTTCAAATTTGATTTTTGGTTCTTTAAGGTTTGAACACAATAAACTTAGATACATGCAAACATTTAGAAGAAAGAAAAAAAAAGGAGAAATTACACTCAATAAGAATAATATTCGTGAGAGTAAGACGGTGGTTTGGTAGTTTGGAGGGGAACATAGGGATTGTATGCATTGAACTCCAACATATTAGAAATATTAATAAACATATACATTAGCTACTAAGATTTTCTTCAAAAAAAAAAAAAGATACTAAAATTTGTCATTTCAAAAATAAAAATTAAGAATTATATTCATCTAATGTATATGTTTGTTTTTTAATGCTACAAACTTAAAGGGAATTTTATTATAAAAATGTACAAATGAAAAAGGTTTTAGTTTTATACTAATTGTCTAAATCAACAAAAGAAAATTGTACCCAAAAAACAGCAAAAATTGAGGGAAAAAACATAATGACCAAATTAACATGAACGTGGGAAGTAATTAAGTACAGTAATACTCTAAATAGATTCAAATGTTTGGTCCAGTGAAAAAAATACAAAAATATAAATCTTGAATTTGAAGATTTTCGTTTAAGTTTCACTACTACCTTTAAAAAAAGGTCTTTGAAGGAAGGTGTATGTAAACTTCTTTATAAATGTTCGTTGAGTTTTAAATCTTTTCTACCTTCTACTAGAGGTTAGACATTATTGTTGGAAATTTAGGTCTTAATAAAACAGAATTCATAAAACATGTTCAATCATTATAAATCAATAGCGGAAGCAATCAAAACATTGAACATGATTACGATCGGATCTACAACATGTTTGATTTACCAAGGATATTAAGAATTAGGGTATTAGGAATACCTGAAAGAAGCTTTCATGGCAACCTCCCAACATCAGCGGTCAGAAACAGAGAGGAGGTGATCTGATATGAAAACATAACAAAGGGTTAGCGGCGGCTGATTTGGTTCTTCCTCAACCGGTACCTTTATGCCTCAAGTTCTCTTCAGATGGGGAGAAGAGAGAGTTTGCTGTGTCCGGTGTATTGGGGACCATAGCCTCTTTTATATTGGATGACCATTAGGGTTTCCCATTATTCCGTTAATGGGCCATCCGGACATCCACCCATATTGAGTCCATATCAATTAATTAATTAATTATCTAAATAGAAATCTAATTAGCCTTATTACTTAAATTGATCACTAATCAATTAAGGCTCCAAATTGATAAACAGCTAATATAATTATTATTACGATATTTGCTCACATAATGATATCGGAATATAATTAAATAATAAAATATTCCAACAATCTCCCACTTGGGCTACATATCTTAATAATTATACCAGAATTCTTTAGGCGCGCGTCTGAATGCTATTTATCTTTAGATTTCAACTTTACAATCTGGTCCACCTCATACATTAATAATGGGACCACCGCGGCTGTCGTCACTGACGTATAGTGTGACGGAACCCCGACGACCACCATATCAATGCACTTGATGACATAGATCGATATGGATGAGTGGCATGGAAATTTCATGTGATGTGATCTCTAAATCATGTCTATTTCCAATTGGTCCAACTGAAAACTTTAGTGAGATCAAACTGAAGTTTGCAAATTCAATATTTGCACAAAATGATACAGAAATGGTTATAACCAAAATAACCTCATAAACTTTATTTCTGCAGAAAATCATAACATAAAGTCTGTATCGATATCAAAACAGAAGTATAGAACATATAATAAAAGAGACTCCCACTAATCTAAGACATCATTAATGATAACAACCATATGAAAGACTTTATGTGTCATGTCTTTGATTAGTGGGTCACCTAGCATAAAGTTTGTCTCTAATGTTCTATCATTTAACAACAATAATTTATAAGGGGATGAACCTTATAAACTTTGTTATTAAAACATTATATGACTACATTATGTCACTATATAACTTAAATGGTTTTTCAATACCTTTAACAATATGCAACCAAGTGACATAAATACTTACAGTCATATTTCCTGAGTTAGGATGTATATTACATACACACATCCAAAAGTCAGAGTCTAACACACTAATGATCTCCAAAATGTCAGATCCCTGATGAATATAAACTCTTTTGTTCTCTTTAAAAAATCTGTATGGTTGCCTATTCAACAATTCAAGCATTGAATTGCTCAAATATCTGCCAAACAATCTGGTTATATACGCTATTTCCAAATGCGTATAAATAAGATCATACATAAGAATCCTATAGACAAAACATAGGAAAATACTCAATTTTCTGAATATAAATGTTCTATTGGGCAATATTTGAGACTGAAAAGTCTCTCTCGGTGATTGAGGTCATCCAAAAATTTATTAACTTTAATATCAATTTATTTTCAACTTTAATGATATAACTCTTTTGTGATATCCGAATAATACCTTGAGAAAAATCTCTAAGTATTGAAATGTCTAATACAAAAGAGGTGTCCCCAGGATCTTTCATCACTAACTTTTGTTAGAGATTTCCTTGGTTTCACATTACTAACATATATCATAGTTGACTAAATAAAATAAAATTGACACATTAAAATATGAATATAAATTTACTCCCATTGAGCTTACTAAATCCACAACTCTACTTAATATTATCTCAAAACCAAATGAGACAATTACTTTATGAGAATTTGTGGTAACACTAAAGAGACAAATTTCTTACCTTATAAGTGGATTTCACGACTTTGCAAACCATCTACTTTGTATCAATTGACACAAAAGCTTTATTCCGTTGCACCATATTATATCATTAATGTCACCATTAAGAAACACTATATTGAAATCCATCTTATGCAGCTCCAAAATTATAACAAGCAAACTAGTATCATGACTGTCTTAATAGAGTCTTTCAAATAAAATAAATAGAATTTCTCTTTTCAGTCAATTCTTTATGATACTAGAAGCCCTAGTTCTTGAAGGTGTTGAGTTTGATCTATATGAATTAATTTCATAACTTGATTGAGAGGAAGAACAATAATGTCCTTATGAGGTTCCAAATATACTATACTAATAGTAACAATATGAATTGATTTAGAACTAATTCTTCCTCATTCAATTTTATTCTATTTCCATATCTCTCCCCCAAACTCAATATCTTCAAGAAAACTTAACAATTTATGTCTCAAACATTTCCTTAAGTTGTGGGACGAAAAACTTAATAGTTTTCAAACCCTTAAACAATTATAGAATGTCACAAGTCATAACTGAATTGACTCTAATAACTAAACTTAAAAGACACATTGAATCATCATTTGAAAATAAAACTCAAAATATCTTGATTTAGTCAAGGAGAAATTAAAACAAAAATTAATTCAAATAATGATTCACCAAATTGTCTTTTAAATACTAAAGTAAGCTTGCAACGACAATCTAAAATTAGTATAAAATGAATAAACAATCTTTGTCGACTTTGTCCATTCTAAATTGATATATCTTTCAACATTATTGGACATAAGTCAGTCAAGTACCTTTCTTTATTTGCCCTTATCTTTTTGAGGTATTTTCCGAATGAACACTATTTTATTTTTTCTTGCTTCAGCTTTTCTTTATTTGCACACTTTATGAATTGATCCTTTAAAGGATCATTTCTAATTTTAACAGTTATAAACTTAATTGTGCAAAAAGAATACTAAATGCTGAATTTTCGAACAAGTCATCTGATAGTCGAAATTACTGAAGTTTCGAACAAGTCATCTGATAGTCGAAATTATAATGTCTCAGCAAGATTAAATATTTACATAATGTGCTCAATATTTTCTTTGCCTTATAATCTTAATGAAATATCACTCTCCAATGAGAGATTGTCTTTCTCTGTATTGCTTTAAAAGCACTTTAGTTTAAGCAAAGAAAATATGACAAAAATTGTCAACTTAAATAACACTGATAAGATTTCTGATCTTTTAACTTTATGATCGCATAAGACCTATAAGATTTGGTGTATACTCACTTGTCAAACTTGATTCTCACATTAAATACTGAATTTGCAAGAGAATGCGAGTTTCACCACCCTTATATAAGGTCTAGATCCAAGAACAATGTTAATATTATTCTTTAATTCCTAAAAGTTAAAACTTTTAAGAGTTAAAAATTTAACTCAAATTAACAGATACATAAACCGTATTAGCTTAAAGAGAACAAGAGAAGCAAAAACACTCACAAAAATACCTAGTGCACCATTAATATCAAGTCTTTAAACAATAATATCAATTGCTAGTGGTATTTTACAGCAATGATCAAACAATGACAATTTACTTTGACAAAGAATAAATTCTTATAATTGTCATATGTTTACCATTATATTCGTGTGGGTGTAAACTCTTAAATGTATAAATAAGTTTACACTCACACAACATTATCACACATGTCAATAAAATATTATAGAAACGTACATCTTTATTTGTAAATAAAAGACCTTAACAAGATACCAAGCGCACCATTAATTCTCAATCTTCGGATTGTAAAAATTAACTGCAAGCGATACTCTCAACGCGATGATCAAACATTGGTGATAAGTCCCGTCAAATAATAGTCACCTTCGGGCATCCTATTATCCACATGGAAAAATACTTTATAACCACCACATATTTACCACCACAGGTATGTAACTATCCGGCCAAGTTGTGTCTTCCTTGGGGCCGACGACAACTCGCATAAATAATTACACACTACATCTTTTGTAACTTCAGTTGAGTCGAATCTACGCAACAGAGGTTACTTGGGCAACATTATTGTTTCAACTGACTCAACCGCAATTACTAGATAATTTTAATATATATTAAATGGGGTGATAAGTCATGTCAAATAATAGTCACCTTAGAGTATCCTATTATTTACATGGAAAATTACTTTATAATCACCACACATTTACTATCACATGCATGTAATTATCCGGCCAAGTTGTGCCTTCCTTGGGGCTGACGACAACTCGCATGAATAATTGCATACTACGTCTTTTGTAAGTTCAGTTGAATTAAATCTACGCAACAGAGGTTACTTTGGCAACATGTTGCTTCAACCAAAACAACTGCAATTACTAGACATTTCACAATAAATTAAATGGGAATGATCTTAAATTTACAAGGCACTACCGACATAATGTAGGCCAAATTAGTCCATTATGTCGCTAAGTAACCATAAGGCCACTCAGCAACCCTTAAGTGTGAAGACAAGTTCACAAGAGTTTGAAAGAAGATGCAAGTCAAAAATCACACCAATGTGTGTATGACAATACATTTACATGTATCACATAAAAGCGAAATCATAAGTAGCATGAAATATGTCAAAAATGCACGATTGGAGGAAAAGAAAAATGATGTTATTGTAGAAACTTAATAACAATAATCTCAAACATCACAATCATGCCATAAAGCAAATATTCAATTTCAAATCAAATAAAAAAAATTGAATCTTTATATGCCAAAAATATTCATGCCACAATTGATTCACATATAGCAATGATTCTTTAAATAAAATAATGAATAACTCTAAACTTAATTATTTCCTAAATAAGGAAACAAACTTTATATGTCTATAAATAAACAAACAAAACTAGAGTTATTATTTTCCAAACTTTAAAGAACCAAATTCTTACTTTCTGTACCAAAATTAAAATAAAATTGTTCATAATATTTTAAGATTCATTATTAAAAGACAATAAATCTCCCACAAGTATATAAAATAACCAAATATATATAACAAATTTATTTGCCTTATTTCTCAGGATAAAACCTTCAAGTACAGAAAAAAATTGTGAATCAAAACCGAAAGACATGATAACAAAATTTAAAACAATTATGTCAAGCCAAAATATTTTATTTTAGAATCTTTCTAATTTCTAAAACAAATCACCCAAATTGAAATTTGACCCAATCGTCATCATATCCAAATGAACTTTGTGCATGACCGCAAGCATTGTCCTTTGACATTTTTAATTTCAAAACTAAATTGATAAAAGAGATTTTATCACCAAAACAAAAAAATATTATATATAATAATCAAGACTGTATTATCATATATCGTTTATGATCAGTCAAAGGAACAAAAAACATGTTTCACCTATGAATTCTCCCAAAACTCAATTGCAATCAAATCTTAATGGAGAGAGAAAAAAAAACGTTATGCACATATGTTCAGCTGAATTGATCACAAGAGTCAATAATTGATAAAATATCAGTATAAAAGAAAAAAAACTTAACGAAGCATTTCTTTATTGACAACATACAAGGGAACAAACTTTATTTGCTATATCCTTTCGATTGCAAAAGATTCTAAAAACAAATTAACGATTTCCAATTGCAAGCACAATATACAAAACTGAACAGCATGCCAGCTGAACGAAAAAGAAATCATATCAATTAGATTTGTTTTTAAAATTCAAACCACAACACAATATTAAAGTCACATATATAAATTGAATATGAGCAATATGTGAATTCTATACGCATATGACCAAACAATTTGCATGTTATAATCAACACCGAAACACCATATAGAAAGATTGAACTACAGTAGCAAAAAAAAACAAACACATGTCGTAATCGTAAATTGATATCAACATCAAAACTTCTAATTAAAAAATTAGGTTCAAACAAATCCAAGAAAACCAAAAGCCCTAAAATCAAAAATATGGTTAACGAAGATCCCAATAAATCAAACATGATGACCGCTCTGATACCACTTGTTGGAAATTTATGTCTTAATAAAACAGAATTCATAAAACATGTTCAATCATTATAAATCAATAGCGGAAGCAATCAAAACATTGAACATGATTACGATCGGATCTACAACATGTTTGATTTACCAAGATATTAAGAATTAGGGTATTAGGAATACCTGAAAGAAGCTTTCATGGCAACCTCCCAACATCAGCGGTCAGAAACAGAGAGGAGTTGATCTGATATGAAAACGTAACAAAGGGTTAGCGGCGGCTGATTTGGTTCTTCCTCAACCGGTACCTTTATGCCTCAAGTTCTCTTCAGATGGGGAGAAGAGAGAGTTTGCTGTGTCCGGTGTATTGGGGACCATAGCCTCTTTTATATTGGATGACCATTAGGGTTTCCCATTATTCCGTTAATGGGCCATCCGGACATCCACCCATATTGAGTCCATATCAATTAATTAATTAATTATCTAAATAGAAATCTAATTAGCCTTATTACTTAAATTGATCACTAATCAATTAAGGCTCCAAATTGATAAACAGCTAATATAATTATTATTACGATATTTGCTCACGTAATGATATCGGAATATAATTAAATAATAAAATATTCCAACAATTATCTCTTCACCTTAAATGTATCCCATAAAAAATACTACGTAATACTCTAAATCATGTCTCGACCTTTCAGGAACAGTTTTAATTTTTTTAATTGCTCTAGATTAATGCGAGAAGGTCTGAAAGGACACACTATACAGCTGTTTTGAGTTATACCATTTCCATGAAAATTATCTTCCATTAAACATTTCACGTGGGCAGAGATTTCAACCGAATTTATGGATTCCTCAAAACAGAAAATTGTTTGATGAGTAACGATGTCCTTGTTTACTGTTCGATGAAATTCTAAGGACTATTTTATTGTTGAGAAAATAGTTAAGAAAAAAAGGAATATTGCCTATTTTGTGAAATGTAGGTTGTCATGGATTTGGACCCATAATGACCCATGGTCACGGACACAGACGAACTCTCCTCAATCAATTGTTTTCTTTAAAGGATAATTGATTTTCCCGAAAGCTAAGAAACACTAGGAAAATACTATTTTACCTTGTTGGTAGTTAACTGTCGCCGGATTTGTGCATCGATAGTTAGCTATCGTCGGTTCCATCGACAGTTAACTACCGTCGTTTCCATCGGTAGTTAATTGCCGCTGCGATCAGAACTTATATATAACAGCAAAACAGAATTGCATCAGTTTTAGAAACCATCCAAATTCTTCAAATTTTCTTCAATCCTCTCCAATTCCATTTTGACAAAAATCAAGCAAATCATCTCCACAAAACCACAAGTAAGTAGTATTAATCATTTTTAATGATAATGTTAGTTTGTGTAGATTTATTTTTGTTAATTTTGATAGATTACATGTTGTTAGTGTTGATGTAGAAATTGAAATTTTGGTTAGTTTATAATGTTATAGATGAATGTTGTTGTTGTAAATGTAGTTTAGATTATGTTTAAGTTCAATGTGAATGTGTAGAAGTTGAATTAACACAATGATGAGTTGTTTCATACTTTGCACTCAACGTGTTTGATAAAGTGTCTAAATGAGAGTTGTTTAGATTTTTTAGTTAGTTTATGTTGTTAGATTGTGTTGGGAATGTTGATGGCAATGTTGTTTTGAATGGTGTTTAAAAATTAAGTTATTTATGGTGCTAGATTGTTGCCTAAATTGCCTAAAGGATCGATCATGATTTTTTGTTTTGTTTTTGTGTAGATATGTCTGAGCAGGACCCAAATAGGACGAGTCCTGGTAAACAGACGATGACTAGAAGCGTCCGACGAGAGAGGGCGGTTCTGTAACATCCCGCTTCAGACCCGGATATTTATCAGTATTGAGACGATGTACCAGAGATATTTTAGATGAAGGGTAATTTGGTAATTACCGCTCAAGGGCTTAAAATATGGCCAAAGCCATTTTTCCTTCATTTTTCATTCTTCCTTCTCTCTCTAGAAAATCAAATCCTCTCCCTTCTCTCTTCTTCTCTCACGCCAACCACCCTCCTTCCCTCCAATATTCATCAATCATCATCTAAACATCATTCCTTTTGCCTAGCCCACTTAAGGAATCAAGCTAGGGTTTTGGACTAGGAAGCTTGGCAAGGAATCAATCAAGTTTATTCAGGTGAGTTCCTTTAGATTAGTACCCTCCTTGGGTAGTTTATGCGGTTTTTGTGAGGTGAGGTAAAACTTGGATTACTAGGTTTAATTCTTGTTTGTTAGTTCCCCTTTGTTAATACTTGATATGTTATGACCTTTGTAGCCAAAAGCCCTAAATTTTGATGTATATAGACTTACTGGTGCTGGGAATTGGTTATGGTTCGTGTTGGAATTTTCTAGAAAAGCTACAGGGCCTGGCCTCACTGAGATTCTTGTGTCACGATCATATGCATCGTGCCACGATCATATGAATCTGGGCACCATCGTGCCACGAGGATGCCTCTCGTTCCACGAGAATGGCAGTGAGTCACCCTTTTAAGAAACGTGTTTTTATGGCCAGAAAACCGTCCTCGCAGCGCCAGAATGTCTTTGTGAATACAATAATGGAAGAAAGGGTCATGAATATACCTTGTATTAACACATGAGTGATATGCGGTGTTTCTAAACACCATTAGGGATTAAATCGCAATCGAACTCAGGCGTCATTATGACTGAAGGGTAGATGTATCCTTAGGTACCAGATAAGGTTAAGGGGTTAGATTTTCAGGATACCCTTGACCAGGCAGGATAGAGTGTACCTTAGGCAGTGGTACAAGGCTTTTCCCCAATTATAGGTACATTCATATGTACACCAGGACGTGCCTCAGTTGTTCACGTCAGAGTGACACTGAGGGTACATGTAGCAGTTCAGGATAACTAATCAGATTTAATTAACTAAAAGGTTAAATTATGTGTCTTCTGTGTTCTCGTCAGCTAGAGAGCACAGGGGGTTCCGGATACAGCTGGAACGGGCATGAATCTTCCGCGAGGATAACCACACACAGCAGGAGGAGTCTGGTGATTAGCCTCAGATAGGAATTTTCACCGGTTATCAGGGGAATGTACTTCGGGGTTACTCCACACGGAGGCATTCCATAAAATCAACTCAGATAATAATTGTTTGTTACACGCTAACATACTAACAGTTTAATATCAGGAAAATAATTTAATATTATCAGGCAAATATCAGTTATCAGACAATGGTCCTAGTTTTCCCCTCGATCACTAAGTTAGTAGAATGTAGTCTAGTTACCACGACTACACAGTATAGCAGACACAGACACGTATAAAGCAGAAATGAGTTGAGATTAGAAGGTGGCAATCGTAGGTCCCCCCCCCCCCCCCCCCCCCCCCCCGAGGTTGCCTCACAATCTAGGATAGGTGGAGCTCACTGAGACATTATGTCTCATCCCAATCCATTTGATTCAGTTTCAGGTAAGCAAGAGGTTCGTGATGAAGTTTATCACGGAGACACCGAGTGGAGTGCAATTGCTAGTCATGTACCTGCTCAAGAGTTTATCAGTAATTTTGTATATATGCACACATTAGTGGGACTTTATTAGTTGTATAAACGAGCAAGCTTGTATTCACTCAGTTGTATTGTATTATTATTGAAGATTTTAATGTATCTAGTATCAAGTTTTAATACGCATGCTAAATATTCTAGATAAATTTAGTATGGGTGTTACAATTGGTATCAGAGCAGGTCGATTCAGATCGTGCCTTGGGTCATTAAAAATTCAATAAACGTAGGGGAACATTGGGTTCCGGATATTGTTCTAAATGTCACATCTAGTTGAGCCTGATCAACTCAATCAAGTATATGACAGTTAGGACAAAGGTCTGAGAGCTGAATGGGACCACGGAGAATGAAGTGTATCAAGAGCGAAGATTAAGATGTCAGATTTTAAGACAGAATATGGAAAAGAAGTTTTCATGCCAAATGGTGGCCATCAAACTGTAAAGTAACGAAACCTGTTGATGGCAAGGTTGCAGGAACTTAAGAGATATTTAAGAGCAAGGCGGAGTACCTCAATGTCGTTGGATGCGTCATTGAGCGATGTCTCATCTGAGAAGACATAAGAAGTAAGGAATTATGGGTCGGTTTTTGAAACCTCTAGACTCCCAGCAAAGGTAGAGTGTGTAAGAATGGAAGGACTTGCACACTTGAACCGGATGAGATTTTACTATCCAAACCATTAAGCGGCTTAATTATGGATTAAGCAAAATATTTGGTCAGATGAAGCCAGCCCCTCAAGTGTGATCGTTGAACGAGGAGCACAAACAAGTTAAACCTTGTCAGATCAGCCACACCTCCCAAACTTTAATGCCAAATTTGTGAATTAAAAAGAAAAGATGGAATGCAACATAGGGACCAAGATGGCTGAGTGAGCAGTAATGATAAGACCTGTTGCATATCGAAGCGTGTTTCAGATGTGTTCTTATTGGAAAGAAGATAGGAAAGATAGGCTCAACTGGAATATTACACAATGAAAAGTGGATTAGACTACCTTTCTTTAATATGAGTCATCAAGATGTTTTGTATGAGAAACACAAGCTTAGCAACAAGTGAACGAGAACCAAGAAAGGGCAAGAGATGAGACGTAAATTTTCAGTAAAATCGGAAAAGGATATTGAACGATAGGTTGTTGGATTTTAACGAACGGGTGGATGAACAATATCGAACTTTTGATTGGATGTAAAAGGCAAGTCTAAGATAACACAAGACTATAGTGGATCAGTATTTTGAGTGATAATTGGAATTTTGGTCAAGAACTATTTTGAGGCTTTATTACGTAGAGGATCGTCCTTAGTACGAAAAGTTAAGATTATGGTTAATGGTAAGGAGTTTTATGTTTTCAATTGACGGGTTTCCTACGCAATTATTCTAGAAACTGAAAGAGATCACCTTATGTTGGTAAGCTTCCGAAGGTGGTAGAAGGTACAGATCTTGGATTGTTCAAACCGTATGAAGAAGTCAATAATCGAGGAGGTCTATGGAAATTGCTTAGTATAAATGAAGAATCATTCAGATATTAAGATCAGGTTTTGAATCTAAAAGTATTGATAAAGTGTTGAAGTTTAAGATCATTTAGCCGGGTACTTGAAGAGACGTAACCTATGATTGGGTTTACAAGAGGACCGGTAAGAGTTTGAATCTATTCTAGACGGATTGTTCCCGGAGGAACTCGAAGAGTAACCTAAGAGATATGGTAAGGTTATGGGGACCGAAGTTGTCTCGGAAAAGACTATGAGTATGAAATCCTTACGGATACAAATAGAATGAACGGAAACAAGACTCGAACCGTCAGTGGGTTTAGTATATGAAAGATGTGAATCTGGAAAAGTATTCAAGGATTCTATTCGCGAAAACAAGTATATTGTTTATGTCATAAAGGAAACACAAAGCCAGAAGATAACCAGTCAATAAGGTAAGTAGTATTTCGAAGCGATTCACAGTATGAAGATAATTCTTGTTATTAGTATGTGGGCTTCGAAGAAGGATTACAACACTTGGGTAAGCATGTAGTCTAGATCACAAGTGAAGTAACAAACGTAAAATGGTTCTGCTTTGATAGCTACAAAGTTATTAAGGAACGAGATTGGTCAGGAGATTTAATTTGGTAATGGTGGTGTATTGCTCCTATTCCAAAGCGAGTTGTTAAAATCAGAGTTGCGCAGCGGAGAAGTAATCCAAGAATGAGTTAACAAACAATTCTAAGCTGAAGCTTAGGGAACAGGAAGACTTGTGAAGCCCTTGACAGATGAACCGCAGGAAAGGTAATAGGTGCCCAAATCTTAAAACACAGAATAGCAGTAAGTAGTGACGACTCGAACATATCATAAGTTCCAACATGAAATTTTAAAGGTTAAGCTGAAGGATACTTCAAACCTCGAAACTTATGAGAAATGGAAATTGAAGTAGTTTAAGAGTATGTGGTAAGAAATGAGAAGGATGTGTTCCTACCACGTTAAGTCTAAAGTTCTTGAAGTCACCGCTAGTACGGTAATCTAGCTATTTAGTTCAGTAACCTCAAGTGGGCTTGAAGAGTAAGTTTAGCCCAAAAGAGAATTATGCATGAGGCAACAACAGTACAGGTTGCACTTGCAAGATGATATTTTTGAATTTGAAGCATTGATCAGGAACGACAAAATAGCGGCATATGAGTTTATTCCTCATTGTACCTATGTTATGTCAACATGTCGCATGTACCAGATTATGTTTAGTAATGTATACTTATCAGGCCGTGTTTATGCTACTCAGACAGTAGTGTAACATATTTTCAGCTATGTGACATGTATCAGTAACCGTTGTATGCGGTCAATAATGTTTAAGTGGGAAGGTATTAATCATAACAAGTTTGTTGATACCGAACATATCTTAGCTGAAGAGTTCGGAAATTCTTGAACTCAATGTTCACAGGTAGAGGAAGAAGAATATTTTTACGCAGATCAGAAATCACTCATAGTCTACAGTAAAGGGCTACGCAAGTTCAGGTTATAAACAAAGAGTTAAGAGATTGGTGAGATTAAGTGTGCTATTTCAGTAGTGGTCATAATAGAGTTTTCTTTTCGAAAACAAGGAGTATCTTTGAATGACATAAGTTAAGTTGTAGATGGGATCCATGAGGCCAGTTCTACTCACCCCGATACAACCAAGAAGTATCTTGAACGATGCAAAATTGTCAGAATCCTAGTAAGGAAGAAAAATTCCTAAGCCATTTAGATACGCGTTGTCGTCGAATAGTTAAGGCGGGACGCGAGTAGCCTATAAGATTTCTCGAGCCCTTAAGGATTTCCGCAGTGGGAATGGAAGCAATGTTTATGGTTGTGATAAGTATTACCCCAGGATATTAGAAAGAAAGGAGCATGTACCAGAAGTGATGCCTCCTACTTGTATTTGGATAGTGGAGGTAGTTGCAGTAGTCTTTACTACCATTGAGAATACCCAACATCATATGCTTTTTCGTGTAAGGATGATTCTATATGAAGAATGGTACGATTATAGCTGTAAGATGCCGTTATACGAGGCGAAAGTTAAAGATAAGAATTCATTGGAATTAAGTTGTAGTGCAATAGACCTTTTGAAGAGTGGAATTATTTGAGGAGAATAAGATAGACCCGATGTCGTCAGGGTAAGACCATGCGGACAATGAAGGGAACTCATAAAAATCAGTAAGGGTATCCAACGCTTAACAACCTTAAGTGGAATTCGCACGAAGTGTGTGAACAAGGGACATAGTCAAGTGAGACGGATATGTTGGTTCAGACAACCACACGTCCTACTATGTAAGAATTATGTAGTTTACATCAAGCCTTTCAGTTAAGGAAGAGATTGTCGAATATTTTCGACTTACAGAGTGGGGAAACCATGACTATAGAACAGTTTTAACCAATCAGGTTTAATCGAGGTGCATGAGTAATCTACATGTCAGACCCTAGAGTAGCCATGGAATCCCGATAAGCAAGTTGTATGAAAGAATCAGCTAGTGGAGAATATCCGGAATAACTAAGACAGAGGTACGAAGAATCTATTTGTACATGATCTCAGGTGAATTCTAAATTTCAAGGACAAAATTTCTTTAAGGGGGGTAGAATGTAACCTCCCGCTTCAGACCCGGATATTTATCAATATTGAGACGATGTACCAGAGATATTTTAAGTGAAGGGTAATTTGGTAATTACCGCTCAAGGGCTTAAAATATGGCCAAAGCCATTTTTCCTTCATTTTTCATTCTTCCTTCTCTCTCTAGATAATAAAATCCTCTCCCTTCTCTCTTCTTCTCTCACGCCAACCACCCTCCTTCCCTCCAATATTCATCAATCATCATCTAAACATCATTCCTTTTGCCTAGCCCACTTGCAAGCATAACCTTGTGATTTTGAAGTCAAGAGAAGATTAAGGAATCAAGGAAGAAGAGGAATCAAGCTAGGGTTTTGGACTAGGAAGCTTGGCAAGGAATCAATCAAGTTTATTCAGGTGAGTTCCTTTAGAATAGTACCCACCTTGGGTAGTTTATGAGGTTATTGTGAGGTGAGGTAAAACTTGGATTAATAGGTTTAATTCTTGTTTGTTAGTTCCCCTTTGTTAATACTTGATATGTTATGACCTTTCTAACCAAAAGCCCTAAATTTTGATGTATATAGACTTACTGGTGATGGGAATTGGTTATGGTTCGTGTTGGAATTTTCTAGAAAAGCTACAGGGCCTGGCCTCACTGAGATTCTCGTGCCACGATCATATGAATCTAGGCACCATCATGCCACGAGGATGCCTCTCGTGCCACGAGAATGGCAGTGAGTCACCCTTTTAAGAAACGTGTTTTTATGGCCAAAAAACCGTCCTCGCAACGCCAGGATGTCTTTGTGAATACAATAATGGAAGAAATGGTCATGAATATACCTTGTATTAACACATGAGTGATATGCGGTGTTTCAAAACACCATTAGGGATTAAATCTCAATCGAACTCAGACGTCATTATGACTGAAGGGTAGATTTATCCTTAGGAATCAGATAAGGTTAAGGGTTTAGATTTTCAGGATACCCTTGACCAGGATGGATAAAGTGTACCTTAGGCAGTGGTACAAGACTTTTCCCCAGTTATAGGTACATTCATATGTACACCAGGACGTGCCTCAATTGTTCACATCAGAGTGACACTGAGGGTACACGTAGCAGTTAAGGATAACTAATCAGAATTAATTAACTAAAAGGTTAAATTATGTGTCTTCTGTGTTCTCGTCAGTTAGAGAGCACAGTCGGTTCCGGATACAGCTGGAATGGGCATGAACTTCCGCGGGGATAACCACACACAGCAGGAGGAGTCCGGTGATTAGCCTCAGATAGGAATTTTCACCGGTTATCAGGGGAATGTACTTCGGGGTTACTCAACTCAGAGGCATTCCATAAAATCGACTCAGATAATAATTGTTTGTTACACGTTAACATACTAACAATTTAATATCAGGAAAATACTTTAATGTTATCAGGCAGATATCAGTTATCTGTTAGTGATCCTAGTTTTCCCCTCGATCACTAAGTTAGCAGAATGTAGTCTAGTTACCACGACTACACAATATAGCAGGCACAGACACGTATAAACCCGAAATGGGTTGAGATTAGAAGGTGGCAATCGTAGGTTTCCCCCCCAAGGTTGCCTCACAGCCTAGGATAGGTGGAGCTCACTGAGACATTATGTCTCATCCCAGTCCATTTGATTCAGTTTCAGGTAAGCAAGAGGTTCGTGATGAAGTTTATCAGGGAGACACCGAGTGGAGTGCAATTGCTTGTCACGTACCAGCTCAGTAGTTTATTAGTAATTTTGTATATATGCACATATTAGTGGGACTTTATTAGTTGTATAAACGAGCAAGCTTGTATTCACTCAGTTGTATTGTATTATTATTGAAGATTTGAATGTATCTAGTATAAAGTTTTAATACGCATGCTAAATATTTTAGATAAATTTAGTATGGGTGTTACAAAAACCCTCATGTGCCTAAGAGGGGAAGAGGCCGGAGCCCCGATCCTTCTACGGGTGAGGGTAGTTCTCAGCCGACACAGTCGCAGGTGGATGACCTGACGCAGTACCTGAATTATCAGTTGCAACTACACGATGCCACAGATGGTGGCTATGACGCCCAACATTTTGCGGATGTGGTTGAGGGTGACGAGGTTTAGCATCAAGAGCAGGAGCAGGTGGTTGAGCCTGATGAGGATGATCGTGCGGCTGAGGCAGCCCCACATCAGTTACCTGATGTGCCTCCCTTTTCTTGAGGGCCTCAAGATTTATCTGTGTTGTCTTCATATGTTTCTCATGTTGCAGTGCCGTTGTGGTATAATGCAAATAATGTAAGTTTTTTTTTTTAAACTTTTATTTGCGAAATTTAAAAAATGATATAAACACATGTCGTTGTCTATTAATTTTATTTGTCTTCAATTATTGTTCGCATAATTTCCTATATATGAAGTATATATTTTTTTAAAAAAAATTATATGAGAAACTTGAGAATTTTTTTTTGTGACCCCCTTTCCAAAAAAATATTTTTTTGACCCCCTTTGAAATTTTTTTACCAAAATGACCCACTTTCATTTTTGGTGTGTTTTTTTTTGTCGTTTTGTGCCATTACCACCATTCCAATTGGCGGTAATGGCAGTTTTTGCAGGTGGGGGGTGCAGGCGCACTGTTGGGTGTCAGACTGAAAGAAAATCAAATCGCAGACTTCGCTCTGCGAAGTCTAGGCGAAGTCCAGGCGAAATCACAGACTGATGATCCAGAGTCTGATTGTAACATCCGGCTGGCTCCCTTACGGGCTGACCTCCCTATCTTTCAAGGACCGCGATGTACTCATGGTCTTCTCCAACCCCCATGTGGAGTTTTTGCCTTCCGTGGGAATCGAACTCTGTACCTGGGGCTTAAGTACAAGTTCAATGCATTCCCACTACTAATAATTTTGGTAAATTTTGGTATATATTTTTTTTAAAAAAAATTTATATGCGAACCTTAAAAAAATGATATGAACACATGTCATTGTCTGTTAATTTTATTTGTTTTCAATTATTGTTCGCGTAATTTTTTACATTTTTTTTTTCTGAAGAACTTCAGGTTCTGAGGAACTTGTTCAGGTTCTGAAGAACTTGTTCAGGTTCTGAAGACTGGGAATATTATACAAACGAGTGTTTACTATGCAAAATAACATCAAAAACCATAATTTCATTACAAAATACTTAATAGTAATTATCCTAATAGTCAAACAAGGATTGATAAATAGTAGTACCCGAAAATAAACTTAAGCCCAAAATACTAGTAAGCCCAACAAGGATTTTAAAAGCATCAGCTCAAAATACAAATAACAAATCATCATTTTCTGGCAGCATACCCCCCATTAGTTCTTCAACTCTTTCGCCCTCAAAGATTCAATTTTTTCCCAATGTTTCTTTTCATCTTGTTCAAGCATCTCCTTGTAGTCATTATGAGGACCAAGCAACAGACGTAATGCTATTTTCTTTCGAACCTGCCTTTCATCAATCACCCCCACAATTTGCTTATTGAAGCTGTTCTGCATATTCATCCATTCCGTTACCCAAACTCCTGCATTTTCACTATGGCCGCAATTGGGAACACCTCTAGGTTCGACGATCTCCCAGAAATCAAAGTCAGGGAATACACAAAATGATACCTCTAACTCATAAATGGTTAGAATCATTTGGGAAAGAACTCCAGCAATTTTTTTAAGCAGTAGGTGTCTTTCATCAACCTTCTTAGCAACCAAATTAAATGGGAATCTAGGAGATAAATCTTTCTATCCTCATTGTGTATCACCATTAAAAACCAGTACCCTGCTTCATCCACAATTGGGACATATATCAGCTTCAAGGTTTTAAAGGTTGGCATCCAATCATGCCTGTATATGAGTTCAAGTTTCTCAGCGCTAAAATTCGATTGTACATCTGACGCAAATGAGGGTGGCAAACACCACAAGCTCTGACTCAATGCACGCTTTTGAGCCCATGTAATTCGCATAGCCATCATTTTTATGATTTGTCTTCCAACATAACCTCCAGGAACAAGACATTAAAATTCAGACCTTATGAAAATGTTATTTCCCATAGAAAACACAAGCTCATTCTTGGATTGGAAATCATCTTGAAATATATAAGCACAAAGGCATGTCTACTGTTGGTTTGAATGTGCATTTCACATACTTTGGAAGGATTGCTCCAGTAGACTTAAATCTGTGTGGCCTAAAGGGTTTTGGAGGTACCTTTGTCCTTGTAACCATGGTGCTAGTTGATCCTGGAGATGATAAACAAGTTTTTGCAGTATCAAATTCCGAAGGTGACATCTTTTTCTGTCTCTTGAATGAAATATTGGTGGGTGAAGGAGTAAATGAAAGCTTTTTAGCAACATCAGTAGCATTATTTGGAAGTATCTTTGCATGTGGTGATCTCTTAAAGTTACTGGTCATTAACATGTCAGTGGACAAATATTTGTCTGGAAGGCTACCATCGTACACCATAGGAGTTTTACCTTTATCCATGTTAGAGTTGGAATGAGAATTCATGACCTGGACTTCATCGAACGAGCCAAATTGGATTTTGGTAGTGTTAACATTTTGCTCGTCATCTGATAAAATGACAGTTGAGATTCCAGTAAGAATAGGAATAGTCTCCCATGCACGTAGTTATTTCTTTTGGCTCATCTCTAACTTTCTCCTTCCTCTGCAAACTTACTGCATTTTCCTTAAGGTTAGTTGTAGAGTGGTATTGGTTTTTTCATTTGTTGTTGATGACTTGATATCTAGTTTCACCATTCCAACCAGTATCTCTAGCATTTTCTGGTTTGATGATTCAACCCCTTCAACGCAGGTTGTTAAACGCTAAAAGGAAAAAAACACAAAGTTAGTTCTCATGCATTTATAGCCCCTGTTTTTTTTACTAAATAGCATGCGAACCATATGATATAAATGGAGTGAGTCAGAAACCGCATAATTTTTTATATACGAAGTATATATATATTTTTTAAAAAAATGATATGAATACATGTCGTTGTCTGTTAATTTTATTTGTCTTCAATTATTGTTCGCATAATTTTTTATATATGAAGTATATATTTTTTTAAAAAAAAGTTATATGCGAAACTTAAAAAAAATGATATGAACACATGCAGTTGTCTGTTAATTTTATTTGTCTTTAATTATTGTTCGCGTAATTTTTCATACATGAAGTATATATTTTTTTTAAAAAAGTTTATATGCGAAACTTAAAAAAAATGATATGAACACATGTCGTTTTCTGTTAATTTTATTTGTTTCAATTATTGTTCGCATAATTTTTTATATATGAAGTATATATTTTTTTTAAAAAAATTATATGCGAAACTTAAAAAAAAAATAATATGAACACATGCCGTTGTCTGTTAATTTTATTTGTCTTCAATTATTTTTCGCGTAATTTTTTATATATGAAGTATATATTTTTTTTAAAAAAAAACTTTATATGCGAAACTTAAAAAAAAATTATATGAACACATGTCGTTGTCTGTTAATTTTATTTATCTTCAATTATTGCTACCAAATTAACGCGTCCAAATACGAGGGAGGAGAGAGAGGAGAGGGAGAGGCATAGGCTTGCCTGTGTTAGGAGTTTCCTCTTATACGATGTTAGCCAGGGAATAAGGATGCTTGTGAAGTCATTATCAGATGTACCGCAGGAAAGGCAATAAGTGCCCAATTGTTGAACTACAGAATAGCAGTAAGCAGTGACGACTCGAACTTATTATAAGTTCTAACAGGAAGTTCTTAAAAGTTAAGTTGAGGAATACTATGAACTTCGAAACTCCTGAGGAATGTAAATCGAAGCAGTTTAAGATTATGTGATGAGGATTGAGAAGGATGTGTTTCTAGCTCCATAAGTCTAGAGTAAGGGAAGTCACCGCTAATACAGTAATTTAGCTATTTTAGCTCAGTAACTTCAAGTGGACTTGAAGAGTAAGTTTAGTCAAAAGGATTAAGCATAAGGCAACATTAGTAAAGGTTGCACTTGCAAGATGATATTTTTTGAATTTGAAGCATTGAACAGAAACGAGAATGCAGTGGCATGTGAGATTAATCCACATTGTACCCACGTTATGATAACATGTTGCATGTATCAGTTATGTTTAGTATTGTGTATACTTATCAGGGAGAGTTTATACTACTCAGATAGTATGTAACATATTTTCAGTTATGTGACATGTATTGTTAACAGTGGTACGCAGTCAGGAATGTTAAGTAGGAAGGTTTTGACCAAAACGGGTTTGTTGATATCAAACATATCTTAGCTGAAGAGTTCGGAAAGTCTTGAACTTAATGTTCACCAGTAAAAGAAGAAGAACTTTCTATGCAGATTAAAAGTCACTCGTAGTCTACAGTAATGGGCTACGTAAGTTCAGGTTATGATTAAAGGATTAAAGATTAAGTGTGTTATTTTTGGTAGCAATCAGAGTAGAGCTTTCTTTTGAAAACAAGGATCTTGAACTTGATGTTCAGAAATGAGAAATGAGTTCACAATATCGACAAGTGTAACCATGATCTATGTTATGTGATAATGTATGCTCAAGGAATAAACTTGAGTTAAGAATAAAAGAGGGTCTCCAGTTGACGTGGTATTGTCTCAAGGATATTTTGATTAAGGAGGATGTCCCGTTATTTGGACAAGGATGATGCGATGTACTGTGTACTCGTTAGTAGTGTACACGTACTCGATCATGTATGTAATTTATGCGCTATGAATTGTATCGTATGATGATATGGGAGACGATGTATACCACTTATCATTTGGACTAAATCCTATAAGCTTTGAATGTTTCGGTAAAGATGATTGTATATGAAGAATGGTATAATTATAACTGTGAGTTGCCGTCTTACGAGGCAAAAGTCAAAGATAATGATTCAGTGGAATCAATTGAGGAGAAGAAAATTGACCCGATGTCGTCAGGGTAAGACCAAGTGGTTAATGAAGGAAACTTATGAATTCAGTACGAGTATCCAATGCTTAATAACCTTAAGTTGGATTCACACTAAGTGTGTGAGCAAGAGTTATAGTCAAGTGAGTCGGGTGTTCAGTCAACCATACATCCTACTATGTAAGAATTGTGTATGTACCTTAAGTCCTTCAGTTGAGGAAGAGATTGTCAAATATTTTGACTTACAGAGATGGGAACCATGGCTAGGGAACAGTTTTAATCAGTCAGGTTTAATCGAGGCGCATGGATAATCTTCATGTCAGACCCTAGAGTAGCCATGAAATCCCGATAAGCAAATTGTTTTGGAGCTTTGGCTAGTAGCGAAAGAGGTAGAAAGGATATATTCATTCATGATCTCAGGAGAATTATAAATTTCGAGGACGAAATTTCTTTAAGGGGGGTAGAGTGTTGTCATACCCCATTTTTTGACTCATATTTTTCTTTTGTTTTTTATTCTTTTTTTATTTCAATATAATTTTCAATTTCTTATTTTTACCTTTTATTTACCTTTTATTATTTCATCTTTATTGTTGGATTTTTATTTTAATTTATCACCATTATCATTACTATTATTATTAATATTATCATTATCACTATTGTTATTATTAATAACATTATTATTAATATTAATCATATTATTATTATCTTTTTTTATTAATGTTTTATCATTATTATTTATTATTATTATTATTTTTACCATTACTACTATTTTTATCTCTTTCATCATTATTATTGTTACCATCTTTATTATAATTATCATTACCATCATTGTTATTGTCATTATTACTATTATTAGTGGTTTTTATTTGACTTATTTTAAAGAAAATATATATATAAAAAAAAGGGGAGTTCGCAGAGCAAAGTTTCCTTCGCTCTGCGAACTCTGCGAATTTTCTGCAGATTTTAATTCCTTTGATTTATCTTTCTTTTAATTTCATTATAGTCATTGTTATTATCATCCACTGTTATTATTATCATTATTATCACCAATTGTGGCTGTTTGGACCCAACAAAGCAAGAATTGAAGCATGTGCCATTAAAGCCAAGGTGAGAAGGATTTTGTTCTAACCTAGCATGTGCCTAAGCAAGTTGGCTGCCCTTGGTCAGCTCTCATCCCTCCCAATTGACCTGCTACTAACCCTGAGCTTGCCAGCCAGCTGCTTGCTCTCTTTTCTTCCTTCTTTCTCCACCAAAACCAGTCAAACATAGGTGGTTTTGCTTGCCCAAAAGCTTTTTTGTTGCCCTGATTTCAGCTGCCTTTTCTTCCTTCTCACACCAGCCCACATGTTCCCTTTTGTTTCCCCCAACCTCTGCACATTACAGTGCACATTTTCCTTGCTTGACCTCTCAAGATTGCAAGGATTGATCCCAAGAACAACCCAATTGCAAGCTGCCCTGTTTTTTCTCATCATTGCTATCAAGGATCAGCTGCATCATTGGCTGGATTTGGCCAAAGTCTTGACCAAGGTTGCAAGGCAATGTCCCCTCTTCACTTTTGCATTAAATGCAAAGCAAAGTAGCCTGGTTTTAGCCCACAAAGCAGCTGGATTCTAGAGATTTTCATCATGACAATTGATTTGGTTTTGGCCTATAAAAGGAATGCCTTGCATAAGGATTCAACACTTGCAATTGAACACTTGAAAAACCATTGAATACACAACAATTACAGCATTTTGAGAGCAAGAATAGAGTTCAATACAACAGCAAAAAAACCATTTGAAGCACTAGTGTTATTATCATCCATAAACCTCCAACATTCCAACCTTGCAAAATCACAATCCTTCAAGTCCTTTCCTATCTCTTGTACCACAAGCATTGCTAGGAGTTCTGTAAGTATTCTAAAACCTTTATCTTTCATTTTTCATTGCTACTTGCATTATTTACTTTGTTTAATTTCATTTTGCTAAAAAACCACTTTTGAAACTTCAAAGAAATCTCAATTTGCGAAACACTAAAACTGAGTTGTTGTACCCTTTTTCTTGCTAATTTCCAAAGCCTTTTAATCCCCTTAAGGTTCTGAAGCTTGCTCAGAAGCAGCTTCTGAACAGAAGTTCAGAAGCAGCTTCTGAGTTTCAAAATTCGTAGAGTTCGCAGAGCAAAGTCATGGTCGCTCTGCGACCATGACAGAACTTGGGTTCGCAGAGCCAAGTTCAGGTTGCTCTGCGAAAACTGCAGAACTCAGAATCTGAGTTCAGGCTCCTAAAAAGCCAAATTTTTTAAGGTTCTAACTAAAAATTCAGAACCTAAGAGGATTAAAACCCATTTTGTTCAAACCATATCAAAAGTTTCGCATATTATTGGAAAATTCACAAGTTTGAGCAATGCTTTTGGATAACTTGCGAAACAAGTTACGTTCATAAACTTTCAAAATCAAATTCGAACAATAAGCCATGTTCATTATTTTCAAAACTAAACTTGAACAATAACCTTGTTCATGAATTTCAATCAAAACATGAACTTGAGCCAATCTTGTTCATTTTTTAAAACAAAGCTTAAACTTTGAGCCGAACTTGTGCATTTTCCAAATTTATGCATCTTTTCATGAATTCTTTCATTTTTCCAACTTGAATAACACTTGTTCTTGAGTTCCAATAACTTAAGCAACAAGCTATGTTCACATTTTTTTCAACAAACTTGAACAACAAACGTGTTCATGACTTTCAACAACTTTGTTCGTAAGGTTCCAACACACTTGAGCAAAGCTCGTTCCTTTTTGCATCGTAAGCTTGAAACGAGCTTGTTCACCCTCTCTAATTTATGCAACAAAATTTCTTAAACTTTTTCACCAAGTGTTTTGTTCTCTTTGAGATTTCTTCGAGTTTCACTAACAAAAACTTGAATGAAAAAGGAATGGTTGGACGTATGTCTCTCCATTCCCCGGTTGCACGAATGCTTGACGTATATCTCGTTGTTCGGGCAATCGTCATTCCATTTTCAACGCGTCCAACACGCCTTAACCTTTTATTGGTCCCTCATGACCAATCCAACCTCCCTTTGGTCCCCCGTGACCATTTTAAAACTTTTCTTGGCCCCCGTGGTCAATTTAAACCTTTTCGCGAATACCATCGCCTTAGTGCGAGTCCGTCTTTTAAAACTTTTTTCACGCCCGAGCGCGTTTTCAAACGGATATCATCGCCCGAGTGCGAGTCCGTCCTTTTTTTTATCAAACCCTTTTTACCTTCATTAAGCTACCCATACAACGGTAGTAGGTAAAAGGCTTTTCATCGGTCTTCATTAAGCTATCCAAACAACGATAGTAGACCGCGTTTCCTTTTTCAACCAAACTTTTTCACTCGGGCGCGATCAAATCTTTTTCACAATTAAAATCAACCAACATACAAATTTTTTCTACCCAAAGAACTACGTAAGCTTTGAATTCTCCATCGCACCGAGAGATACGTAGGAGCAGGATTCACATCTTGTCAAGCCCATTAATAAAAACTTTCTTTTTTCCCCTTCATCATATTTTCTTTTTCCCTTTTAACATATTCAAGCATGTAAGCAAAACGTTGAAAAACACTATAGCCTTAGCTAACTAGGAGGTTCCCGTTGAGTACAACGGATGTGAGGGGTGCTAATACCTTCCCCTTGCATAATCGACTCCCGAACCCAAAATCTCTAACATTAAGGTAATTTCGAACTTTTTTCCTTTTTCCCCGAAAAATTAAAAGTTCAGTCGTGATTTAAAATTAGTGATTCAACGCTTGTCAATAGCTTGATATCCGAAATTCGACGCGACAAGTGTAATATCCCGCTTTAGACTCAAGTATTTATCAGATATGAGACGATGTATCAGAGATATTTAAGGAAGGGCAATTTGGTAATTGCCACGCCAAGATTTTTTATAAAAGGGGAAAAACCCCAAAATTCTTCATTTTACCATTTCCACTTCTCTCTCTAAAACCAAACCCTCCCCCTTCTCTCTTCCACTCTTGCGCCCCTCCCTCCAATCCTTCAATATTCATCGAAATTCATCTAATCATCCTCCCTTCTTGATCTAGCCACTTGCAAGCACAACTTTGTGACTTATGGATCATTTTGGAAACTAAAAGAGAAAGCAAGGAAAGAAAAGTTTGAAGCTAGGGTTTGAGTAAAGATTGGCAAGGAATCAAAGCAATGAATTCAGGTGAGCTCCCTAGGGTTTTAGAACCCACTTTGAGTAAGTTAAGTGTGTAATTTTATCTTATGCTAAGTTAATGTTTTATACCCTAATCCCTTTAGCTTGCCAATTCCTTGCTTGCTCATGTTTTAATCAGTCAATTTGCAATAGAAAATCATTCCAAACATCATTGGGATGCTTGGGTAAGTTGGATTGAGCTAAAATGGTGAAAAATGCAATTTTGAGCAATTTCTGAACTGTCAAGCTCGCTACAGCGAGCTGGAGCTCGCTGCAGCGAGCAGGCCTTTTCTGCTACGGCACAGGGTCGCTATAGCGACCATCCCATCGCTATAGCGAGCTCACCAGAAACAGCTTGGTCAGCTGAGCTGTTTCGGGTGTTCTGACGCGCTTATGCGGGGTTTTTCGCAACCGTTTTCTCTAAAAACCTTTAAGAATCAAGGAACACCATTTTAACTCATCCATAAGGCTTATAATGGATGAAATGATAAGGAGCAAGGAATAGGCAAAGCATTGGGGGTGTAAGGGTAAAGGTTATAAGAACAGGAAAGTTAATACAAGTGAGGTAGTAACCTCTTAAGGATGACATATGACAACGATATGTCAAGAACCTATGATAGGTAAGCAAGAATAGAGGTGTATTCAGTTTAGAATACGAGGATAATAGGAATGTGCTATTACATTCAAGGTTTAAGTAAGAATAGTATCAGGTATGTTAAGGGTTAGTTTATCAGGATACCCTTAACCAGGCAGGTTATATCGTACCTTAGACTATGGTACCAGAGATTTTTCCCCAGTTTCAGGTACATTTTATATGTACATCAGGACGTGCCTCAGTTGTTCACGTCAGAGTGACACTGAGGGTACACGTATCAGTTCAGAATAGGATCTACCCTAGTTAGTGGTACAAGGTTATTATCAGGAGTTATACAGATTATGTATATATATATGTTGACAAGTCATGGCACATGTACGCTTCAGATTTATTCTGGATAGGCCATCTCGTTAGGGAGCCTACATGATGACTCTTATATATATATATATATATATATATATATATATATATATATATATGTTCAGGATAAAGTATATTTATATACCAGGAATAATTAATTATCAGGATAAACTTTGTGTCTTCTGTGTTCTCGCTAGTTAGAGCACAGGGGGTTTCAGTCATTGCTGAAACGGGCAGGAACTTTTCGCGAGGATAACCACACATAGTTTATAGTGTGTCTTCTGTGTTCTCGCTTGTTAGAGCACAAGGGGTTCCAGTGCAGCTGGAACGGGCAGGAACTTTCCGTGAGGATAACCACACACACAGGCAAGAGGAGTCTGATGATTAGCCTCAGATAGGAATTTTCACCGGTTATCAGGGGAATGTGCTCCGGGGTTACTCTACTCGGGGGCATTCCGTAAAATGAACTCAGATAATATTGTTTGTTCAACGCTAACATCTAACAGTTAATTTATCAGGAAAACATTTTATTTGTTATCAGGCAGATGTTAGTTATCAGGCAGGTATCAGGTGGTGATCTTAGGAGTCCCCTCGATCACCAAGTTATCAGGTTATAGTCTAGATTTCATGACTATTCAGTTATCAGGCTCAGGCAGTGATCCTAGGTTTCCCCTTGATCACTAGTTTAGCAGGATGTAGTTTAGTTATTATGACTACATAGGATAGCAGGAACAGGCAGGTATACCCTATATGGGAAAGGTTAAAGCTTGGCGATCATAGGAATCCCCAAGATTGCCAAAGTAGGCATGACGACCCTAGGTTCCCAGAGGTTGCCAACAGTAGGTTGGGTGGAGCTCACTGAGACATCATGTCTCATCCCAATCCTTCTGGTGCAGGTTTGCAGGTTAGTACGAGGATCTTGTTGAGGATCATCAGGGAGATGCTGGATGGAGTGCAGTTGCTCGTCATGTACCAGCTCAGGAGCTTAACGGACTTTTGCTTAAGTATTTTTATGGTACTTGATTGGTTGTATAACGAGTAAAATTGTATTCATTCAGTTGTGTTGTATTATTATTATTGAAAACCTTGATGTATCCAGTATCAGTTTAATGCACATGCTAATATTCTAGATAAAATTAGTATGGGTGTTACACTCTGCGTAAAAATTTAAACCCATTTCACTCATATAAACTCATTTGACTCAATTTCAATAACTATGTTAAGTTAACCTTATAAAACTGGTGTGTAAGATAAGGGATTTTTTTTTATACCAAGATAATGGGATGTCTTTCACTTTTATATACACATTTTATGCGACATCTCGTCAATATGGCACCTGCACTCCCAACACACCCTGTCACGCCTAGTACGCTATATCTGGAAGGTGACTCAAGTAGATCGATAGCGGATGGCCTAACATATCTTAATTTGGTCATGATATCATATTAATTATAGGTTTGGCTTAACTCAATTGCATAAAATGAACTTCTAAAGTTAGAGATATGTCTTAGTTATAAACACAATTTGAAGTTATAAATATATTGTCTAATGTGAGACTCCTAACACATGCAAGACTCGTCTAAAGCATAACTCGAGTAACATAAAGTTGTCAAAACTGGCGATCGGATCTACATTGAGTTAACCCACCAAGTTTGGAGACTTTTTAGACAAGGGTAAATAGTCCAAATTAAATATGAGTTTTTGGACTAGACCACATTTTAAATTTAAAATAATTTTTATAAAAATAGTATAAAAAATACAATATTTCTCCTTCAAAAAAAAAAATACAATATTTCTTATGGTTTGAATTTTTCAGTCAACTAAATTGACATTTAAAAATATATTGAACCTCAACATAATTTAATACACAAAATTAAATAAAAAATTGTGATATAAATGGATTAAAAATATTATGTTGACATGGGATTAAATAATAAAAAGTACTATTTAAATTTTGCAAATATTTATTTAATTGTTTATAGAAAATATTTAATTTTTACAATAAATATTTATTACGTAAACATATATATAGGTATAAAAAAACTCAATAGATATTTTATGATTCTTTCCAAGAATAAATATTTGTTAATTAACACACACAGTTTTTATATTAGTTAATCCCGAGAGCTCACTTAGTTGGAAATTTCTTAATGCCGAGAGCTCACTAGGTTGGAAAAATCTGGTCAACCTTGTGGTACTTGTTTCGAATCTAGTACCCATAAAAATTAGTTATTTTTTCTTAATATTTTTTTCTATAATTAATTTTTAATCCCAAAAAGTAGCAAATACTATTTTTTTTAATCTTAATAATTAATAGTGATAAAATTTAAATAAATATTTTATTAATGTGAACTTATACATACTAATCAAAATTTGATTACATTAACCTCTTTTATGGGCTTATATGGCCACGATAAATCGTTGTTGTCTCATCCCAACACTTGGGGTGCGTTTTATTTGATAAAAAACGCACAAACTAGGTTGCATACGAGAGCGAACAAAAACTAAAATTTTTGTCCATCTCTTAATCATTGGACAACTTTTTCTCTAGAGTACAAACAATTAGACAACTTTTTCTCTAGAGTACAAACTATCAAAAATATCAAAATCATTTTTTTTATTTACTACATAAAATATATTATCTCTCTCTGTTCTCTCATGTATTAATCCTTCTCTCAAGTTTCTCTCCCTCCCTTATCACTCTCTCTCCTATCTCTCCCTACTCTCATCTCTCTCTCTCTCCCTCTCTCTCTACTATCTCATGCCTCTGTCCCTCTATTCTATATTTCTCCTTTTTTTTTCTCTTTCTCTTAACCCCCTATCTCTTTCTCTCTTCTCTCTTCTCTCTCTCCCCTCTCTTCTACCTCTCTCCCTCTTGTCTCTCATGTTTTTCTCCCTCTACTCTCTCGTCTCTCTCTCTCCTCGCTCTCTCTCCATATCTTCTATCTCTCTACGAGGATGAATGCTAACAACACACATTTTTCAACACACTATCTTTGATTGGTTAATATTCACATTGGTCCCACCAAATCATATGGGTCTCATATGAATTTTAATCAATCAAAAAAAATGTGTTGAAAGGTGTGTATTAAAATGTGTGTTCCTAACATTTCTCACCTCTCTATTATCTCTCGCATGTCGCTATCCTCCTCTTATCTCTTTGTATCTCTCTCATATCTTTAACATATAATCTTTATCCTACTTTTTTCTTTCTCTCTCACTCATCTCTTCTCTCTCTTATTTCTCTCCTTTCACTCTCGCATGTCGCTATCCTCCTCTTATCTCTTTGTATCTCTCTCATATCTTTAATATATAATCTTTATCTCTTCTCTCTCACTCATCTCTTCTCTCTCTTATTTCTCTCCTTTCACTCTCTCTTTACTATCTCTCTCCCTTCTCTTTCTCTCTCTATACATATCCTTTTTCTCCTCCCTCGCCTTTATTAATATTTTCATTCACACACATATATAAAGAACAATGTAGTAAATGGTATACCATTATCTGGTGCATAGACATATCAAATAAGATGTAGTACAAAAATATTTTTTTATGCATCAAGCATCAAACAGAGTGGAGTACAAAAAGTTGGCACGTACAATTTTGTATTGTCATGCATATTTTTATTCATTATTTATTGTTTTGTGAATTAAACACACTCTTAAAGCAGGAAATTGTTTGTCATCTTGTTTGTTACATGTAAACTCTCTTCAAATACTTACTATAGAATATTACATTGTTTAAATTGATTTTTTCTCTCATGTTATAAAAAAACGAGATATTTCGCTTTTGTGAATCATGGATAGCTCGCTAGGAAAATTAATTATATGGTTAAAACGGTTTAAACACAACATTTGGACACACTCGAACAAAATTATATACAATTTAATTATTGTAAAAATAAACATTATTTAATTCTTTTTTCTCTTTACCCTTTTTCAAATGTGTGTGCAAAAATAGTGTAACCAAATAGTTGTAAACATGTAAGACTTCCTCGTTCCCTAGAGTATAAAATATTTTCAACTTGACTATACATACAATTTCAACTCCAATTGTCATTTTTATTCTAGAACTCAATCATTTGTTCCCAGGGCCGGCCCAAGGGGGCTGCGACTAAAGCAAGGGCTTTAGACCCCCAAATTTTTAGGTCTCATGCATATTAGGTCCCCGAATCTTTTTTGCTTTAAATATATTTTCGTAAGTCGAATTCTTTAAACATATTTGCACATAGCTCGGTGGGTAGGTAAAAAGAGAGTCGTAGACTTGTAGTAATTTATATTTGTGGTAGAATTCAATATTAGTTTGTTATTTCAAGGTTTAACAATTGCTATATTATGTCTCCCCTAAAAAAATGGCTACATTATGTCTATATTAAATATTATTGTTAACATATATTATTAATTGAACTAATTTTTTGTTTAAAAAAGCTCTTGCACTAATGGAGTTAGACTCTCACAACCTGATGAATAAATGTTTGAACTTTGACCGAGAGCGATACCCATTTTAGTGTCTGACATACCGAAAGAAAATTATACATTTAGTGTTTTAAATTTTTAAGTTTCTATGTGAACACATTTAAAATGCCTAACCTTAAAATTCGCTTTAGGCCTACAAATCTATTGGGTCGTCCCTCAGTATTCCAAGATAAATTAGTTGAGAAGGGTTCATGCATAGAAAATTGCTTTATACACTTCAAAGAAAGCTAAAACACATCAGTAATTTACGTTTTTAACCTCATCGGCAGTTAACTGCCGATGGAAAGGATCCAGCGGCAGCTGACTGCCGATGGGAAGGAATCCAGCGGCAGTTAGCTGTCGTTGCCATGTTTTGCCTATATTTTCTAAAACTTCACATTTTTTCATCTTAATGTGAACAAAAATGATAAAATGAGTGAACAAAAATGATAAAATGACATGTGATTAAAGTGAAAAAGCTAAAAACAAAAAAAAATAATAAATAAAAATGATAATAATAATTTGAAATTATACTCTTAAAAATAACAGAAATTATATTTTCTTTTATTATTATATATATGATATGATTTATTATATATATAAATATATAAATAATTTGCTTTTTTAATGCATTTTTATTTATTATACTCTTATATTAAAATTATACTCTAAAAAGCAATTTTGAATAGAAAAAGAAAAGAAAAAATGGAAAATAATGGAATATAAATAAGTCAATGTGTGAAAAATAATGAAAAAAAAAACAAATTCATGCTCCACGGCAGTTAAGTGCCTATGGAGTAGAGATGTGAAACGGCAGTTAACTGCCGAAAAATGTGAAGTTTTAGAAAATATAGGCAAAACATGGCAACGACAGCTAACTGCCGCCGGATCCTTCCCATCGGCAGTTAAGTGTCGATGAGGTTAAAAACGTAAATTACTGGTGTGTTTTAGCTTTCTTTGAAGTGTATAAAGCAATTTTCTCATGCATATTGAATGTGTCAAGTCGGCTGGGGACCATTATTAGTGTCGAAAAATAAATTACTATAGGATAAACGTGCTTGCTATGTTAGGTCGTTTATTTAGGTGGGCAGTCCTTGTAGGTTAAGGATGGGACCAACCATATTACATATATTACCTTTGTTCTTAATAATTAAAAATTTGGATAAACACTCTGATATCCTAATGTTTGATTAGATATGTATTTATCATTTAAACGTTCAATTATTGTCATACTTTTATTTTAATTTATTTTAAAATAAATTCAAAATTTGAATGAAAATATTGACTATAAGTTATCGGTATCCAACCAAAGTCAAGTACCTATTTATTAAATGCATTTATCGTTCACTAATTAATTAATATCATTAACTTATTTTGTAATTGCAGAGATTTCTATAGTCAATATTTTTGCGAAGTCAATAAGATATTTCTTAAACGTGTGTTTATAAACGATTGTTAATCATAACTTTACAAGTTGATTTTCTAAGATTGAAGTCTAACCCAAACTTTAAAATTGTGTTAAATTTTATCCAAATTCATTGTATCATCTGTTATAAAATTGATCACACTCGAGATATTAAGTCTATATATGAGAGGAGCGTGCTCCGAAAGTCTCACATTAGATGAGATAGAAAATGTGTTTATAAATGTTTGATATTCTTTACTTACAATTAAGTGACTTTGTGGGCTTGAGTAACTTTCTATCCAAATTCTAAGAAATACTATTAACTAATCAAACAATGCAAAGGTAAAATATAGTTATAAGGAACCTAGTAAACAAACAAAGTCGTCATATACGAACTTTTTTTTCCAAAAGTTCCCTCTACCTGGGGTATTCTATTTGTATTATTTGTTGAAAATTCATGAATAATCTGTTCATGAACAATGCTCTTTAAAAATATTTTCTTTATTTTTTTTTTGACTGAAAGAATGTTTTTTATTGAAATCAAAGTAACATCATGAAATAGTGCTAGCAACACTCTCTTTTGAACACTCTCTCTAATACTCGTTCTCTTATTGATTTTGGAAATAGAACTCATACAAAGTGGTGGGACATACATGAATTTCATCAAATAAAAGAGTGAGTGCTATAGAGAGTGTTCAAAAGTGAGGATTACTACCATTTCTTTAACACCATTTAGTCCACCTTATGACATAGTAGATCACATATTAGATCGTAAGTAAAATTTTAACAATATTAAAAAATTTAGAAAATATCTCTAAGCAGATGCAACATTAACATGAGCAGTTAAAATTATTCTATAACTTATCCATTAAAAAAATGTACTCAAAGAACTTAATATCATAAAAATTTTATTTCAATTCAACATGCAAGATTAAAGAAACCATATAATAGCTTTACCTTTTATGTCGAGAATAATAGCTATTAACTTTTTGGGTTCTTCTTCGTAGACTTGAGAATGGAAGAATTAAATAGAAACTAAACTAGCCATAGGTAAGAGACGCTGGAGTGTAACACATATTCAATTAGGTTCATATAAAATGTTATTAAACTTTGACTGAGAATATAATATATTGTTCATCAGTCTTATGATAAAAATGGCCCCGACGCTTAGGTGGTCTTGTGTGATCGTACACTCTAAACTTGCTCATGACATCTAAAAATAATCATGTTTAAGACGTAATGTCAAACACTAAATATGAGAACTTAATCTACACAGCTATGGAAATCTAGCTCCATCCTTTAGACTCATGGGTATTTATCATCCATTAGATGAATAATCCTTTTTAATCAAGTGACTTAGTACACGCAAAACTGTAATTTAGGTGTTGCATGTGCATCATGATTTTGACCAAATGAACAAGAAATCCAAAATCTCATTCTTATTTGAGCCATGTGGACTTGAAGAAGTAGGTGAAAGAAAAGCATTGATTAGCAGACTGAATTTGGTAAGTTGGAGGTTATAGTCAACATGTAAGAGTCATTCTTCTTCATAAACGGGAACTATAAATATGAATTAACATGTTAATTATTGGTTAGTGAAAGTATAGTTAAGGGTATACTTAATTATTTAAAGCATAATGTAAAAAAATAATGGGGCCAAAATACCACAAGTAAGTTACTTAAGTCAATTTGTTTCTCTATAAACGTGAACTATAAATGTGAACATGTTAATTATTGGTTAGTGAAAGTATAGTCAAGGGTATACTTATTATATAAAGTATGATGTAAAAAAAAATGGGGCCAAAATACCACAAGTAAGTAAGTTACTTACGTCATTTTGTTTCTCTAAAACAAGATAACTTTCTATTATTAAGCTAAACAAAGTCTTTGTTTTTTCTTGTTGCTATGGGTGAAAATTACGTTTGCATTTCCTTAAATGAGTGACGATATGGAGAAATCCCATTTATTTTGGCCTCTTTTCACAAGCAATTAAGATCAAATTCGAATGGATTGAGTGATTGAAAGGGGAGTGGGTATTGAGCTAAATGATTGAAAGGGTTAGCGAGTTAAAAATTCAAGATTCAAGTTCGTAGAAAGAAAAACTAACATAACAATTAATATATTAACATTTGTCATTCAAAAAAAAATTACGTGATCAAAATAGAAATATTTTGTGATAAATGACAAATATTGTTAGGTTTTTTGTTCAAGAAAATGTATTACTACATCTTTTAGAGAAAATCGGAACAAATAAGTTTCATGTCTTTGTTTTATGAAAGAAGATAAATTTAGTCTCATGCAACTTATTCACACAATCAAATATTTTTTTTAAGAAGCTGAATTAGTCCATCTAAACTGGCACCGAGAAAAATCGAACATAAAACTTTAAAGAGGAACACACTCTCAAGTCTCAAGTTAATACCACCAGACTAACCCAAGTGGATTCACACAAT
The DNA here is from genome assembly GCA_018208015.1 of Medicago ruthenica. Lineage (NCBI taxonomy): Eukaryota > Viridiplantae > Streptophyta > Magnoliopsida > Fabales > Fabaceae > Medicago > Medicago ruthenica. Next base: position 33,637,627 of record CM031377.1, on the reverse strand, counting down.
CAAATGTTCCGACGCTAACCGTCAACATGACAAACTTCACCAACCTTTGAATTTGCCTCTCTTCTAGACAAGTGCTTGGGTATGCCTCCTATTCGATGGATTTTATTTGATTGAAGAGTGAAAGAGTTTAATAAAATATATGAATAATGCTAAAAACACTTATTTTAACATACTCTTTCTAATACTCGCATTCTTATTGATTGAAATACATGTGGGATCTATTTTTAAAATGATGTGACTTACATGTATTTCAAATAATAAGAGAATGAATGTTTAAAAAAATTGTGTTAAAACAAGTGTTGCTACTATTATTCAAATATAAATTAAATTAAAGTTTGCACCAACTTCTGATGAGCATCAAAGTTCCTAATAAATGAGTTCTCACAATCAGCCTATCCCTTTAAAGCCAACTACAAATTTGTGGCAGCTATAGTAGCAGTTTAGCAGCATCCAACGCTACCTCTTCTTTAATTCAATTCAAGTAGTTTAAAAACACTGACACTGTTCAAAAAAATAGTTTATAAACAGGTCTGCAAAGTGAAAATTCACCTAAAGTTAATGCGAAAGGTTAACATTTGATGCTCTCATATTTTTACAGAAAAATACACTAGAGATAATTTGGAAGAAGGATTTGAAAAGAAAAATAATAAAAATAAAAGGAATGGATATAATATATATAAACACTCCCTCTGTTCCATAAAACAAATTTGACAAGTCGTATTTCTCAAATTATAAATTGTTTTGATCATTCATACAAATTAATAAATGTAATTAATTTTATATAGAAAAAAAATTATTATCTATTTTAAAATCATTATCATTCATTAATATATGGTATGAAAGAGATAAATTAAAGAATTAAAAAGAGATAATATTAATAACTAACGATAAGAAAAATAATACTTCCTTCAAAAAAAAATACTAATCTTTTATTGGTACCGTAAAACCACATATAATTTATGACAATTTTTTCTTCTAAAATGATTTATAATTTTAAATAGGTGGAGTAAAAGAAAACAAGAACAATAGAAGAACAGTGACATGGACCAAAACCTTATAAAGCCAAACAAAAACCAGGGACTAACCTATTATAATACTCTATATCTTAATATATACAAATGGAAGAAACAGATCTGCAAGCTAACCCTAGCAAAAACCCTAATGCAGCCCTACCCAATTTTACTGTTTTGCCCCTTCATGGGCGCCAATGTGCCTTGACTACTGCCACCAAAATTGGCCAATTAGAGACAAGCAAATGATACACGCAAGAAATCTTCTGCATCGTATCTGCTTCTGAAATTGGCCAACACGCAAGCAAATGTATTACCTGCTTCTTTTCTTCCTTTCTCTCCCCCTCTCTCTCACATACGGCTGCTTCTTCTTCCTCTTCTCTCAATCCATTTTAAATTTCTCTTCACAAACCCAAACTCTCTCTCCCCCTCTCTCTCCCATACGGTTTCAATTTCCACTTTCAACTCACAAACAAAATCATCACAATTTGTTTTCCATTTTATTATGAATCAATTCTTATGCAGTTTTAGGGTTTCAATCTCTTCTAATTTTAGTTCCGATTCTGTGCAAAATTGGTGAATCCTTTGCTTTTTTTATTGAATCTGATTGTGCAGGTTGTAAGATTCAATAAATGGATTGGCTGGTGGCGAAAGTGAGCGGCTTCGAATATGTAAGTGTTCATAATTTCATTTGTTGACTTTTCAGTATTAATTAATCTATTCTCAGATTTCCTTGAATAAAATCTTATTTTATGGATAGTGATTTGGTTGAGTTTGAGTTCATATGTTGAAGGTGATGGAGAGTGATACTTTGATGAGAAGGTGATGCTTTGACAGGTTTTTTCCCCTTCAGGTACTTTAAATTCTACTATTTCCTTTTTGTTGTTCTGATCTCACTTTTTTATAGTGTTTTCTCTCATTTTGTTGTGTCTATTCATGTCTTTATCTTTTTGAACAATTCATGATTGCACAAAATGATCCTACTTTCAAGATTACTGAGCATAAATATAAACTAAACTTTATGGGAGGAACTATTGTTTTCAAAGTCACCTCTGATCTTCAGACTCTGTTCTTCAGACACTGAGGTTCAGAGTCTGAGGTTCAGAGTTTGAAGGTTCAGAGTCTGAGGTTCTGAGTCTGAAGGTTCAGAGTCTGAAGGTTCTGAGTCTAGGGTTCTGAGTCTGAAGGTTCAGAGTGCCATTTTTGTCTCTCAGCTCAAATTATAAGCTAGTGTTAGAAACTTATTAGTTGCTGGAATTCTCTGTGCCATTTTTGTTAGTAACTTTGTTTGTATTACCTCCTAAGGTTTGAATCTAAAAGCTATTCCTAAATGTCTTTGGATTGTTTTGTTAAAAAAAATAACGTGGTTTGATTGTCTATGGATGCGACTCAGAAGATTTATAGTAAGTCTTAATCTATACATTACTCAATGCAAGATAATTGTTGATAATTATGTGCTAACTTTTTATTTGATTAATTTACACTTCGTAGGGGGAATAAAATTCATTGCACATTATCTGATGACAATGCCGTGAAAATGAAACAATTTTTGGTTATTCATGATTCATCGCTTCCTTTGATTGTTCTGCAAAACTTCAGGTAAAGTTCCTTAATCTTTAGTCTTTAAACTTTTATGTCAACTATAGTGGTTTTCTATAAAATTCATCATATATTGATTTCAACCACTGAAGTATCATGAATTCGAGATATGTGACTATTTTCGGTAGCGAAATTGAGATTCACGTTTCTACTACTTTGTCCGTTATTTCTTATATTTCTTTCTTTATTTCCTCTATATTTCATGGTTATGATTATTTATCAAGATATTTTTGTTGAATAATCTATATGGTTGTTTACTCATTAATTGCATTATTTTATGAAGGTAGTGTGGCATCTGAGAACGAGAAGAACCTGTAATATACTGAACTTGGATCGTGGCTTCCAGGGACAAGGAAATTTGAGGAAGAAAAGGCACTATATGTTGGTCTTCTCTACGTGGATAATGCCTCCCAATTTCATATTATTTCAAGTTACAACATTCTCTCATTACCATAAAAGAAATTGTATAGTTTAAGAAGAAAACTCTTATGTAATTGTAGTTGACATTAGTTATTGGTTGAGAACCATATCAAGACTTGCTTTAATCCAGTTGCATCAATTTTTTATATTTGAATTAATACCATTAGTTTATTTGCGACATTATACATCCTTTGTTATTGAGACAGATTTGAGGGAACTATTTTCATGATTTTACTTTATTCAGGTACAAATTGGAGTTAGTTATTCTCATACTTCTAAATTCCAATATCCAGAGACTACTTTGTCTGTTATTTCTTATATTTCTTTCTTTATTTCCTCTATATTTCATGCTTATGATTATTTATCAAGATATTTTTGTTGAACAATCTATATGGTTGTTTACTCATTATTTGCATTATTTTATGAAGGTAGTGTGGCATCTGAGAACGAACAGAACCTGAAATATACTGAGCTTGGATCGTGGCTTCCAGGGACAAGGAAATTTGAGGAAGAAAAGGCACTATATGTTGGTCTGCTCTACATGGATAATGCCTCCCAATTTCATATTATTTCAAGTTACAACATTCTCTCATTACCATAAAAAGAAATTGTATAGTTTAAGAAGAAAACTCTTATGTAATTGTAGTTGACATTAGTTATTGGTTGAGAACCATATCAAGACTTGCTTTAATCCAGTTGTATCAATTTGTTATATTTGAATTAATACCATTAGTTTATTTGCGACATTATACATCCTTTGTTATTGAGACAGATTTGAGGGAACTATTTTCATGATTTTACTTTATACAGGTACAAATTGGAGTTAATTATTCTCGTACTTCTAAATTCCAATATCCAGAAACTTAACAAAAATAAAATTGATTAGTCTACAAGTAAACAAGTACTCCAGACTCCCAACTTAAGAACCAACATCCAGAAACTTAACAAAAATAAAATAGATTAGTCTACAAGTAAAAAAGTACTTCAGACTGCCAGTTTTCAGACACTGTTCATCAGACTCTAATCTCCAGACTCTGATCTTCAGACACTGTTCTTCAGACTCTGCTCTTCAGACACTGAGGTTTGGAGTCTGAAGGTTCAGAGTCTGAGGTTCAGAGTCTGAGGTTCAGAGTCTGAAGGTTCTGAGTTTGAAGGTTCAGAGTCTGATGGTTCAGAGTCTGAGGTTCTGAGTCTGAGGTTCTGAGTCTGAAGGTTCAGAGTCTGAAGGTTCAAAGTCTGAGGTTCTGAGTCTGAATGTTCAGAGTCTGAGGTTCTGAGTCTGAAGGTTCAGAGTGCCATTTTTGTCTCTCAGCACAAATTATAAGCTTAGTGTTAGAAAATTATTAGTTGCTGGAATTCTCTGTGCCATTTCTGTTAGTAACTCTGTTTGTATTACCTCCTAAGGTTTGAATCTAAAAGCTATTCCTAAATGTCTTTGGATTGTTTTGTTAAAAAAAATAACGTGGTTTTATTGTCCATGCTTTAATATTCTAACAGGACTTCTGAAATTTGAACTGGTCATCAGACGCACTGTTCAGACGTTGACTATTGTTGACCTTCAGAAGCTGTTGTTCAGACGTTGACTTGTGTTGATCTTCAGAAGCTGCATTTCAGAAGCTGAATTTCTGCGTTCTTTCTGATTATTTCTCACAGTATCTTTTGAAGATTTGTTTGAAGATTTATCCAGGCTGATGTTTCTAGAAGGCTGCTTAATTTGCGTGAAGATCTTGTTGAAGATTGGTCTCGTTTATTTATGAATATATTTTCAAAGGAATCTTTGCAAAATATATTTCAGTAATATATTTCCTTCTATGAGCTTCTAAAGAATTTCAGAATTATATCTTTGAAGATTATGTTGTTCAGAATTATGTGTGCTGCTGAAGACTATTTAAGGAGGACGCTGTTATTGAAGACTTGACTGGAAAAAAAAAAACCAGAAGTTTTCATTATAAGAGTCTTTATGTTTTTGAGTCTGTGAGCTATTGCTCTGTCTTGTACACCACTCATCTGTTAGAGTTGGTTTAGTTTGTTTTGAGTTGTAAATCACTTTAAGCTTTTAAGCACGAGTGATGTCTTTGATGTTTTGAAGTGTGACTTCGTACTTGGTTTGTTTTAAGTGTCTGATAATCATTGGGCTGTGATTACGTGATTGGGAAGTAAGTGGGTTCTTATATCTAGGGGTTCCTAGGTAGAAGTCTATACGGGTGGAGATTAAGTGATAAGGCTGGGAACAGGGGCTGTGTCTTGAGTCTTAGAATTAATTCTACTTAGTGGATTTCCTTCCTGGATTGGTATCCTCCAAACGTAGGTGTTGTTTATCACCGAACTGGGTTAACAAATATCATGTGTTCTTTATTTTCTGTCCTTTATTTTGCTGCTTCTGAATCTGTGTTTAAGTACTCTGTTTTGCGTTTTTAGTACTCTGTTTTACGGTTTTGATTCAGTACCTGCCAGAATTTCAATTGGCATCAGAGCAGACACCCTGCCTGTTATTGGGTGAGCTCCAGGGAAGGTTTTTCTAGCAAGAATGGACAAGGAAGGAGGATTTGTTAACAGGCCACCTCTGTTGGATGGTTCCAACTATGAGTACTGGAAGTCTCGTATGTGTGCTTTCCTGAAATCCATAGACAGCAGGACCTGGAAAGCAGTGTTGAAGGGTTGGGAACATCCAGTTGTGTTGGACAAAGATGGAAAGAAGACTGATGTGTTGAAACCAGAGGAAGAATGGTCAAAGGATGAAGATGAATTGGCTCTTGGAAACTCCAAAGCCTTGAATGCACTATTCAATGGAGTGGACAAGAACATGTTCAGACTGATCAAGCAGTGTACCATAGCCAAGGATGCCTGGGAGATTCTCAAGACAACTCATGAAGGCACTTCAAAGGTCAAGCTATCCAGACTTCAACTACTCACCACAAAATTTGAAAATTTGAAGATATTGGAGGATGAGAACATACAGGACTTTTATGTGAATGTTCTGGATATGGCTAATTCTTTTGATTCTCTTGCAGAGAAGATGTCTGATGAGAAGATTGTTAGAAAAATACTCAGGTCACTTCCTAAAAGATTTGACATGAAAGTGACAGCTGTTGAGGAAGCTCATGGCATCTCCAATATGAAGGTTGAGGAGTTAATAGGATCCCTGCTGAATTTTGAAACAACCTTCAATAATCGTACTGAGAAGAAAGGGAAAGGAGTTGCTTTTGCAGTTAATTCTGAATTTGAGGATCAACAAGAGATTGATGAGGATGATGAAGGCTTATCAGAAGCACTTGTGTTGCTGGGGAGACAGTTTAACAAGATTCTGAAACATGTTGACAGGAGATCCAAATCCAAAGGTCAGAACATCAGATTCAACAACAGTAAGCAACAAAGTGATGTGAAGAAGACCAAGACTGATGAAAAGAGCAATCAATCAAAGGGTGTTCAGTGCTTTGAGTGTGAAGGATATGGTCATATCAAGTCAGAATGTCCTACTTATCTTAAGAAGCAGAAGAAAAGCCTGGCTGTTTCCTGGTCTGATGAAGATTCAGAAGAAGAAGTAGAGAGTGAATCTGCCAAGTATGTTGTTGCCCTAACTAGAAGATACAAGTCTGATGTTAAGGTTAAGGCCTCAGAAGCTCTTTCAAAGACTGAAGCATTTTTAGAGTCTGAAACACTATCAGAGTCTGAAGCAGAGTCTGAAGCCAGAGTTGAAAAATCATCTTATGAAGAACTGGCTGACAATTACAAAAATCTATACATCATAAGTGTAGAAGTTTGCAAGAAACTAGTGGATCAGAAGAAGACAAATGCTGACAGAGATACGTGTAAACATTTCACATTAAAACAACCTGAACCAATAAGTGAAAGTATTGCAGGAAAAAATGTTAAGATTCCATCCACTCCAGCAAACCACACAACTCATATTAAGAGGCATGCTACTACTGTTACCAATAAACATAAATTTATAAAAACAACTGACAACGACAAAGTGTCGAACATAATATTGGTGGTGTCCGACGATGGAGATGAGAACAACTCTAACGAAAATGCTTCTAGGTTTAACCAAGCTCCATTTACTCCTTGCTCCCAACAAATTGAAGAAATACCACTTCACAATGGCCTTCAACAACAACCTATACATAATGGAATTAACAAATATGTATCAGTGAAATCAGCCAACATCAATAAACGTAGAAACAGACAAGGGGTTTGTATACATAGATTTGATCTTCACACTTATTACATCTTTACATGATTATTGAGAAGTTCTTGTAACTTATGCTAACACATATCTACTTGTTTTTTTTTTTTGCAAATAGATTAAAATGGCCATGCAAAAATCAACGAGTTCATCTAGAATTACTACAAACCCACTACCTGGTTGCAAATCCACATTACAGAACTCATCTTCCCATCCTATAGTTAATTTAGTAAGTATTTGAGGTTTATATTCTATTATTCTTTTAATATTATGTTACTTATATGGACTGACATAATCATTTTAATACATTAGACCAGCATCATCACATTTCAACCAACTACCAAAATGAACTTGCAAACTCCTGAATATCAATTGTGTGCTTATGTATTTAACTCGAGCCTCGATCAAAGGTAATTGCTTAAGCCTCTTTCTTCAATACTTATCTCATGAATTTGATAATAGTTTGAGTATTACTTAAGTCTTTGTACCCATGACGTGTTTTGCAGTGAAATTGTGATACAAAGTCGGAGTATATCTATATCTAGACTTGAAATTCATTGTTTGTGTCCTGGAGAAATTGTGAAGGATGAGGTGAGATGTGGTAAATTTGTGTGGTTTATATAGGTGTTATAATAAATTACAAGGTTGAATTGAACTTCATTACAGATATTGACTTTAATGGCTATGAAGACAACATGGTCACAAATCCGGGCTGTTAACAAAATTGTATGGTCATTACCTCCAACTTTTGCGGTATGATGCTTGAATTAACAAGAAATTAACATTGTAACATATAAGTTCGATAAGGATATTTTTAGTGATTGTCATACCCTTATAGGATGATGTATCTCAAGGTTCTTGTATCGAGACTTTAGCTGCAAAATATAGTGCCGATTGGATGATACCATTTACAACTTTGAGATATGTGAGTCATGCATAATGTGTTTAGGTTGATCACTCAATTTATTTGAAATGTGTTCTGATACATTTTCATGTCAAACAAGATATATATTCCCATTAAGGATGAATGCGAGCACTGGTATCTTATGGTTATTTCGATTAAAGATCAGATTGTTTATCATCTAGACTCCTGTATACAATCAGAAAATTTCACAAACAAAAGGAAAATGATCTCAACCATGGTAAACATACCAATATTTTATAATTACTCTTATTTATTTGATACATTACTTTGTACTAATATATAAGTTATTTCATCAAGTGCAAGGTCATGGCTAATATACTGCTAACATATCACTACCCCAACAATTATCTAGAAGAGTCAAAAGATTTTGATACTTGGAATATTAAAGAAGCAAGGGGGATGCGTAATAGGGGTGGCAACTTGGTCCACCAAATCCATATCCATCCAATCCATCCACCATAGAATTCATCCAATCCATCCACCAAACAAAATTTTTGTTAATGGATTGGTTTTGGATCCAACCATTTAAAACAATGGATGGATTTGATCCATCCACCTTATTTTAAAAGTCCATTGGATTATCTTTTTTTTTAAAAAACAAATCCATTGGATCATTTTAAATAATAAAAAAAGTTAATTTAAAAAAATAAAAATAACTTATTAACAAAAAAAATTATAAAAAACTGAAACAATTGAAGAAAAAAAACCGGAGAACCACCGGTCAACGCCGGAGGTCCGCCGTAAACCACCGCCTGCCTTCGTAATCTTGCCGGAGCTCCGGTCAACCGCCGCCGGGATTCGCCGGAGTACCACAGTGGTCAACGTCGGTCAACGGATGGTCAACGCCGGTCAACGGGTGGTCAACAGTTTTGCACCACCACCTATTATTATATATTTAATTTTGTTTGGGCTGAGACAAAAATCAAGTTTGGGCTTGATAATAAAATTTGTTTTGGGCTTAGACATGAATAAATAGGTTGGATATTTTTACTTTTGACACCAATTAATTAACTAAATATTTATGAAATACAAATTAAATAAATAACACATTTTATTTGATGGATCGGATGGACAATCCATCCGTTAAAATCTAGTAATGGATGGATTGGATGGTCAATATACTTAATGGATGGATCAGATGGTTTTTTTTCAACAAAAAAATTAGTGGATTGTAATGGATTAATGGATTTCTTTTGATCCATCCATTAAGATCCAAATCCATATCCATCCAATCCATCCATTTTGCCACCTCTAATGCGTAATGACTTTAAGAGGTTATCAATTGTTATAGTATTTTAATCTTTCTTCATTTTCCTTTTGATTTTGATTGATAATGAAGTTAATTTAATTGTGTAAAATTTGTCAGAGAAAATTCAGTTGTGTGGGTGTTGGATTGGTTAGAGATGGAGCATGGGTTTCACACCAATCTCAACACAGTGGTAGAACTTATATAAAATAATTTTTTGTATTCATCCTTAAATGACCATGGACTTGATATGTTATTTGTTGTGTGTCAATCAGCTTGACAATGATGTTGTTCGGATGTGGACTGCTATTGCCTTACTTCGTGGACCACATAATGAACTACATAATTACTTAGAAGAGAAGTCAAGGGCTTATTGGAGCACACTTCCCAAACCATGAACACAAACAATTTCAATGAAAGTAGCACTCTTCATCAGTGCATCTGATTGTTGTATTAATATTATATTACTGAAGTGTATCTTATTTAAGTAACTATTTGGACAAAACTGTACTTTGAGCTGCAAAATGCATATTATGGCTAATACATGTATGCCCTCACCTTTTTAATTACAACTACAACTAAGTATGTAGAAGAAAAAACAAAAATATCTTCTCAATTCTAAACTGGAATATGATTAGAGGTTCAACATTACAAAAATATCTAATACTACAAAGGCTATTAAGATCAGGAAACAACAACATACTCTCCTCATACTTGAACCAATTTAATCACTTGAATCTGAAAAACAGAAGAATCAAGGTCAAAAACAAACCATAGTCAACAAACAATTGATAATTATAATAATTATACCTGCTCAGTGATAACGACATCATTCATTCCTCATCTTCATTATAATCTTCATCACTGTCACCAATATCGGTTGATTCACTTTCATCTGCATGTCTTCCTGGATTCCTTAAACCTTGACAAGTTTGTTTATTATGTCCCACAAGACCGCATGAACCACAGTGAACCTTACGCCTTTTGTGTTTGCTTTGTTTTTTTTATGTACCTCTACCACCGCGGCCTTTGGTATTGGCATTAACCGGGTTTTGCAAAAACCGGTCATGCCGTTCTTCCGGAATAACACTTTCCTCTGCTTCCAATCCTTATTTTCTTTTAACACACTCATAGTGATCGTTCAATAACTCTAGAGTTTCAGCGTAAGCGTCAGGAAATTTGCAAACAAAACTATTCACGTCCCTACATCTTTGGTTTAGCGATTTATAACGGCAAACTGCCATTGAATCCCATCCATTTGATTGTCTTTGATCTGAGTAGTTAACTAAATCCTTTGCATTTTGTGTCCATCTACCCAATATCAAACACGAAGGAAGTTCAACCATGTTCAAGTAAACCATAACACCAAGTATATGATCACAAGGGATTCCAATGGATTCCATCCTAAGGCAAGAGCATTTAAGTTCTATAGTAGAAGGCCAATAAGAAACATGCCACTCACACCAAGATCTTCTATATTTAGGAACAATATAAATAAAACATGAGGCAGTTTGTTTACAACCAATTACTTTCACAGTAGACGACCTTTGCAGAATAAAACGAAAAAGGAAGAATACATTTTTGGTGTACAATTTTGATGCTGATTTCTCCAATTCGTGAAATTCTGTTTGCAACACACGATCACCATGCATTGAAGAAAAATCAGCTTCAAGCTCCTTGAACCTTAAGTACTCTAGGCACTGATTGAAATGTTGTAAGAACTCGGCCAGATTATTGCGATAGTTTACAAATGTGCCTATTTTAGCATGCAATCCTTCACAGCGGGACGTTGTTCTAAATCCACCAAAAAACTTGCCACGTATATGTGTTGTCGACCACATATCCTTCTTTTCATACAAATCTAAAACCCAAACATTATCCTGAACGCCACACTCTAATACCATTTCATTCCATTTTCTTTCAAAATCAACAATCTCATAATCAACCAGCATACATTTCTTAAACAACGACGTAAACCGTGGATTCTTAACATTGCTAGTAGCATTCCTCATAAGGTGCCACACACACAATCTATGATGAGTTGCAGGAAAGACTTTTCTAATAGCATTCCTCATTGCCAGATCTCCATCAGTTATCACGGAGACCGACATCTTCCCTTTCATTGCTTCTAAGATTGTTTCAAGCAATCATACATATGTTTCTTCAATCTCATTCGCAACAATGGCAGTAGCAAATACTGTAGTTTGGTTGTGATGATTTACTCCAGAAAAGACAACAACCGGACACAAATAACGATTCTTCTTATATGTTGCATCAAAAGCCAATACATCACCAAATAACTTATAGTCAATTTGACTTCTACCATCACACCAGAATAAATGTTCCAATCGTCCTTCTTTATCAACTGTGTGTTTCCAGAACAATGTTGGATCACCAGACTTCAAGGAACGTAAATATGACAAGGCAGCTCTTGAATCATTCCCTTTATTGCGTCTTTCTTTGTCAATTTTATTGTACATGTCTTGAACCGAAAATGTGACATGTTGAAAGCCTCCAGATTGACTAGCAAAAGAACCAAATATTTGAGAAGTTTTAATGCCAGACTTTCTAAAACTATTCATCAGAAGTATGTCGTCATCATCCATACCCCTATGGCCAGATAGAAAGGAGATAAATTCTTGTTCAACAAAACTGTGGTTGTGCTCATTGTTAATATACCTAATATACCAACGTTGAGTATGCTTATCAATGTGCACAACACAGTTCGCCCCACATCCACATCGTGTGTCTGCCCTAGCTTCACGCATACGAATTTTGTTATTATTAAACCTATCTACTCTAAACCCTTCTCTGTAGCAAAAAAATTCTGTTGGACAACTTCATTTAATTTGTTCCTCCTAACCTTGCTTTTACGGGCAGAGAATCCATGCATTCTAGCATACCAATTATAGAATGTAAATGCAACTTCTAGATTTGGAAATTGGTAGTTCTTCATATCATCTTCAGTTAACATCTTGAAATTAATGCCACCCATATCTTCTAACCCATTTACATAAATCCCTAAAGATAAACTTACATTTTCGCCAAAACCACCATGTCCATTATTCCCTTCGCATCCGTTGTCACTTTTCATAAATCTTGGTCCGATTCCATAATTGAATCCCTACAACAATATATTTCTTTTGTCATATACATCTTCGAAATGAGACTTCAACTATAATATACGTTCAAATCTCATACACAACAACATACCTGACGTGCACTTCCACTCTTGCTCATATAATGTTCTCTAGAATTGGCATTGGTATCCATTCCGACATACAACAACAGCTAAGTTTAAACTGCACGAGCAAATAACATATCTCAAAAAAAGTAAACTCCAAAGATTAAACAAAACTAATGAAGGAAAATAACTATGGGAGGGCAGAAAATCTTTTCAAATAACGATTTATCAAACTTATTTGCAAAGGAGGGCAGAAAAATCAACGAGAGCTGCTAAAATGGTACAACCAATTTTCCTAAGAAAATTCACAAACTGCAAATTGGATATCAACAAGTGCCTAGCTTCACCTCGTTTTTCTTATTGAAAATAGAACTAGATTAAATTAAAGAAATAAAGAATACAACAAACTTGGCAAAAATACTTCCTCAAACCTCATGCCACTAACGCAAAATTTGAAACAGGAGAGTTTTGAATCAATTTCATTATTAAGTTTTACAAGTAGCTTTGAAAAAAAATTAAAAACACGTGTTAGCTTGAAAGAATCCCAAAATTAAACTTGACAATAAGTAGCAGTATCAAAAACATAGAACAAAAAACAACAAAGGTACAACAAGAAACACATACAGTATACCCACAATAACCCAATAATTGTTGAATTTTAAATAAAACCACAAAATTAAAACACACATAATAGATCTAAGGACCAAATTGATTACCTCTCTAGCTCACTCTCCAACAATGTCTTCAACGACACTTTCCCTTTCGAGCTTTATCTTCTTAAGAACCTCAACTGATCACGGGTTCACCGAGCCGTCGAATCTCCGTCACCGATTGTGAATGATTGATGAACCAAGGTAATTATTTCAGGATGAAATGATTTTGATCTAGAAATGTATGAGTTTAATGGAGAAGTGTGGGTGGTGAAGGTTAAGATTAGATAGAAGAAGTAGCTATGAGGATGGCTATCAACAGAGAGAGGGGAAGGAAGAAAATGTTTCTGGGCAATGAAGACAGAGAAAGAGAGGAGAAAAATGCTTTTGGGATTTTAGGTTTCTACTAAAGGGTGTAATAGTAATCACATGTACCACAAATATATTTTTTTTGTTTTTGTGTGTGGGACCATGAAGCAAAATAAACTGTAACCGGGCCGTAGAAGGTAAAAAGGTAAGGACTACATGTGCACCTTTTTTTTTTTGGGGACTATATTAGGGGCTGCCTAAGTACAACCCACAAAAAAAAAGTGTGCTGAAAAAATAGTTGTAATCAAGTAATCAAATGTTTATTAAAATATCTGAGATGGCAGAAGATTGTATTTAAATTATAAGAGTGTGCTTGGTTCCTTCAAAAAAAAAAAGTTTGCTCGGTTCCCCTAAAAAATAAGTGTGATCTGTTATTATATATAAATTATAAGAAACAATTTAGAAACAAAAGATGCCAATGCTGCAATGGTTAAGTGAAAACATTGCAATCTATGTGTTGCGCGTTCAACACCCGATGTGGCCACTTTTTGGTAAAATTAATTCAATTAAATTTCTGCTTCACATAGATCCGGTCCGGTGTTTCAAAACCGCCGGTTCACTGGTTTTCACCGGTTCTGACCGAGTCACACCGGTTTGATAACATGACCGATCCGTTAAGCAACTTGAACCGGTCACCCCACCGGTTCCCGATCGGACCGGTTCAACCGGCCGGTTCAGTTTTTAAAACTATGATTTTACCAATATTATCCTTAGTTATTTATTGTGAAGAGATAAATATATGAAATGAGATAATAAATGAATAAGGCTATTATAGTAAAAGTATAAATTATTTTATCAAAAGTGGTAACATTTATGGATTATTTTATCAAAAGTGGTAACATTTATAGATTGTCTTGGTTTATGTAAAATGTCAAAAATAACAATTAAAAAAGAAAGAAGGTAGTATCAAATTATCCGTCATCCACTTCTAAAATAGGTATTTCTTGCTCCTTACTTGCACGTGAATTTGTTCTGTACACTTTCAAATTTTGATAGGTATTTCATTCCAATCAATATCAACACAACACAGACAGTATATTGTCCAAATAAAATTATGTGGACAGTGAAATCATTTTTGACTTGTCCATCATGCACATACCAATTATACCATATGTATACATATATCTGATTGGTTTAAGATACAATGGTCTTACATGTGATCTTTTACATTTTTTTTTTGAAAGGGAGTGATCTTTTACATTGTATAAAAAAAAATTATTTCCTGAATATATGTTTCTTGTACATGAATATTTATGTCCAATCATTTGGAAGCAATATCATCCTCAATCTTCTAAATAATTCATAAATGTCACATCATTGATACTCTCCACAGAATGAAATTTCCTATATAGTCACATGATCATAGGAATCAAGAGCCAAAAAACCATTTCTTTGTTTACATGCAACAAAAAAAAAAAAAATCAATGGAGCCTAACAATGTGTTTTCACTTCTTCTCATAATTTATCTTTGGTTTCTATTAACCTTTGATACCAATGCTGAGACTTCCACATATATAATCCATATGGACAAATCATTCTTTCCTCAAGTCTTCACTACTCCTCATGATTGGTTTAAATCCACCATTCATTCCTTAAAATCAAAAACATTAATGCCTGATGATTATGACCAAGCATCAAAGCAATCACAGAAGAAACTAGTGTACACCTATGATCATGCCATGTATGGATTTAGTGCAATGTTATCTTCAAATGAGTTAGAGGCTCTTAACAACATTGATGGCTTTGTTGCAGCATATCAAGACAGAACAGCCACCATCGACACAACTCATACCTTTGAATTTCTTTCACTAGATTCTCCAAGTGGACTATGGCATAATTCAAATTTTGGAGACGATGTCGTTGTTGGTGTTATTGATTCTGGTGTGTGGCCTGAGAGTCAAAGCTTTAAAGATGATGGCATGACAAAGAAAATTCCAAACCAATGGAAAGGAACATGTGAAACTGGCCAAGAATTCAATACCTCAATGTGTAACTTCAAATTAATTGGAGCTAGATATTTCAACAAAGGTGTGATTGCTTCAAATCCAAATGTAACAATCAGCATGAACTCAGCTAGAGACACTGTAGGACATGGAACTCACACATCATCAACTGTTGCAGGTAAAAATGTTTTTGTTGTTGGAGACAAATGTTAGTAAATTATGTTAGTTTCTGGTGTTTGAACTCTCGACTTTCTGGTTAGTAGCTCGTTCAATGTCTCTGAGCTCACCAACTGAACTGTCTGCTTTGAACTTGTAGGTAACTATGTTAATGGAGCTTCTTATTTTGGTTATGCTATAGGAATAGCAAGAGGCATTGCACCAAAAGCTAGGATTGCTATGTACAAAGTCATTTGGGAAGAGGGTCGTTTGGCCTCTGATGTTTTAGCTGGTATGGACCAAGCTATTAATGACGGTGTTGATGTGATTTCAATTTCAATGGGATTTGATGATGTTCCACTTTATGAAGATCCTATAGCAATAGCTTCTTTTGCAGCTATGGAAAAAGGGATTGTTGTTTCATCTTCTGCAGGTAACGCAGGACCTGAATTTGGAACCTTGCACAATGGTATCCCCTGGCTCCTTACTGCAGCTGCAGGCACCATAGATAGAACTTTTGGCACTCTTGTTTTGGGAAATGGTCAAACCATTATTGGTTGGACTTTGTTTCCAGCAAATGCTATCGTTGAAAATGTTCCACTTGTTTACAATAACACTTTATCTTCATGCAACTCATTGAACTTGTTATCTCAACTTAACAAAAAAGCCATCATTCTCTGTGATGACTCATTGTCAAACACAAACAAAAGCTCAGTGTTTAACCAAATCAATGTTGTTACAGAAGCCAATGTGTTAGGGGCAGTGTTTGTCTCTGATAGTCCTCAATTAATTGATTTAGGCAATATCTTCTCACCAAGTATTGTAATAAAGCCAAAAGATGCACAATATGTGATCAATTATGCAAAAAGCAATAAGAATCCTACATCAAGCATTAAGTTTCAACAAACATTTGTTGGAACAAAGCCAGCACCAGCTGCAGCACATTACTCATCAAGAGGTCCTTCACATAGCTATCCATGGATTTTGAAGCCTGATATAATGGCACCTGGCTCTAGAGTTCTTGCAGCTTATATTCCTAATAAACCAACAGCTAGAATTGGCACAAATGTGTTCTTATCAAGTGACTACAATTTCATGTCAGGTACATCCATGGCTTGTCCTCATGCCTCTGGTGTTGCTGCTCTTCTCAAAGCTGCACATCCACAATGGAGTTCTGCTGCTATAAGATCTGCATTAATAACCACAGCTAATCCTTTGGACAATACACAAAACCCTATAAGGGATAATGGTTACCCTTCTCAATATGCTTCACCTCTTGCTATCGGTGCTGGTGAGATTGATCCTAATAGAGCAATGAATCCAGGTTTGATTTATGATGCTACACCACAAGACTATGTTAATCTCCTTTGTGGTTTGAAGTTCACAAAGAAACAAATTTTAACAATTACAAGATCAAATTCTTATGATTGTGAAAACCCTTCTTTGGATCTTAATTACCCTTCATTTATAGCTTTTTACAGCAACAAAACAAGATCAATGGTTCACAAATTTAAGAGGATTGTTACCAATGTTGGTGACGGTGCTGCTACATATAGAGCTAAAGTGACCTATCCAAAAGGTTGTGTTGTGACAGTGTCACCTGATATATTAACTTTCAAATATAAAAATGAGAAACAAAGCTACTACATTATCATAAAGTATGTTATGTACAAGAAGGAAAATGTTACATTTGGAGATCTTGTTTGGATTGAAGATGGTGGAACACACACTGTTAGAAGTCCTATTGTAGTGGCACCAAGTGGAATTGTATGAGTTATTCTTAGTTTTTTTTTTTTTTTTATCTTTAATTTTTCTGGCCATAAAAAATCTGCAAACTTTGTGGGACCCTTCCCTAAAATAATTGCATGTAGTTTCGTATGAACTTCCATTTTGAGTGTCCTAGCTAGTTATGCCATATAGGATTGAACATGTACGTAAAAGTGTACTGATTCACAAGGATTTGGACTGTGTTTCAATAATTATGTGAATGATTTCTAAATAGGGCTATCAATTAATAAATTGCACACTTCGTCAAAAAAATTAATAAATTACACACACTAAAAAACAAGTTTCTTATTTGATCTCTGACTCATTGCATTGGACTTTGTTCACTAGAACTCAGTGATAGATCACGGGTCAGGAATTAGTTTTTTCACTTCAATTTTTTTAAACAAGTAAAATGCATTGTGTTTTCTTTATTCATTTCTTTTTATTATTACGTCTTGTTCTTCAATTAGTGGTTATATAATAAACAATTCTTGTGTGAATATAAAGATTTGGACACATTATTTTGGTCACACAAAAAAATGCACACCATATAATTATTTAAAAAATACATATTATTTAATCTTTTTTCTGTATTTTTTCTTTTTTGTCTGTTAAAAAAGATGTGGTCAAATCCTTATATTCACCTAAAAATTATTCTTATATAATTTGAAATTTGGTTCATGTGAAGAGTAAGGAGATAGGATTGGAACGTGACATGGTTTCATACCTTAATATACTCGTGAACATGAACATTGTAATTATTCAACAAACCAGACTATTATTATTTTATTTAAGGATGTGATTCACGATGCGGATTGAATCGGTTTTGAGACAAAAAGTGATACATGTTGGAACAAAATGTGTTTAACAACTCTCTTATGAATTAAGGGGGAGATTGTTGAAACATTATGTGTAAACATATCTCTCTTTATGGTTTTGATGATAACAAAGTGTTAAATGGAAAATTGGTTATTTGCTAATGCTTTGTTCAAGTGATTTCAGAACCACGTGTTTTATGATTGATAATTGATAATGGTTATGGAAGAACAAGCTTAGAGCAAGGAAGGAAAGCTAAGAAGCAATGTTGCAAAGCTAGAAGGAAACTGGGTTTGAAGAAGTGCTCCTGAAGTAGTGCTCCTGAAGTGGTGCTCTTGAAGTGCAGCTTCTGAGTCTGAAGGCAGCTTCTGAAGTCTGAGTCTGAAGGTCAACGCAAAAGTCAGTGTCTGAAGAAGTCAACAAAAGTCAACTTCTGAAGACCAGCTTCTGATCCGTACAAAGGCAGCTTCTGATACACTGTTCACGCAGAAGCTTCTGAAGCTGATGTGGCATCGAAAGTGAC
Source organism: Medicago ruthenica (assembly GCA_018208015.1). NCBI lineage: Eukaryota > Viridiplantae > Streptophyta > Magnoliopsida > Fabales > Fabaceae > Medicago > Medicago ruthenica. The sequence continues at coordinate 33,618,833 of CM031377.1, read as the reverse complement.
CAGTACTGTGCGCATTTAATGCCTGGATGTGTCAGAACAACCCAATGGAACAGTTGTCTCCCTGACCCAAACATTCTCCAGCTTTTAAGGTAGGCCATTTCAAAAATGGTTGCTGCTCTGTTTTATTGAAAAAGTGCAGCACACATTTGCAGAAATCCTAGCTCAACTTGCAACGGCTCTTTCCTCAAATCAAGCAAATCTTCAACAGCTCTATTTCCTCTATAAAAGGAAGAAGATTTAAAGAAGAAATTCGTCCAAAACTCTTGAAACAAATTGCTGAACCTGTGCTCTGTTTTCTACTGTAAAACTGTCAAGTTCAAAATCTCTTAGAAATTCTTTAGTTCTGTAACTTAGAATTTCTTAAGGATAAGAGTCTTAACCTGTGTTGTATTAAGAGAACACCTCTGATAATTTATCAAGTGTTCAACCCAAACTCATTTATTTGTAAACCAGTTTGGTCCCTAAAGTCTCAGTCTGTATACTGAGCAATTGTAACCTCATTCCTTTGTGGTCTGAGTCAGAAGTCTCTTGACTTAGTGTCTTGAGCATTGGGAAGTCTCTTGACTTAGTGTCTTGAGCATTCGAAGCCTCTTCCTTGGTGGTTGAGCATTGGAAGCCTCTTTCTTTGTGATTGAGCAACTGGAAGTCTCTTCCTTAGTGGTTGAGCAAAGTGTAATCTTCTGATTATAGTGGAACTCTCTTGTTGGAAAACAAGGGGACTGGACTACTTCTCACATTGAGAAGGAACCAGTATAAAATTATGTGTGTCTCTCTTACCTTCTCTTTTTAACTTGTTAATCCGCTGCATATACTTCTGATAACAGTTCAGAACCTGGTTCTGAACTAGTGTTAAGTTTTTGAAAAGAAAAGAACAAGTTTTTGAGTCACACAATTCAACCCCCCTTCTTGTGTGTGTGTTTTTCTCACCTTCAGTTGGTATCAGAGCTCCGGTTCTGATATTAACACTTAACAGTGTGTCAGTCTTGATCCTGAGAAAAACATGTCTGATAATAAAGATTCACCTCCTCCTCCTCCACCTCCTCCTAGACATACTTCTATACAATATGATTATGGTACAGATGACAGAAAATCTAGATCACACAATAAACCCCCAATGTTTACTGGTGATCCAGAAAAGTTCTCATGGTGGAAGAGCAAAATGTACAGCCATATTATTGGGATTGATGATTCACTATGGGACATCATAGAAGATGGGATCACAATTCCAGTGGATGAAGAAGGTGTTGCTATCAACAGAAGAGCTCTGAGTGATGCTGAGAGGAAGATATATAGAAAGCACCATAATGTCAGAGGCATTATTGTGGATTCACTACCTCACTCAGAGTATCAGAAGTTGAGTGACAAGTCAACTGCTAAAGCCATATTCACATCCCTTTGCTCTAACTATGAAGGTAATAAGAAGGTCAGAGAAGCTAAGGCAAACATCCTTGTTCAGCAATATGAACTGTTCAGAATGAAAGAGGATGAAAATATTGAGACTATGTTCTCAAGATTTCAGACTTTGGTTTCTGGACTTCAGATTCTGAAGAAGAGTTATACCACAGCTGATCATGTGAACAAACTCTTAAGAAGTCTGCCATCCAAATGGAGACCTAAGGTGACTGCTATTGAGGAAGCTAAGGATCTGAATACTTTAAGTATTGAGAATCTTATAAGCTCCCTCAAGGTGCATGAACTGGGATTCAATGAGGATGAGTCTGTTAGAGAACCAAAAACATTAGCTCTGAAGTCTAAAAGAAAGTCTGCTAAAGCTTTGAAAGCTATTGAATCTGAAGAAGAGTTTCCTGAGGGAAATTCTGATGAAGATTCAGATGCTGATGAGCTTGCAATGCTTTCTAAAAGGCTTCAGTATCTAATGAATAGAAAGAAAAAATTCTCTAACAGAAGCAGTAACTTTAGAGGATCTGGTTCTGGTTCAAAGAGGGATATTCAGAAGGAAAGCTGTTACAACTGCAAGAAGCCTGGGCACTTCATTGCTGACTGTCCTGATCTTCAGAAGGAAAAGTCTAAAGAGAAAGCAAAGAAGTCCAGCTCAAAGTCCAGCAGTTTCAGAAACAAGCTTAAAAAGAGTCTCATGGCAACATGGGATGATCTGGATAATGAGTTAGAATCTGATGAAGAAGAAGCAAACCTGGCCTTGATGGCAACTGCATTTTCTGATGCAGAATCATGCTCAGATTCTGATGAAGAAGATGAGATATACTCTGAACTCTCTAGATCTGAATTGATTGAAACAGTTAATGATCTTATGAGTCATCTTAAAAGCAAGTTAAAAGAAATTAAATCTTTGAAAACTCAAACTAACTTGCTATCTGAGGAAAATCTTAAACTTCAGAATCAAATTTTTGAATATGATGAAGAAGTTGAAGAACTCAGAAAAGAGGCTCATAAGAAATCTGAAGAGGTTCCTAATGAACAGGAAATAGCTCTTCAAGATTTCATGTTAACTGGATTCAATAGAACTAAAATTGCCTCTATGATGTATAATATGATCAAAAACAAAGTTGAAGGCATTGGCTATGATTCATTCAAACCTTCAAATGAATTAAACTCACCTTCATGTTCTGAAAATATTTTAAAAGGCAATGGTATATGCTTTGTGCCTGCTTCTGATAACTCTGAGAAGCTGAAAATGTTAGATACTGAGATTAAGTCTGAAGTTCTGAACAGCTCAGACTCTGAAGCTTCTGAACATAAGGGTAAGATGAAGGCAAATGTTAAAACCTTGCCTAAATCTAAGCCAAAAGGTCCTAAGCCTAAGAGTAAGAGAAAATCAGACTCTGAACCTGAAAGTGTTCAGAATCTGAAGAGTTCAGAACCTGGAACTAGTAAGTCTCAGAATCTGAATAAATCTGATTCAAATTTTTCAAAGACTGAGTTTATTAAAACTTCAAAATCTATTAAACCAGTCAAAACAAAACATTTTCAATCTCAGAATGTTGAGCAAAGCAAGCAAAAGCAAACTAATCAGTTTTCTGCTTCTAATTGTTTTAAGAAAGGCAAAACTGAAGCTTGCCTTGTGCCTGAAGCTAGCAGAGTTAGAATTCTGAAGAGATCAGAACCAAAGTGCTCAATGGTTCAGACTCTGAACAAATCAGAACCAAAGACCTTCAAGTCTCAGGTTCTGAAGAAGTCTGAGTCCAAACCTTTGAGAACTCAGGTTCTGAAGTACTCAGGTTCTGAAACTCAGACTTACTCAAGATATAAGGATTCATATCCTAAGTATCAGAACAAGTCTGAATATCATAACTTCAGACACAAGAAGCCAAAACCTTTCAGGACTAACCCCAAAGGACCCATGAAAATCTGGGTACCTAAGTCTGAGATAATTTCAATTGCAGATATGCTTAACATCCAAAGAAAAGGAAAGGTCCTGGTACCTGGACAGTGGATGCTCGCATCATATGACAGGGGACAAGTCTATGTTCCAAACCCTAACTCTGAAAGAGGGAGGAACTGTGGGGTTTGGAGGAAGTCAGAAAGGAAAGATCATTGGTACTGGTAAGATAGGTAATTCTTCCCTGTACATTGATAATGTTTGGCTGGTAGATGGACTTAGACATAATTTACTTAGCATAAGTCAATTATGTGATAGTAATTATGAAGTCCTGTTCAATAAGAACACATGTACTGTAATCAGTAACAAAGATAAGTCTGTAGTGTTCAGAGGCAGCAGGAAAAACAATGTTTACAAAATAAATTTTTCTGAACTGGTTCAGCAGAAGGTAGTTTGCCTTCTGTCTGTGAGTGATGAGAAATGGGTCTGGCACAAAAGGCTGGGACATGCTAACTGGGGACTCATCTCTAAGCTTAGCAAGTTACAGTTGGTCAGAGGCTTACCCAGCATTGATTATCACTCAGATGCTCTGTGTTCAGCATGCCAAATTGGAAAATTTTCTAAAACTTCTTTTAAATCAAAGAACATTGTTTCCACCTCTAAACCTTTAGAACTCCTTCACATTGATTTGTTTGGTCCTGTTGGAACAGCCTCAATCAATGGGAAGAAGTATGGACTTGTGATTGTTGATGATTATAGTAGGTGGACTTGGGTTAAATTCCTCAGAACCAAAAATGAAACATATGATGTGTTTTACAAATTCTGCAAACAAGTACAAACTGAAACTGATTTGAAAATTTTAAAAATCAGAAGTGATCATGGTGGGGAATTTGAAAATGAACCTTTTGAAAACTTTTGTGAAGATCATGGAATTCTCCATGAGTTCTCATCTCCTAGAACTCCACAACAAAATGGAGTTGTAGAGAGAAAGAACAGGTCTTTACAAGAAATGGCCAGAACCATGATCCATGAGTCTAAAATTGCTAAGTACTTTTGGGCAGAAGCTGTAAACACAGCTTGTTATATTCAAAATAGGATCTACATCAGACCTATTCTGAATAAAACATCATATGAATTGTTTAAAGGAAGAAAACCAAGTATTTCTTATTTTCATCAGTTTGGTTGTACATGTTACATACTAAACAATAAAATCTACCTAAAGAAATTTGATGCCAAGGCTCAAAAGGGTATCTTTTTAGGATACTCAGAGAGATCTAAGGCATACAGGGTGTATAATTCTGAAACACATGTTGTTGAAGAAGCTATACATATTAGGTTTGATGATAAGAAGCCTGGTAATGAAATACCAGAGCTGGTTGAGAGTTTTGCAGATGTCAGAATCTCAGAAGAACCTTCAGAAGCTGAACCCAGTTCAGGTACTGATGAAGGATCAGAAGCTGAAAACAATGAAGAATCTGAGAAACTCTCCAACAATGACACTACTCCTGGAGCTAATCAAGACCAGCATGGTTCTGAACACATCCCTGATGGTTCCTCAGAAGCTAATCCACCCAGAACCTCATTCAAGTACAAGTCTTCACATCCTGAGGAGTTGATCATTGGAAACAAGAATAGTCCAAGGAAGACAAGATCAGCATTCATCCAGAATGAATCTATGCTTGGCCTGCTATCCATGATTGAGCCCACAACTGCTGATGAAGCACTTGCTGATGATGGCTGGATTGTAGCAATGCAAGAAGAACTGAACCAGTTTCAGAGGAATGATGTCTGGGATCTGGTTGCAAGACCTGATCATAAGAACATCATTGGAACAAAATGGGTGTTCAGGAACAAGCTCAATGAACAAGGAGAAGTGATCAGAAACAAGGCTAGATTAGTAGCTCAAGGGTACAGCCAGCAAGAAGGAATTGATTACACTGAGACATTTGTTCCAGTTGCAAGACTGGAAGCAATCAGGTTACTTCTTTCTTATGCTGTTAATCATGATATCATCTTGTATTAAATGGATGTTAAAAGTGCTTTCTTAAATGGTGTAATTTCTGAAGAAGTGTATGTAAAACAACCTCCTGGTTTTGAAGATGTTGAGTATCCAAATCATGTTTTTAAGCTTAAGAAGTCTTTGTATGGTCTGAAACAAGCTCCCAGAGCTTGGTATGAAAGGCTAAGCAACTTCTTGATTAAAAATAATTTTGTAAGAGGTCAAGTTGATAATACACTCTTCAGGAAAACTGTTAAGAAAGAAATCTTAATTGTGCAAATATATGTGGATGATATCATATTTGGTTCTACTAATGCCTCCCTTTGCAAAGAATTTTCAAAGTTAATGCAGGATGAATTTGAAATGAGCATGATGGGTGAGCTGAAATTCTTTTTGGGAATTCAAATCAACCAATGCAAAGATGGTGTTTATGTTCATCAGTCCAAATACACTAAGGAGCTTCTGAAGAAGTTCCAGCTGGATGATTGCAAGCTGATGACAACACCAATGCATCCCACCTGCACCTTAAGCAAAGAGGACAATGGCTCTAAAGTAGATCAGAAGTTGTACAGAGGTATGATAGGTTCTCTCCTATACTTAACTGCTTCTAGGCCAGATATTTTATTTAGTGTATGTCTGTGTGCTAGATTCCAGTCAGATCCTAGAGAATCTCATATGACTGCTGTCAAGAGAATCTTTAGGTATCTGAAAGGAACAACTAATTTGGGACTTCTGTATAAGAAATCTCTAAATTATAAGCTAGTTGGATTCTGTGATGCTGACTATGCTGGGGACAGGATTGAAAGAAAATCCACCAGTGGAAACTGTCAGTTTCTTGGTGAGAATCTGATATCCTGGGCCAGCAAGAGACAAACAACCATTGCTTTGTCAACAGCAGAAGCAGAATACATCTCAGCTGCAAGTTGTAGCACACAACTGCTCTGGATGAAACATCAATTAGAGGATTATCAGATTCATGCAGATAATATTCCAATTTATTGTGATGATACTGCTGCTATATGTCTGTCTAAAAATCCAATTCTGCATTCTAGAGCCAAGCACATAGAAATAAAACATCATTTTATAAGAGATTATGTTCAGAAGGGTGTTTTAGATATTCAGTTCATTGATATTGATCATCAATGGGCTGACATATTCACAAAACCCCTAACAGAAGAAAGATTCAATTTTATTAAAAAGAATCTGAACATGCACTTTATCTCTTGAAAATGTGCTTGAATCTGAATGAAATCCTTGATTCTAAGTTTATCATAAGCTAAGACTTATCAGATACTCAGTTTCTGAGAATCTGAATAAAGTTAAGCCTGAAAAACTTCAGAGTCTGAAGGATCAGAACCTGGATTTTCTGACTTCTGAATCTGATAAGAATCTAATGTTTGGTCAGAATCTGATAAGTATAACCCTGGGCAATGATGATTAAAGCTTGAAAGTTTATACTCTAATCCTCCCAAAGTCATCAATATTAAAAATTTGATTTTCTGCTCTGATATTCAATGTTAAAATTGCTTGACAAACAATTTTCAGTTGGTATCAGTCTGTTTTCAAATTGTTTAGCACAGACACATTTTTCAAATGATCAAAGTGTTTTAGACATGTTCAGTTCTTAGCAATGTTTTAATTTGGAATCAGACTCTGAGTTAAACCTTCATATTTTGTATCAGGTTCTGATACAAGTTCAGCAGTATTAAAAACTGTCTGTTGGTATCAGGCTCTGATATAACCTTTCAGTTGGTCTATGATCTAAACTATTTTGTTTTAAAAATGAGTTAGACCTGCTCTGATATCTTCTTGTATGAATTGCTCTGATACTGAACAAATTTATACTAAACAAACCATGTCTGAACACAGAATGCTCTGATCAGAAGCTCTGAACTTTTTCTGCTTCTGAACAACATTCTATTTTCAATGCAAAGTCATATACTCATTGAAAATCAAGTATGCTCTGATACTCATCTTTGCTACTTGATTATCCATATGATTGCATAAATATCTCACATATTTTTCAACCCACCCCCAACTCTGAATTTTTTTAATGTTTTCAAACTTTTTTAAAAAAGGGGGAGCTTAAAATGCTCTGATACACATATTTTCAAACTCTTTTAAAAACTTTTTGTTGATGACAAAATGGGGAGTAAGTAAAACGATTATTAAAGCACCTGAGCTCAAAAATATAAGTTAAAATCTGTCAGTAATTGATAAGTGTTTAAATGTTGTTATATTTTGGTACAAATTAAGGCACTTATGTTTACTTGTTGTACAAGTTACCTTAGGATTAGGGCATAAATGTGTTAGAAATGCAATAAATGTGATCCTAAGCCTTACCCCATGTGATTATGCAGGAAATACATACTTGAACCTGATTGAAGCAAAAGAATGAAGGTTTTCTTGATGCCATCGCTACAAGCGCAAGACTCATCGCTAGTAGCGAGGATAGGCAGAGATTTTCAGTGATCCATCGCTTGAAGCGCAGCATCCATCGCTAGAAGCGAGCTTAGGCAGGGATTATCAGGAGTTCATCGCTTGTAGCGATGAACTGGACGCTTGAAGCGAGCCTAGGCAGGGAATTTCAAAGGATGGTCGCTAGTAGCGACAGACCTTGTCGCTACAGCGACCAAAGGGGCGGTTTAATGCTGATGGTGACGTGGAGCTCTATGATTGGCCAACTGAAGTCCTCGCTACAAGCGACAGGCTGGTCGCTTGTAGCGAGCGAACATTTTCTCAGCATATTTAAGGATTTTAAGCTCATTTCTTATATAGTTTTTTATCAGTTATAATATTTTCCAGAGCTTAGAAAACCTGTTATCTTTGAGAGAGAATAGGCATAGAGGGAGAAGAACTTCAAATAGCAATTAGATTTGGATTGAAGAAGATCTTAAGAAGCTTTGAGACATCAAGCTCTCACATATCTTCATCTTCCTTTCTTATTTTGCAAGAGTTGTCATGACAATGATCAACTAATCTCCTTTGTTGGGATTAATAGGTAATCAATCACTCATGTTGTAAACTTTTGATTATTCAATATTTGATTCTAGCAATTTTTATATACCATTGAATTTCTTCTTGCTTTTCAATCTTATGTTTGATTTAAATGTTGTTGAAAAAGACTTTTAAATCTAGGTTTAGAATGATTTTCTATCAAGATAAGAAATTCTAGAAATGGGATTTGGTTTTGATAATTACATTATAGTATTGGATCGTAAAGCTTTTGAATCGATTAATAGATTGAGAAATCATCGATTAAACGATACAATCGATCTCACTACGTCATTTGGGAAATCAATGATGTTGATGAGCAATACGTAATAATGTCATATATAAGAAAACGCTAGAATTCGTATTTGTAATCAATCGAATATAAACGATGTTTGATTGATGAAAGTTAATCCTAAACACCTTCTATGTCCTATTACTCTACTATTTACTTATTATGTTTTTAAAATTATGAGTAGTGTAGTAAAAACAAGTTAAACCCTAACTTAAGACGATAATCGAAGTTGAACGGTTTATGATATCACATTAATCCCTGTGGAACGATATAAAAACTAATACTTACTTTTGTTCATTCAACAAAATGGCGCCGTTGCCGGGGATTAAAGTTTTTGATGTTATAATCATTGCAACTTTAATTATGGTTTTAAGCAATTTTGCACAAAATTCTTTTATGTATATAACTAATACTTCTTATCCATCTTGTTTGCTAATTCTTTGTGGTCAGATTATTGAAATCGTTTATGCGAGGTCAAGTTTCAGAGGACCAACTTCTTTTTGATTCCGAGATTGAAAGAACAGCTCGTAGAGCCAATAGCAAGAATCGGAGAAAGAAGCAACAAGCTAAGAGGAGGCAACAAGAGGAGAGTTCTGTTTCTAGTCAATCATCTAGTCCTAATCCAAGCCAAGAGTTACAAATGGCTGCAGCAGGAGATGGTTCAGGAGGTTCTGCAATACCATGTACTAACAGCCCACGTCGTTTTGCACAATTAGGGAAAACGCCGCGGACTGCCAAGCAAACGGAAATGAAGACGGGGATCTTACAAATCTTGTATGCTAATCCATTCTCAGGATTAGACCATGAAGACCCGTTCCAACATCTCACAAAATTCTATGAGATTGCGGGAACCCTTGGTGAGACGGAAAGTAATGAGGAGGCAATGTGGATGAGAATGTTTCCACATTCATTGATAGGCAAAGCTAAGGAGTGGTACTTGGACCAACCTCCGACGGTGATGACGAACTGGAATACACTTGAGGAGAAATTCCTTGAGAGGTTCTTCCCTCAGAATCGGTTTATGGAGGCGAAGACAACCATTGCGGTGTTTTCACAAGGTACAAGTGAAACACTATGTGAAGCCTGGGAGCGTTTCAAGTCAATGCTCAGAAGATGTCCGAACCATGGATTTGATGAGTTAACACAAATTCATCTCTTCCGGAACGGAATGCAACAACAATCCAAGCTTTTGCTTGACGCTGCAGCTGGTGGTTCTTTGATGGCCAAGAGCGCGGAGGATGTTGTTGCTATTATAGAAAGAATGGCATTGAACGATCACCAAGCTCATCACAACCGGAGCCAAAGCCAAAGGAAGGCGGGAATCCTTGATTTGGGAACTAATGATGCGATCCTTGCACAAAACAAGTTGCTCACGCAACAAGTGGAAGAGTTGACAAAGAAAATGGCCAACCTTCCCCAACAAATGAAGGACATCCAGAACGAGCAAAGAAGACAACACCAAGTCGCATCTTGCGAGCTTTGTTCGGGAGATCACCCAACCGGATTCTGTCCGCCCCCCACAGAAGAGGTAAGCTATGTTGGTAATCAACCAAGGCCTCAACAGTTTCAAAACCAATTCCAAAGCCATCCAAACAATTTCCCAAGAGGGAATAATCCGAATTATGGCCAAGGTTGGAGAGGAGAAGCTGGGCAGTACAACCGACAACCTTACCAGAATTATAACCAATATCAACCTCCACAACAAAACCGCAACCAAACCACCGATGAAACCCTCAATCTATTCATGCAGCAGTCAATGGCCAACCAGAAGAACACTGATGCGTCCATTAAAAACCTGGAGACGCAAGTGGGTCAATTGGCACAACAACTTTCTCAAGCTACTCAACAAGGCGGAACCTTTACCGCCAACACACAAACCAACCCAAAAGATCATGCATCATCATCAAAATGACAATTAAGTCATTTTGATGAGGAAGCCCTTGCAACAAGAGACAACGAAAATTGCAAGGCAATAGCTACAAGGAGCGGGAAGGTAATTGGCCAAGGTATAGGGGACAATCTTGAAGTAGAGAGAAGGGTTGTTGAGAATGAGGTGAAGGAGAAGGATGATGATGAAGGATGTGAGGAAGAAACGGAGGATGTACATATAGAGGATGTAGTAGAAAAAAATAATAAGGATGTAGTTGAAAATGAGAACATTGTATGGAAGAACGATGTGGTGAAGGAGAAGAGCAAGAAGCAAGAAATAGTGAAGAATGCACCAACACCGCACCTACCTTACCCAACTACACCAGCCAAAAAAGAGAAGGAGAGGCAGTTTGCTAGGTTCCTTGAAGTATTCAAGAGGTTACAAATCAATATACCGTTCTCGGAAGCCCTAGAGCAAATGCCTACGTATGCCAAGTTCATGAAGGAAATCCTTTCCAAGAAGAGAAGGTTTAATGAAGAAGAAACAATTTTGCTAGACGCAAATTGTAGTGAAATCATCCAGAACACATTGTCAAGAAAGAAAAGAGATCCGGGCAAAGTTACATTGCTCGTGTCTATTGGCAATGTTGATGTCGGCAAGGCACTCATTGATTTGGGTTCAAGCATCAACCTAATACCACTATCCGTTGTCAAAAGGATAGGTGATATAGTTGTGAAGAGAACCAACTTAACCTTGCAATTGGCCGACAAATCCTACACTCGTCCATTGGGAATTGCTGAAGACGTGTTGGTGAAAGTCGACAAGTTCTTGTTCCCCGTCGACTTTGTAGTGATGGACATTCCGGAGGATGATGATGTGCCACTACTTCTTGGGAGAACTTTCATGCAAACGGCACGGATGATGATTGATCTTGACGGAGGCTTAATGAAAGTCCGTGTGGACGATGAAGAAGTCAATTTCAACATCCATGAAGCAATGAGGTTCCCTAGTGATAAAGCTGCGTGCTTCAAGATGGATGCAACGGAAGAATTGATAGTTGATACGAGAAACCAGTTGCATGACTTGACGCATCTTGAGAGAGTATTGACAAATGCACTAAGTATCCTAGGAGAAGAAGATGAGCTAGAGCTTGAAGAGTGTTTGAAGGAGCTCGATTCGTTGAAGGAAATTCCTCCTCACAAAGCCAAAATCGAGGAATTGACGAATGAAGCTAAAGTAGAAGAAGTGAAACCGGAGATGAAGATATTACCCTCACATTTGAAGTATGTGTTTCTTGATCAAGAGGGTACCAAACCGGTGATCATTAGTAGCTCCTTATCAAACCATGAAGAAACAAGATTGGTCGAAGTTTTGAAGTCCAACAAGGAAGCAATAGGTTGGACACTATCCGACTTAAAAGGGATAAGTCCTTCCTATTGTATGCATAAGATCATGATGGAAGAGGATTATAAGCCGGTGGCACAACCTCAAAGACGATTAAACCCAAACATGAAAGAAGTAGTCCGGAAAAAAGTAGTGAAGCTACTAGAAGCCGGCATGATATATCCGATCTCGGATAGCACTTGGGTTAGTCCGGTTCAAGTTGTCCCTAAGAAGGGAGGTATGACGGTTATCACGAATGAGAAGAATGAGCTCATACCGACAAGAACCGTGACCGGTTGGAGGATGTGTATCGACTACCGGAGGTTGAACAAAGCAACTAGAAAGGATCATTTTCCTCTACCATTTATGGATCAAATGCTAGAGAGGCTGTCAGGACAAGCTTTTTACTGTTTCCTTGACGGGTATTCGGGTTACAATCAGATATCGGTGAATCCAGACGATCACGAGAAGACTGCATTCACATGTCCTTTTGGGGTATTCGCATATCGACGCATGCCGTTCGGTTTATGTAACGCTCCAGCAACATTTCAAAGATGCATGCAAGCCATTTTTGCCGACTTGATAGAGAAAAGTATTGAAGTGTTCATGGACGACTTCTCAGTTTTCGGGTCATCATTTGATTTATGCTTGAAGAATCTGGACACGGTACTGAAACGGTGCAAGGAAACCAACTTGGTGCTCAATTGGGAGAAGTGTCACTTCATGGTAACCGAGGGTATTGTCCTTGGTCACAAGATCTCCTCCAAGGGTATCGAAGTTGATAAAGCTAAGGTCGACGTGATAGGAAAACTTCCACCACCAGTCAATGTCAAAGGAATCCGAAGTTTCCTAGGCCATGCCGGGTTCTATCGGAGATTCATCAAAGACTTCTCAAAAATCGCAAAGCCATTGAGCAACTTGCTCAACAAAGATAAGTCTTTTGATTTTGATATTGACTGTTTAAATGCATTTAATAGTTTAAAGGATAGCTTAACATCCGCACCCATAATCACCGCACCAAACTGGATATACGATTTTGAACTTATGTGCGATGCAAGTGATTATGCGGTAGGCGCGGTGTTAGGTCAACGCAAAAACAAAATTTTTCATGCTATACACTACGCAAGTAAAGTTTTAAATGACGCACAAGTCAATTATGCTACCACTGAAAAAGAATTACTTGCCATAGTGTTTGCATTAGAAAAATTTCGTTCGTATCTCATTGGTTCAAAAATTGTTATCTGGACTGACCATGCAGCTATCAAGTACTTGATTACCAAACCCGACTCAAAGCCGAGACTCATCCGTTGGATGTTGCTACTCCAAGAGTTTGATTTGGAGATTAAGGACAAGAAGGGGACTGAGAACCTAGTAGCTGATCATCTGTCCAGATTGGTGAACAAAGAGATAACGAAGAATGAAAGGGACATCCTTGAAGAGTTCCCGGATGAACAGTTGCTTATGGTGCAAGAAAGACCATGGTTCGCGGACATGGCCAATTACAAAGCAACGGGGTTCATACCGGAGGATTACACATGGCAAATGAAGAAGAGGTTGTTGAGAGACGCCACTCAATTCATTTGGGATGACCCGTACTTATTCAAGATTGGAGTAGACCACTTAATAAGAAGATGTGTTGCTAGAGAAGAAGCCAAAGACATCATGTGGCATTGTCACAACTCGCCATATGGTGGTCACTACAGTGGAGAAAGAACTGGAGCAAAAGTTCTTCAAGCTGGCTTTTATTGGCCCTCGTTGTTCAAAGACTGTTATGAACATGTGAAAGAATGCGAGAGTTGCCAGAAGACCGGAGGGATTTCAAAGAGGAATGAAATGCCTCTACAAAGTATCCTTGAAGTCGAAGTCTTCGACTGTTGGGGTATTGACTTTGTAGGGCCATTTCCATCTTCTTTGAACAACGAGTATATTCTGGTGGCTGTCGACTATGTGTCAAAGTGGGTTGAAGCAATAGCATCTCAGAAAGCCGATAGCAAGACGGTGGTCAAGTTTCTGAAAAGAAACATCTTTTCCCGATTTGGAACTCCAAGAGTGCTAATAAGTGATGGAGGTTCACACTTCTGCAATCAACAGTTAGCAAAAGCACTTGAGCACTATGGAGTAAAGCACAAGGTAGCTTCACCATACCATCCACAGACGAACGGTCAAGCCGAGGTATCCAACCGTGAAATCAAACGGATACTTGAGAAGACCGTGTCATCTTCAAGGAAGGATTGGGCGATGAAACTGGACGAAGCGTTGTGGGCCTATAGGACCGCATACAAAGCTCCTACGGGTTTCACACCATTCCAGTTGGTGTATGGGAAAGCATGCCACTTGCCGGTCGAGTTGGAGCACAAAGCGTTTTGGGCGCTCAAGTTTTTGAACTTTGATCAAGAGCAAGCTGGGGAGAAGAGAAAGCTTCAAATGCATGAGTTAGAGGAAATGCGTGACCAAGCCTATCAGTCAAGCAAGCTTTATAAGGAAAAGGTTAAACGGTATCATGACAAGAAGATCATGAAGAGGGAATTCAAGCCTGGTCAGATGGTGTTGCTGTTCAATGCAAGACTACGACTATTTCCGGGTAAATTGAAGTCCAAGTGGTCCGGTCCGTTCATGATAAAGGAAGTAAAACCTTATGGAGCTATGGAACTTGAGGATCCTATCACTAAGTCGACATGGACAGTGAATGGACAAAGGCTTAAGCCATATTTTGGAGGTGAAGTCGTTCGGCACACGACAACGATTTCACTCATCGATTCTTATGCGTAAGCGAAACAGGCGTCGATCTAATGACGTTAAACAAGAGCTTGTTGGGAGGCACCCCAATTTTGTAAGTATGTTATATTTTCAGTGTTATTTTACTTCTGTACAAGTATTTATGCATGTTGGGATAGTGGCAAGAACTCCAAAATTTATTTTTCTGTTTCCTGTCATGGTCGCTACAGCGACCAACTCATCGCTGTAGCGATGGAATTTACACTACGTCGCTGTAGCGACGCACTTGTCGCTTGTAGCGACAGTTTTTGCACTTGCGCTTGTAGCGCAACAGTACGCTTGAAGCGATGGGCTTTTTGCCTGTCGCTGTAGCGACGAATCGCGCGCTTGTAGCGAGCGTATCAGAAAACAGTTTTATAATACCCAGGCCAGTCCTGTCTCTTCAGCTACTTCCCAACTACTTTCTTTAATACATTATCCTTTTTAAACTTATATTTTCGCATTCATTTACATTTGTAATCATTCCTTTCAATTTCTGCATTTGTCTCTTCACATTCTGCACAAATCTGCAAAATCCACTAAGTACCTGTGTTAATCTTGCTAAAACAACTTATCAGGTATGTTATTCGACCTCTTTTGTCACTGTTTATCAACTTCTTACTGCTCATAGGTGCTAGCATGTTGATTTAGAATTTTAGGGTTTAGGGTTTTTGCGAAAATTTTGAACTTAATGACATACCCTATTGTTTACCCATCAGTAACCTTAGTGTAAGCTGTTATATATGACCTAGAATCACTAGGGAAACTCTCTTTTAATCCTCTTGTTCATAGGATTTCTATTTTGGAAAAACCCTTTGTAAAAATTCAAAATAAATTAGGGTTTTTGAGGATTTAGGAAGTTTAGGTGATTGTTAGTCATTTATTTTAGCTTCAATGATAATTTCGCATGCTACAACCAAGTTAAAATCAAGAAAAACTTGATTTTTGAAAATGGGTATCCTCGCTAGAACAGCGCTTGTAGCGCAGGAACCAGACTTTTTCTGGGTTTCGTCGCTACAGCGACCAAGCTGTCGCTTGTAGCGAGCGAACCCAGAATTTGTTTTATTTTTGTTTTGATTAAGACTTGACTTGTACCCTACTTAACTTTCATCTGTTTTGATCATTTTTGTAGGAATGGCACCTAAAACCTCTTCTAAACGTCAAAGGAACGTTGAAAGTTCCTCGTCACGACCACGAGCAAATGTTCACCCACACGATGCAGCTCGTTTCCTAAGCTGGAGGAACCAAGAACGCTATGAGGAGCTGAGAACAAGACGCATCTGGTCTGAGAAGAGGTTCGAGATATCTGAAGAGGGGGAGTATGGAGGCTTAGCAGCCATGATTAACGAGAGGAAGTGGGGTATTTTATGCACGCCTCCCAGGAGGATCAACTATGAAATCGTGCGCGAGTTTTACGCGAACACGATCCCCTCCGATCCGTCTGATGAGTTTACTTGGACGACCTACGTGCGAGGGCGCACAGTCACCTTCGATCGCATGTCCATCAACGCATATCTGGGCAAGCCTTTGGAGCTAGTTGAGGAAGATAATCCGCTTGCACCCACTGCACTTTGTGATTTCTGTGAACGTCAGAGGAGTGGTGATTGGGATCACGACAGCATCGCACAGGACATCTTCCAAGTTGGGAAGAGTTATGACGTGAGTAGGGCTTCGGGTAAGCCTTTCCGAGCATTTCGTGAGGACATGACCACTGAGGCTCAGGTAATCCTTACCCTTATTCTTTATAACATCCGCCCCAAATCTCACACCTCCTCCACCACTTTAGATGTGACCCCTCTTGTCCATTATATCCTCACTCAGCGTCAGGTTGACGTTGCTAGATTGATAGCAAATGAGATGAGGATAGTTGCTGAGAGTGGCATATTACCCCCGGGCAAACCTAAATGCCCTCTGACTTTTCCCGGGTTGATCATGGGTCTATGTAGGCGAGCTAGAGTTCACATGCCATCACAGGTTGATGAGGAAATTAAAAATCCTATTGATGATAGATACATCAATAGGTACTGCTCTACACCTGCACCTGTTGCCCCACCACCCCCCACCTCAGCTGGACCGTCATCCTCAGCAGGACCTTCTCATGTACCACCACCTCCACCTCAGCATACTAGCCACCCTAGCCACCCGACCATTCCACCTTTGGACTTCTCGAGTTGGGATTCTGCTACTGTGAGCTCCTTTTTGTTGGCGCAGAATGCGTCAAATCACCGGGCACTTACTACGATTCAGAGCCATCTGCACGACAGTGGCCAAAGCCCGTGGACACCTGCTTTCTTCTATGAGCACATTGCTTGGCCTGGGGACAGGCCATTCTTTCCAGGAGGGGCAGATGCAGCGGAAGCTGGTGATCAGCAGGATGCTGGTGACGATGGTGATGACGACGCTGATGTCGATGATGATCTGGGTGATGACTCTTCAGCTGCTACAAATTCTATTGATCGCATGGCAGCTGACTTGATAGACTCTGAGGACGACATGGCCACAGATTCAGATTGATGATGCAGAGCTGCAGATCTTGATTTGTTTTCTCTTTCATTTTATTTATTCAGCTTTGTACTTTAACATTTTGATTTATGCTTTGTACTTTGAGTATTTCTTTTGTACCATGGATGATGTACCCTTTTTGCTATTATGTTATTTATATTTTGGGTATAACATGTTAGTATAGTTATATTTTATTTATGCTTTAGTATTTTTGTTAAATTTTTTTGAAATTATCCCAACAAATTTTGAAAGAAAGATGAAAGATTCAAAGCAATGCTTGAACTTTGAATCATCTGAGTGATAATGATAGAATGAGTGTTAAAGCGCGCAGCTAAGGTACTCGTTTTCTTGTTTTTCTAGGTATATTCTTAAATGTGAATAAGTTCTTTACACACACAAGTTAATTTATTCAGTTTTTAAGCAAGCATGTGTTTAGTTTTGAACCAATATAGAACTAGCCAAAAATGTGAGGAATCCTCAACCATTGTATATATATGCAGGAGACCAATACCATGTTTAACTCAGTTATATTATGTTAAATCTGCTGTTGTTTTAATTTGTATAAGAGCATTGAAATGATCAAGGCAATTTTTTTGAAATAGAGAGAAATACTTGACCAAATGAACCTACCCTGTGAGATGTGTGAGTATCTGTTAACCCATCTGAGCTTAATGGAATCAGAATTGTTAACTGTGGACTGTCAATTTAATAAGCTCATCTGCTTATTTAAATTGCCGGAGTTTGTAAAAAAATTCAGTTCACAGTTAACTCTTTATTAAATTCTGATAGTTGTTTTCTTTTGAACCCTTATCCATCGTTTTTATTGACCTTTGCCATAATAACAAAGGAACATTCGATTAGGGTGTCATTGAAATAAGTTGGGGAGAAAGGAAGGTTTTATTTATGTCAATGTAAAGGTGAATGATGTTAATTGATCTTGACAACAAGAAAAGAAAAAGAAAAGAAAAGAAAAAAAAAAGAAAAGCAAACCAAGAAAAAGAAAAGAGAAAAATGAAAAGGTTTGCAAGATTTCAAAGAAAAAGTTGTCAAGAATCAATCAAGAATAGAAAAGTTGGAAATTC
This sequence comes from Medicago ruthenica, assembly GCA_018208015.1. Taxonomy (NCBI): domain Eukaryota; kingdom Viridiplantae; phylum Streptophyta; class Magnoliopsida; order Fabales; family Fabaceae; genus Medicago; species Medicago ruthenica. Next base: position 33,600,659 of record CM031377.1, on the reverse strand, counting down.
ACCAAGTGTTGTATTGGAAAAAGAAGGAAGTTGTAATTAGATTGAATGTTTCCTTTTGCTTGGCCATTTGAATTCAAATATCCCACATATGACAATTCTTTTGTAACCTAGCCCAATTACAACCCTTAAAGTCCTTTTGATCAATGCCTTTTATGCTTTTGGAAATGATAATTAGATAGACACATAATTTGATTGAATGTTATCATGTTTATTGGATGAGTGTTCATAACCCTCACAAATAATTTCAATTGTTCATATACTTTATAAAGAAGTGTGTTAGGTTTGGTTCAAATTTAAACATGTTGCTTGTTTAGGATTGTATGATTTAATTCCTTGTGTTTAGAACTAGTTCACATTTATAGAATGTATCTTGTTTGATGAGAAACTGAACTTTAGCTTGCGCAATCACATTTGAATCACTCATTGGATTTTTAATTCTTCGCACTTTTGAATCCTTTGCTAAATTGCTCAATACTGTGGTTTTAAAGCTATGAAAATTTCCTTTTGTTCTTTGGTTTGAGGACAAACCAAAATGTAAGTTGGGGAGAGTTTGATAAGTGCTTAAATGTTGTTATATTTTGGTACAAATTAAGGCACTTATGTTTACTTGTTGTACAAGTTACCTTAGGATTAGGGCATAAATGTGTTAGAAATGCAATAAATGTGATCCTAAGCCTTACCCCATGTGATTATGCAGGAAATACATACTTGAACCTGATTGAAGCAAAAGAATGAAGGTTTTCTTGATGCCATCGCTACAAGCGCAGGACTCATCGCTAGTAGCGAGGATAGGCAGAGATTTTCAGTGATCCATCGCTTGAAGCGCAGCATCCATCGCTAGAAGCGAGCTTAGGCAGGGATTATCAGGAGTTCATCGCTTGTAGCGATGAACTGGACGCTTGAAGCGAGCCTAGGCAGGGAATTTCAAAGGATGGTCGCTAGTAGCGACAGACCTTGTCGCTACAGCGACCAAAGGGGCGGTTTAATGCTGATGGTGACGTGGAGCTCTATGATTGGCCAACTGAAGTCCTCGCTACAAGCGACAGGCTGGTCGCTTGTAGCGAGCGAACATTTTCTCAGCATATTTAAGGATTTTTAAGCTCATTTCTTATATAGTTTTTTATCAGTTATAATATTTTCCAGAGCTTAGAAAACCTGTTATCTTTGAGAGAGAATAGGCATAGAGGGAGAAGAACTTCAAATAGCAATTAGATTTGGATTGAAGAAGATCTTAAGAAGCTTTGAGACATCAAGCTCTCACATATCTTCATCTTCCTTTCTTATTTTGCAAGAGTTGTCATGACAATGATCAACTAATCTCCTTTGTTGGGATTAATAGGTAATCAATCACTCATGTTGTAAACTTTTGATTATTCAATATTTGATTCTAGCAATTTTTATATACCATTGAATTTCTTCTTGCTTTTCAATCTTATGTTTGATTTAAATGTTGTTGAAAAAGACTTTTAAATCTAGGTTTAGAATGATTTTCTATCAAGATAAGAAATTCTAGAAATGGGATTTGGTTTTGATAATTACATTATAGTATTGGATCGTAAAGCTTTTGAATCGATTAATAGATTGAGAAATCATCGATTAAACGATACAATCGATCTCACTACGTCATTTGGGAAATCAATGATGTTGATGAGCAATACGTAATAATGTCATATATAAGAAAACGCTAGAATTCGTATTTGTAATCAATCGGATATAAACGATGTTTGATTGATGAAAGTTAATCCTAAACACCTTCTATGTCCTATTACTCTACTATTTACTTATTATGTTTTTAAAATTATGAGTAGTGTAGTAAAAACAAGTTAAACCCTAACTTAAGACGATAATCGAAGTTGAACGGTTTATGATATCACATTAATCCCTGTGGAACGATATAAAAACTAATACTTACTTTTGTTCATTCAACAGTAATTAACTTATGAAAGGGGAATAAAAAGGCATTAAGACCTAAGGCTCTAAACATAAGTTAAAGAAGTTAAAGCTCTGATACTGATTGAATTTAACTTATGAGAACTGTTTTTAACTCTTAGCCTCTGAATTGAAATTTTGTGAGATACTTAACTCTTAGTGAGTTAAAATGAATTTAAAATAACTTGGATAAGACTCAGGGAGCTTACAAACCTCATCCTGTGGATTATCAGACTTAGGGGGAGAGATTACAAACCTCAGAACCTGAAGTCAACAAGTTATTTTGAATTCTGAGTGATAATTTCACCATATTGTTTTAAATTGAGTTTAATTAACATGGATAAAAATCAAGGGGAGCTTACAAACCTCTCCTGAAGTCAGATTGTTAATTAAACTTAACAACAATTTTGAAGTTTTCACATTTGTGATTTAAACTGAACTTAGTTAACTTGGATCAGACTCAGGGGGAGCTTACAAACCTCACACCCTGCAGTTATCTTGTTAATTAAGTTAACAACAATTTTCTGATTAATACTTATGTTTGTCATCATCAAAAAGGGGGAGAATGTTGGAACAAAATGTGTTTAACAACTCTCTTATGAATTAAGGGGGAGATTGTTGAAACATTATGTGTAAACATATCTCTCTTTATGGTTTTGATGATAACAAAGTGTTAAATGGAAAATTGGTTATTTGCTAATGCTTTGTTCAAGTGATTTCAGAACCACGTGTTTTATGATTGATAATTGATAATGGTTATGGAAGAACAAGCTTAGAGCAAGGAAGGAAAGCTAAGAAGCAATGTTGCAAAGCTAGAAGGAAACTGGGTCTGAAGAAGTGCTCCTGAAGAAGTGCTCCTGAAGTGGTGCTCTTGAAGTGCAGCTTCTGAGTCTGAAGGCAGCTTCTGAAGTCTGAGTCTGAAGGTCAACGCAAAAGTCAGCGTCTGAAGAAGTCAACAAAAGTCAACTTCTGAAGACCAGCTTCTGATCCGTACAAAGGCAGCTTCTGATACACTGTTCACGCAGAAGCTTCTGAAGCTGATGTGGCATGGAAAATGACCAGTACTGTGCGCATTTAATGCCTGGATGTGTCAGAATAACCCAATGGAACAGTTGTCTCCCTGACCCAAACATTCTCCAGCTTTTAAGGTAGGCCATTTCAAAAATGGTTGCTGCTCTGTTTTATTGAAAAAGTGCAGCACACATTTGCAGAAATCCTAGCTCAACTTGCAACGGCTCTTTCCTCAAATCAAGCAAATCTTCAACAGCTCTATTTCCTCTATAAAAGGAAGAAGATTTGAAGAAGAAATTCGTCCAAAACTCTTGAAACAAATTGCTGAACCTGTGCTCTGTTTTCTGCTGTAAAACTGTCAAGTTCAAAATCTCTTAGAAATTCTTTAGTTCTGTAACTTAGAATTTCTTAAGGATAAGAGTCTTAACCTGTGTTGTATTAAGAGAACACCTCTGATATTTTATCAAGTGTTCAACCCAAACTCATTTATTTGTAAACCAGTTTGGTCCCTAAAGTCTCAGTCTGTATACTGAGCAATTGTAACCTCATTCCTTTGTGGTTTGAGTCAGAAGTCTCTTGACTTAGTGTCTTGAGCATTGGGAAGTCTCTTGACTTAGTGTCTTGAGCATTCGAAGCCTCTTCCTTGGTGGTTGAGCATTGGAAGCCTCTTTCTTTGTGATTGAGCAACTGGAAGTCTCTTCCTTAGTGGTTGAGCAAAGTGTAATCTTCTGATTATAGTGGAACTCTCTTGTTGGAAAACAAGGGGACTGGACTACTTCTCACATTGAGAAGGAACCAGTATAAAATTATGTGTGTCTCTCTTACCTTCTCTTTTTAACTTGTTAATCCGCTGCATATACTTCTGATAACAGTTCAGAACCTGGTTCTGAACTAGTGTTAAGTTTTTGAAAAGAAAAGAACAAGTTTTTGAGTCACACAATTCAACCCCCCCTTCTTGTGTGTGTGTTTTTCTCACCTTCAATACAATCTAAAATAAAAATCATATGCAATTTTGTTTGATTTAAATGGCTATTCTAAGAAAATTCGATCCAAAATATTTGCGATTTAGTTTGGATCGATTTTGGATATTCAAAATAGAACATGTAATTTTTTTTATTAATATTAATATATTTTTTTGGTACAAGATATTAATATTACATATACTCCATAAATATTAATATTAATAGGTTTGATGCAAAATATAACACAAATATATTAAAAAAACAACATGGCATAATAAAATTGATTGATTATATTTGAAACATACAAAATAGTGATAATATAGACTAAATTATTGTAATATATAAGATTAAAAATCAACAAACAATGCATTAATGCAATATTTGTCAAAAAAATGTATTAATGCAATATATAATACTAATAAAATAATAAATAAGTATTAAAATTTACTTCTGCAGTTAAGTTTTGAAAAAAGTGATCCGAAATTTGATGCGATCTCAGCGGTTTTACAAAACAACATCCAAGAATATTTGGTATTTTCGATTTTTGTGGATCGACTTGCGATTTTATTTTGGATATGTTTGAATTTGAACACCCTTAAATGTGATAATGCATGCAGACTACACTTGAGTGGGGTAAATAGAAAATTTGATTGGTCACAAAAATATTTAGACACTATATTTAGACGCACATATTTAAAAAAGGTAAAAAGAAAAACGAATCAAATAATATATATTTTGAGTGTATTTTTAAATGATGTGCATAAATACTTGTGACACATCCTCGTGAGCTTAGCTCAGTTGGTAGAGACATTACATATTGGGTCTGTTTGGCAAAAATAGCGGATAACTGATAAGCTAGTTGATAGCTTATAACTTATGACTGATGGCTGATAGCTGATAGCTTATAGCCGATGACTGATGACTTATGGTTGATAAGCTAATTGAAGTGTTTGGTAAAATTAGCGGTTCAACTAGCTGATAGATGTAAAATGACATAAAAAGACATTTTTATATCATTTAATTTTTTATGAAGACAAGAACAACATACATTAATAATAATAATAATAATAATAATAATAATAATAACAACAACAACAACAACAACAACAACAACAACAACAACAACAACAATGGATGAAGAAAGGAGAAGAAACAATGGAGGAATGGTGGAGAAGGAGAATGACGATACAGAGAGAATGAAGAAGCAGTAGAACCAATTTTTATCTCTATTTGCATGATCGTTGGTATTCCCTGTATTTAATACATTTATTTTTTATTTTAAATTATAATAAAACATAAGGGGTAAAACTGGTATTTAAGCTATAAGCTCAAACGCTACTTGAAATAGCGTCTAAAAAATAAGCTATAAGCTCCTGAAATAAGCTATAAGTTCATGACGAAAAGACTATTATCAAACAGGTCTTTTTTTGTCAAACAAACTTATAAGCTATAAACTATAAGACATAAGCTTGTTTTTGTGTCTTGCCAAACAGACTCATTATATACAGGGTCAGTGTTCAAACTTCGAACGTCTCATTTATCCATCTTAAAAAGGTGAATTTTCTGCAACTAAACTATTTGACAAAAAAAATATTTGTGACACTTGCTCGAGTAAATAAATATTACGAGACCATCCGATTATACGGATTCCTGTCTCCTTTGATATTGAAGATTCATTCAAATCTTTTTGAAAGAAAAAAAGATTTATTCATATCTTATTTGATAACGATATTATTCTTGTATTTCTATGACACAACACATACTTTATTTGACAAATGACATTGACGGGCGTGTGATACAGTACATTCTAGATAATTTAAATATGGATTTTAAAAAGAATTTATATTTACAATGAATTATAGAGGAATGGAAAGCAAATGAGTAATAAATTGGGCTGCTATTCTAGTAAAAAGAAAATATTCAACTTTTTTAATGACACATGTATATTCAACTGCATCTCATTACGATAAGTATTTGCATAAATACTTTTGAAAATATGTAATGACATAATACCATAAAAAAATTAATTAAATGTATGAAAACTAATTAAGTTTAGATACGGTTTTAGTTCATCTATTTTGTCTCGTTCACAATTTCAATCTCCTTTTTTCTAAATCTAAAATTTTAGATCCTTAATTTTTGAAGTTTTGTAATTTTGGATTCTTAAATTTTACAATATTGCATCTCAGTTATCCGTCAATTAATATTTTTATTTTATAAAAATATTAAAAGTAAGTTAAAGATAGCTGAGATGCAATTAATATTAGTTTTGTAAACTTTTTGTAGTTTTGTAATTGACGGATCTAAAATTTTGGATCCTTAAATTAATATTGGATATTAATTGACATCAATTAATATCCAATATTTAGCTGAGATGATATTGTGATATTAAAAAGATATACTTCATCCGTTACAAAATATAAACAAAAGTGAGTTAAAGAAAGTTGATATATTTTTTATTTTTATTTTTTTTAATAAAAAAAGTTGATGTATTTAAATCAAATATATTAATTTTATTTGACTCCATTTTACTTATATTTTGTCACGGACGGAGTATGTGATGGTGGCCTCATAAATTTGACGTGGTTACATGATGGAATATTGAGATGGCAGTGATCATATTGAGCTTTATGGACTCAATGACCCAATGTCATGAGTTAGCATTTATATGATAGGTTTAGGGTTTTGGTCCTTCAAACGTTACATGGACATGTCCTCGAGGAACACCTCTAAGCATATTAGCCATCATTGCATCAATCCTCAATTGTTCAAATCTTCTTTTGGAGCCTTGATCCAATGATATTTAGGGCGAGTCAATGTTATGTCCACCTGCGCATAAGTTTTGAAGGGTACCCAATTCCAGTTAAGGATTGGGTTGTGACACAGTCTTGAACACTTATGTCATTCACGTAGCAATTTTTTATATTTACAAAGCCATCACAAAGTCATGTATAAGTGCAAAGAATTTCTAGATAAACTTGATTTTCCTGCAGATAAACTTAAAAGCTAGAATACAAACAAACACTTTTTAATTTGTCGTCCTGCATGTAGAAGTAGTCAAACTACTAATATTTTCAAACTTGGCCATATTAAGGGAATGTTTATTAGTAACAACATTGTTCTTTTGTATCACGAGTGGTAAGCAGCATGCGTTATTATTTGCCCCAGCATAATCCATGATAGGTAAAATGTCATGTTCTCATTCAAATTCAAAGCTGGAAAACATTTAAATTTGTGTTAAATTTTGATTGGGCCTCTTTGAGTTTGAAGTCACACGGGATCAGTAAGTAACAAACTTTTCATTCTTTTAAATATCATTAGTATTTCAATATTATTAACCGTCCTGGTCATTAATATTTGAAAATCACGTATCAATATCAAATTCAATCAACCACTTTGGCTGAATATTCTGCATACCAAGTCTAAGGATAAAACAAAAGCAATGCCGCGTGATAAGAACTAAACCACCTCTTTAAACACTGAAAACAATTGAAGGGTAACTCATTTCTTGTCTTTCCTAGAAACTTAATCATGGAACTTCACAACCACATTCTTCACTTCACAGTTCTGTTCCTATGTATGTTTTCTCAGTCATTCAACTGCCAACAAATATACCTCAATAACACTGTCTTTGACTGCACTAACAGCCCTTCCGTACCAAAAGGATACCTCTGCAATGGCCTTAAAAAATCATGCACTTCCTTTTTAGTTTTCAAGTCAAAACCTCTCTATGATAACCCTACAAAAATTGCCTACCTTCTTGGCTCTGAAGCATCAACCATAGCCTCAATCAATAAGATCCCTATAAATGAGAAGATTCCTTCCAATAAATCAATCATTGTCCCAGTCTTCTGTTCATGTGCTGGAAATATCTACCAGCATCGTACATCTTACTCTGTAAAGCAGAATGATACCTACTATGAGTTGGTAAAAGAAACTTACCAAGGCCTTACAACCTGCCAGGCATTGATGGGTCAGAACTACTATGCTCCTGTCTTAATTCCACTTGATGCTGAGCTCACAGTTCCAATACTATGTGCTTGTCCCACAGCAAACCTGACGGCAAAAGGGGTTACCTCCTTACTAGTTCACATGGTGAACTATGGTGACACGATTAAGTCGATAGGAGAGGCTTATGGTGTTGATGAACATAGTATGCGAGAGGCCAATGAGTTGCCAGTGCTGCAAAGTGTAAACAGCAGTGTGATCCTCTTTGCATCGACGCCTATACTGGTTCCTCTGAGACGCAAGAAGTGCAAAGAGAACTCAGATAGATTCTATTGCAAATGTTCTAAGGCACTACATGGAGATGAAAGCTCCAAGGGGATCTACTGTGACGAATCTCCTAGACGAAAAGTTCCTGCAAAATTGGTTGCTGCCTCAGGTATATTTGTCTACTCTAAACCTTCTTCAAGAACAACTTTAAAAAAGTATAGGTTTTAGTGAAATAGTGGTTTTTACATTTTAGCATAGCTAGTTAGTGTTGAAATCGTGGGTTTTAGATAAAAGAAGAAAAATAGGAAGAAATATAATTATAGTAAAATTTACTCAATACTAACTTGATACAAAAGACTAAACTCTAACATCTATTTATAGAAACACATAGAATCAATCCTAGATAAATAGGAAAATCAGAAAATAAATCATCATAATACTAAGTAATATAAAAATTAATCCTAAGAGATAATCTAAAATACTCTAAGATTATACACTGATCCTAGGAAATAATCTAACATGCTCTAATATATTCTAATAGTTAGTAAGGATACAGGTAGTTAGATAAGGCTAGAATGTTTAAATGTATTGCCTTAGCCAACTGCAGGCATGATTTATATACTAGAATGAATAAAAGTGATGAGTTGATGACATCTTGCAAGGCTTTTAGTGAAATAAACAAAGTACTTTTCTGTTTGCTATTAAACATAAGGATGTTTCTTGCTAGTCACTGCGCAACCAACTGAATTTGAAAAAATAACTGTGTATTTGCAGGTATGGGAATTGGTACAGGCTTCCTGTGTTTGTTTCTTTTGAGTTACAAATTATATCAACACATAAAGAAAAGGAGAGCGAGTACTCATAAGGAAAAGTTATTCAGGCAAAACGGTGGCTACGTGTTACAAGAGAAGTTATCATCTTGTGGAAATGGAGAAATGGCAAAGCTTTTTACGGCAGAAGAGCTGCAAAGAGCAACAGACAACTACAATCGAAGTAGGTTTCTTGGTCAGGGTGGCTATGGCACGGTGTACAAAGGAATGTTACCGGATGGAACCATTGTTGCAGTTAAAAAGTCAAAAGAACTAGAAAGGAACCAGATAGAGACTTTTGTCAATGAAGTGGTCATCTTGTCACAGATCAACCACAGGAATATTGTCAAACTCTTAGGCTGTTGTCTTGAAACAGAAACTCCATTACTAGTTTATGAATTTATTCCCAACGGAACACTTTCCCAACATATACATATGAAAGACCAAGAGTCCTCCCTTTCATGGGAAAACCGCCTAAGAATTGCATGTGAAGTTGCTGGAGCAGTGGCATATATGCATTTTTCGGCTTCTATTCCAATCTTCCACAGAGACATAAAACCCACAAACATACTATTAGACAGTAACTTTAGTGCCAAAGTATCTGATTTTGGGACATCAAGATCAATACCACTAGATAAGACTCACCTAACCACATTTGTAGGTGGAACTTACGGGTACATAGACCCTGAATATTTCCAGTCCAGTCAATTCACTAATAAGAGTGATGTGTACAGTTTTGGGGTCGTGCTTGTAGAGCTCATAACCGGTAGAAAGCCTATTTCATTCTATGATGAAGATGACGGTCAGAATTTGATTGCACATTTCATTTCAGTGATGAAAGAGAACCAAGTTTCTCAAATTATAGATGCTAGACTGCAAAAGGAAGCAGGGAAAGACACCATTCTTGCCATTTCAAATCTTGCAAGGAGATGCTTGAGACTTAATCATAAGAAAAGACCAACAATGAAAGAGGTTTCAGCAGAATTAGAAACACTGAGAAAGGCACAAAGTTCTTTTGAAATCAACCATGATCATGATTCTTCATCAACTGATGAAGAATCATTTGGGCATGGAATTAATGAATCAACAGACCAAGAATCCGGAGAGGAAAGCATTTTATTTTCCTTACAAATAGAACCCGCGTCCTTCTGAAACACCGGATTGATACTCCTTTTTTGCTATAACCCAATGTAATGAGTATCTTGTCATTGACTCCCAATCTATGAAGCACGGACACAAACACGACACCAGACACGACACTGACGCGTCACCTATAAAATTTTGAAAAAATGATACAATTCAATGTAATCACAATTGTCGTTGACGTGTCAGTGTTGGACACGACACGTGTCGGACACCAAGACGCGCCTTCAATCACAAATGTATGTGCAACAGAGCTCCTAATAGATGTCTCAAAGTATCCCCACAGCTTAGGCCCTTTAGATCCGCTATGGGACTAATTCTCGAGTTGGCGGTGGGACATCTAGTTTTTTACAAGCATGGTTGGGCTACCTTATACTTGATTCATAATGTTTTGTGCTTGATTTTCAACATATGAATGAAGATGTATCAATGCAATTACTCCCTCTTCTCATAATAATTATCAGTTTTGCCCTTTTTTGTGTCTTACAATAATTGTTACTTTAGGATACTAATACAACATTTTATTATTTTTCCACTCATATACTCTTATGGGTTAAATATGTTTTTGGTCCCTACATTATGTGTCCCTTTGATAAATAGTCCTCACATTTCAATAAATATTTTTAAAATCCCTACATTTTTCCTCCGATAGCAAAATTAGTCTCTGCTGTCAAGTTTGTACCCAGTCACCAAACGGAATACTGATGTGGCCTTTCTTTTTACCCGTTTTAAATGGTTGGGCCTAATGAAATGGGTAAAATACGACCCAACCCATTTCATCTTCTTCCATTACCCTGTAACCCTAAATCCCAAATTCCCTTTTCTCCTTCACGTGTGCAGTTGCTGCCATTCCTCTTCTTCCTTCATCCTTCATCCTTTAAACATCAATCTTCATCCTTCATCTCTTCTTCTTCCTCCATCGTTCATCCTTCATCCTTCATCCTATTTTCCCAAATTTCTTCTTCTCTCCTTTCACCTTTCACCATGACTCGAAGCTTTCTGAAAAATGGTGGTACAAGTTGTTCAAGTTCTTCACTGCAAGCTTTCTGAAAAATAGTGGTACAAGTTGTTCAAGTTCTTAATCACGCACGCGAACTCGAAATCTGAACTCGAACTCGAAATGGAATTTCAATTCGGCAGCCGAACAAGGAACTGAACTCGATGGAAGGAAGGAGAAAGGAGAAAGGCTTTGCAATATTAGGGTTTCTATTTTTTAACTTTGAAATTTGTAGGGTCTCTTTAGTTTCTTCTTTTCTGATTAAGAATACTATTTTGAAGTTAATCACTTAATAAAACAAGGAATTATCAATAAACATTTTATTAATTTAAATTCATTTAATGTGTGGGACCCATTGCCACATATGCATCCATGTGTAACATACATGTGTATCTGTTTTTTGGACACATCATTAAAAAATTGGGGCCCACTAGCTGTCACATCAGCATCTAGTTACAAAATTGACAGCAGGGACTAATTTTGCTAACGGAGAAAAAATGCAGGGATTTTAAAAACAATTATTGAAATGTGAGCACTATTTATCAAAGGGACGCATAATGTAGTAACCAAAAACATATTTAACCCTACTCTTATTTATTGAATTTATTGAATTTCACCCTTAATTAAATGATACTAATTTTACCATTAAAATCAATTAAACTAATTATTTCTTTAAGAATCATGTACAATTCAAATGTGACAATTAAATTGAGATGGAGGGAGTAGTTGTTGTTAACTTGTTAGGTTAGTATTTTTTCTTTTTCGCAAGGGTTAAACCCGAGTCCTCCAACTCCTTCAACCTTTAGCTCAAATGAATTGAGCTGCCCAACCTCTTCTTCAAGCCTTATATCAGCTTAAAATTGACCACATCTTCTTATAGCAGAAAATTGACATGAGCATGTTGTGTTTTCCCCTCATGATGTACACAATAACCAAATTGTGCATTAAATTTCATAAATTTATTCCTCAAATCAAATAAAAATAAATACTAATAATCATTTGCAACCCATGAAAATTGAGTTGAAATTGAAAACCAACGCTCACTAAGCAGGTCACATAATATAAAAGACTATGAAAAATTGACATATAACATGTTTCAGTTCACAATAGCTATTAAAAAGTTTATGAATATGAAATTGATTATCCTAAGGTACAAGGAACGTGAGGGGGAGAAGAGTTACATATGGAAGCAAGCAGGGGATGGAAGGAGACAACACGCGAATGTCATACGTGAACAGCAGGTGCGTTTGTTGATGAGAATGTTTGTCGTTGCCTAAAATGCATTTTTTTTATTTCCCTATTTTCAAAAAATAAACTAAGTTCCCCTTAAAAAAAAACATTAATAAACTAAGTTTTGATCTTCTATTTTACAAATCCATTTTTTGCTCCTCTATTTTTCTTTTTGTCTTTCATCTTATTTTTTCATGATGTAATTAATTTTGGTCCCTGATCTTATTTTTTAGTCATTTTTAAAAATAGGGAGACCAAAATTTCATTTTTAAAAATTAAGGGGGGTCAAAAATACATTTAAGTCCTTATTGTTATAATATTTTGATCGCCGATTTTAAAAATCAATTTTTTGGTCCTTTATTTTTTAATCCCCTAGTTGTCCTCTTGTGTTGGGGGACCACAAGCTAAAAGTTGAACAAAAAGACAGTGATGATAAACACGATGAAGATTGCACACAAATTTAAAACGTGTGTGACTACACTAAACTTTAGTTGCGATTCACCCTCTCTAGTTTATGTCAACCGGATGCAAATGAATGTATTGAAGAATCTATTTTATGATACTTTGGAATCTTGGAGGTGACTTGAACATTCACACCAAGTTTATCGATCAATGATAGTTTACAGAATAAAGTTCCTTCAACTAATCTGGTGCACTAGAGAAAAGAAGAAATGATTTAGTATTATTTTTGAAAGAATGTTGACTCACAAGAATGTGATTTTATATTTTTTTTTGTGACTTCAAAGTGTTTCTATTTATAGAGAAAATTATGTTTTGATGAAGAGATACAACTCTTTAAAAGAGTTTTTGCAAAGACAAGATGCAATGAGTGACACAGTGGTGAAAGAAAGCACTCATTCACATGTACAATGTCATGGGTTCAAATCTCATCAGACAAATCTTTTTACGTGTTCACACTCTTTAGTTAAACATATGCAACTAATGGGCTACTAATCAGATTGCATCACCATTGCAATTTATATATATATGTTTCGGAAATACTCTCGCAAATTCTAGGAAACTAATTTTGTTTAATTTAATTAATAGATTTTATTTTAATTTTACTGACTCTTTGATCTTTATATTATAGTCGATTATTTGAAACCTATAATGTGTTGTCTTTTTTATTTACAGTGTTTTTAGTCTTACGTTTTGATGTTCAATGTGTTTTTTTAAATAGATTTTCGTTGTTTTTTAAAATATACAGATATCAATTCAAAAATTCAAACCGAAATATTAGAATATAAGAGTCATCCCTTCAAAACTCGTTTCCTTCGTCATTTAGTGTTGGATCGAAGAAATATTTTGTTTTTGGTTTCACGGTAGAGAGAGCCAAAAGTGATTTTATATACATGAAACTAATATGACATGTTTGGTGATACATGTCAATTGTAATTGATTGACTTCATAACTGATTTTAACTTAAAAATAAGATTCATAGCTTTTAACTCCAAACGTGATTTTTATATTTTAATTTATTGTTTAATTTTTTTTATGTGAATGCATTCAAACAAAACAACTAATATTTAACTAAAATTATTTTTACAAAATCAATTCAAAATAAAGTTGTCACCACAAAATTAATCATTCACTTTAATCTACAATGTAGCAGCTGTAAAGGATTTGAATGCAAAACCCAAGCATCTTTGAAAAAATGAGTATAATTTTCTCTTAATAAATAAATAATAGCTAGATAATGACATAAGTGACAACAAACTTAGAAATTCCGTTTAGAATACTTGCGTCACATCAAGATACATTAGAAAAAGATAAGCACGTTCTGCTGTCCCTAGTTGCAGCTCATAAAGGAAGCTTAATTAACTTCAATTGTGGTATGGGGAGAAGTCATTATTTCAAAGCTGACCAATAAGCTAGTGACAATTCATAACAAAAACGGAGGTCAACTTCTTTTGACAAAATCTTGAGTGATGTAGACTTGAGTTTGGAACAAGTAATTGATCTTTTATTATATCTTATGATTTGGTATGCTGAATATTCAGCCAAAAGGATATGGTTTGACCAAACAATTCAACATTTGAATGACAAGGTGTTCAGTAACAAGAAAACTTTGCTACGTAGTGTGTCACATTCTTGACTTGTAGAGGGATAAAAATGACTTAGCTAACATGTTAAAGTTGTTGAAGCATTGACTAATACAAATCATTATAATTGTCAATGAATCAAGGGTGATATAAAACATGGGGGTGATGATATGAATACCTTGGATCTTAAACTACACCTCAAAATTGAAGGGCAACTCATCCAACTCATGAAGTTTTTTTACCTTTACATTCTCTCCACAGTCCTTCTCTTATGTATGTTACCTCACTCAATCAACTGCCAACAAGTATTACTTAACACCACTGTCACTGATTGCTCAGGCAACCCTTTAGCACCAAAAGGATACCTATGCAATGGTCCTCAAAACTCATGCAATTCATTCTTCACTTTCAGGTCAAAACCTCCTTATGACAACCCTATGAGTATTGCTTACCTTCTTGGCTCTGAAGCATCAACCATAGCCTCAATCAACAACATCTCAAGAAATGAAAAACTTCCTTCCAATAGAACAATCATTGTCCCTATCTTGTGCTCATGTTCTGGAAATATCTACCAACATAACACTCCTTACACTGTCCAAAAAGGTGATACCTACTTTCAATTGGTAAATGAAACTTACCAAAGCCTCACAACATGTCAGGCTTTGAAGGGTCAGAATTATTATGCTTCTGAAAACATTGCAATTGGTGCTGAGGTAACAGTTCCAGTACTTTGTGCTTGTCCTACAACAAAACAGATGGCGAAAGGGATCACTTCCTTGCTGGTTTACACAGTAAACTATGGTGAAACTGTTAAGTCTATAGGAGAGGCTTATGGTGTTGATGAACCAAGCATACTAGAGGCAAATGAGTTGCAAGTGGCACCAAGTGAAAACAGAAGTGTGATTCTCTTTGCCTTGACACCAATATTAGTTCCTCTTAGAGGCAAGAGTTGCAAAGAGGATCCTGATAGTTTCTACTGTACTTGTTCTCAGGGAAGGCTTGCAGATGGAAGTTGTAATGAATCTCATGGTCAAAAGTTTCCTACCAAACTGGTTGCTGCATTAGGTAATAGTTGGACATGCCCTTTTTTATTTATAGTATTTGTAATTAATTGTAATAGAAATTTCTTAGTTCTTTGTCACAACTAAGGGTATAGTTGAAAAATCATTAACTAGACATTGGATTTCTAAGGTATCAATAGTTTTGAAACAAAACTAAAAACATAAAACTTCAACAGATATGAAATATAATAGATCAGAAAACAAATTGAGCAATGAATTCATGCCATTTTTTTGTTTCCTTTTTTGGCACCTAGAGAGAAATAGTAGGACTAGCATCCCCCTCAAGACTCCAGCGAACTTTTAGCTAAAGGATTAATCTAACAACCAAGAGTACTTACTCTCAGTCATTGCATCAATTCAACGACTAAGACTTTGCTGGAGAGGCAGGAGGGGCTGCAAGTAAAAATGGAAATGTTTGTTACTAGTTCCAAGTCAGTAGTCATTGCTTCCACCTAAATTTTAAAATTATCTTTATGTATTTGCAGGTGTTGGCATTGGTGCAGGCTTTCTGGTATTGTTTTTGCTGGGTTACAGGTTATATCAATACATAAAGAAAAGGAGAGCGAGTATTCGTAAGGAAAAGTTATTCAGGCAAAACGGTGGTTACTTGTTACAAGAGAAGTTATCATCTTATGGAAATGGAGAAATGGCAAAGCTTTTTACTGCAGAGGAGCTCCAAAGAGCAACAGATGACTACAACCAAAGTAGGTTTCTTGGTCAAGGCGGCTATGGCACAGTGTACAAAGGAATGCTACCAGATGGAACCATAGTCGCAGTTAAAAAGTCAAAACACCTTGACAGAAACCAAATAGAAACTTTTGTCAACGAAGTAGTCATCTTATCTCAGATCAACCACAGGAACATTGTCAAACTTTTAGGTTGTTGTCTTGAGACAGAAACTCCATTACTTGTCTATGAATACATTCACAATGGAACTCTTTCCCAACATATCCATGGGAAAGACCATGATTCATCCCTTTCATGGGAAAGTCGCCTTAGAATTGCATGTGAGGTTGCCGGAGCAGTGGCATATATGCATTTCTCGGCTTCTATTCCAATCTTCCATAGAGACATAAAACCAAGTAACATACTCCTAGACAGTAACTATAGTGCCAAAGTGTCTGATTTTGGAACATCTAGATCAATTCCATTAGATAAGACTCATTTAACCACAGCAGTAGGAGGTACTTTTGGGTACATGGATCCTGAATATTTTCAGTCAAGTCAGTTTACAGATAAGAGTGATGTATATAGTTTCGGTGTGGTGCTTGTTGAGCTTATAACCGGTAGAAAGCCGATAACATTCAATGATGAAGATGAGGGTCAGAATATGACGGCACATTTCATTTCAGCGATGAAGGAAAACCAACTTTCTCAAATTTTAGATAACGCAGTGGTTAAGGAAGCAAGGCAAGATGACATTCTTACTATTGCAAATCTTGCACTGAGATGTTTGAGACTTAATGGTAAGAAAAGACCAACAATGAAAGAGGTTTCAATGGAATTAGAAGCACTAAGAAAGGTACAGAGTTCCTTACAAATCAAAGATGATCAAGAATCTCCAAGTGATGAACATTCACTTAAGCATACAACTAATGATATATTTCATGAGTCTATAGTGGATAGCTTTTTGCTATCCTCACAAATGGAGTCCACATACTTCTAAAACGCCAGATTGATACATATTATTGATTTATTATGCTTTGTTCTACATTTTCAACTTATGGACTAAGGTGTATCCTGGAGATGGCTGAGGATACACATGACACATTTTTTTAATTCCATATGTATATTATCAGTTTAAAATTTGGCTACATCATGACAAAAATTGACATAAGCTAGCATGTTCTTTTACCCCTCAATCTGCACAGTTACCATATAGTATACATTCATGTTTTCTTTCCTCTCAAATAATTTTTTTTTTTAAATTTGGTATCCGACCCAACGACCGACTAATCCGGGAGACCAATCTCACCGTTTCCTAGAGAGGCTCCATAGACTGGCCCAACACATAAATTGGCACAGGGAGCATTACCTTGAGAGGACCACACTCTAAAGTCACAAGCCTACACTATGAGACCTTCCCCGTGGATTTCCTCACAAATAAATATTAATAATTTGGAATTGTTAAGATTTAGATTAGATCTTGATAAAAACCCTGGTTACAAAAAAATTAATATAATCTAATACTAGTACAATAGTAAAGCATATACTAGTACTAAATTAAACATGACATCCAATTCGCATAACTAGTGTCCATTGTGAACTAATTTCACCAGCTTAAAATTTGACTTTGTATCATACTAGCAATGCTATAAATTTAGGATCGAAGTCGTCAAGCAAAAAACCAGTTAAAGGACAGGAAGGAAACAACAAATTGCTAATACTAACGTAGCAATAACATATAAAATACTGACATAGTGATGAAGTAAGATAAAGATTAAGTTTATGTACCAACTCTACTCTCAGTTATGTCTCAGTTTAACTATTCTACCTACCACTTCTCATGCTTCATGATACCAAGAGTTCATAATACGAGATAGATTTCAACAAAATGGTAAATACGAATATTTCACAATCATCAAATTCTTCTTGTTTGTTATCACTAGTTATCTTAAGTTTGCTCAGTGCCATCAGGGAGTGAAAGCAGAGACTCTATGTACACTGTCATTTGGGATCTTTTAGAGTGTGTTTGGATGGAGGAATATTTTGAGGTAATGTAATGTTTTGAGGGAATTCAAATACTTTGAGATGAATTTCATTGTTTGGATAATAATTTGAAAATTTTTCAAAATGATAGAAATTTATGAAGTATTTTGTTCAAGTTATTTAGAGAATTTCATATGACACATAAAAGTTAAGAATTTTAAATTTCTTCAATGTTATAATTTTTTAAATTTTGCATTTTGGTCCTCAAATATTTCAAATTGACCCCAAAAAATTGCAAATTGACCCCTTATTTTTTTTTCAAAAATTATAATTTACCCCTCAAAATTTTTTAAATTTACAAATTCACCCTTAATTTCAATTTTCAAATTTGGCCCAAAAAAATAAAATTTATAAAAGTTGCTCAAAAAATGATGACAATGAAATTTTTTATTACTCCATCCAAACAAAAGTATGTTGGTGTAAGCTCTAGAGGCCAATAGTTTATGTTAAACTCTTCATATGTATCATGACTTTTATTAATAAATATGGCGTTTATTTATTACACTTGATATAAGATTAATAAAGTCCCTAGAATAGTTGGTTCATGTGATGGAATATTAAGTGTGACTTAATCATGAGATTACATCAACGGAAAGAACACTATTCTTAAAAGTATCCGTAGTCAAGCTTTAATATGAATTGGGATAATAATAAAGCATGGAGACTATTATGTATGTAGACTGATGACCATATCTCATGGGTCATGAATATGAGATATTAAGTCTATACATAGGTATGAGTATTAGGAGTAATATTTATACTGGATTGACCCATCGTGAGAATACTACATAGTATGTTATGAAATCGTCATAAGTTATTCTCACAATGATAATAGTGTATATCACTCTTAGACCTGAAACCACTGTGATCCCTAGATGTGGACTCAAGTGTTTTATTGTCATTCAAACGTTATCTGTAACAAGATAACTATAACGTTGGTTAATGGGCGTTCGACGAATCATGCTGAGGGACATGAGTGTCCTAGATGGGATTTGTCCCTCCTTCATAACAGGAGATATATCTTTAGGCCTCTTGATGAAATATGACTGGAAAAATGCATGGCCATGCCGAATTAAGTCAATATGAGATATTGGACTTATTCGTTATTCAGTATATTTCGGGATCAAGAAATATAAATATTGAGCTAAACAAGGGTGACACAAACTATGCCTTGTGTTCAATAAAGATATCAGGACAAAGGAGTAATCGTACATATAGATATTATCATGGAAAGGTTTCGTCAGATCACTTGACATTCTTGTCACTTGGGTAGCAGTGATGTGTTGCTAGATACCGCTCACTGTTTATAATATTAAATATAGGATTTAATATTATTGCCAACGTTGCAAGAACCTATAGGGTCACACACAATAGAACGGTAAAAAGGAGAAATATAAGTAATACTTATATGATGGGGTGCGTTTAGCAATTAACGCTAATTAGTTAGCGGAAGCTGATGGGTTAATGGGCTTATGGAAGCTCAACAATGATGGTTGATTTCGTGCAGCATGGAGCTCTATAAATAGAGCTCTAGTGCTGAAATCAGAAGGTGAATTTTCGTGTAACCCTAAAAGGCAAAACCGAAATCCCTACTTCTCTCCCTAACCTCTGATCGCTTGGCTAGCACCGGGAACCAGAGGAAACCGTTCGTGTGGACGAGTAGAGGCTTCGCTTGCTTTCTTAGCTGTGATCAACAAAATTGTTTCTGCACTACAAGAGGTAACAATTCTATCACTGATTCATGTAATATTTGTAATGATCCAAGGAAAGAAAAATCGAAAATTTTAAACTTCCGCTGCACTTTGTATGTCGATTTTCCTTCAGTGGTATCAGAGCCAATTACGAAACCATGAATCGGATTGTTTTGTTTACTGCTTTATGTTTTAATTGGATTAAACATAACCGAATACAATTAAATAATAAAGACGAATTAAAATTGGCAAGGCATCACGTTTCTGTGCATGAATTTTCGGTTTGTTTGAGGCTTCGGAACCGTATCGGGTGAAGCATCAATATATCGATTATCCATATCGACGGAAACGTGTTGCTCGATCGCATACGCACATAATAAATCATATCACTTTTCTGTGCATGGCTTTTCGTTTTTTTGAGGCTTCGGAACCATTTTCTGGTGAAGCATCAATATTTTCGATTATCCATATCGACATAAATATGATTGATAAATTCTGTGTAAAAAAAGTATATATGATATACTCATGATGATCGTTCACTAATTAAGTCAGATGATATTTGTTCATATTGAATGATTGTAAACTGGAGCTTCGGAACCGTATCAGGTGAAGCATTCTAAATTTGATCTTCACATTGGATAAACAATCAGAGTACTTTGATTAGTGTGATCATATTGTTACAACGGGATTCATAACGCCGCAAGTGTTGTGCCGTCATGATTAGGGTTACGAAAGGGGTGAAAACTGGTTCAGAATCGTGACACAATTTGTAGAATCGTGACACGATTTTATGCCCAGCAAATTGTTTGCTTCTGCCTACAAAATCGTGACACGATTTTTACAGCATCAGAATTCAAAGTGAATCGTTCATACCCGACTAATCTGCGTACTGTGATCAATCGCCGAATTTTAATTTAATTTATTTAATTATGAGGTGTTAATAATAATAAAAGGTGTTTTATTGTTGTTGTGTGAATGATTATGGCCTTAGTCTTATTATTTCTTTTATTTTGGATTTTGAAATACGGCCTGCGTGTCGTGCCTCTCTCTTGAATTCTATATGTACATTCTCTTCTCATCCAATCCCTCGTATGTAAAACGAGTTTCTTTATATGTAATGTAATTAGAATACAAGGAGGTAATAGGACCATTGACGTTGGATTATCCCTAGAAGTCTAGCTTGGAGAAGCAAGGTCGTTTCTAGGATTAGTTTAGATTATTTCATTGGCTTGAGAGAATCATAGCGTTAGGAGGCCATAATCATGTCACTTTTATTTTGTATAATTGTTATGCATGCTTGAATGATTGGAGTGCGAATATATATGATATATAAGCCATGGTGAGGTGAGATCAAACTAAATAAAATCCTTCAAAGTTATATATTAAGTTTAATGCTTTCCAAAAGAATAACACCCTTCAAGACTAATATCAAATGTGTGGGTTCTGCCTTAGCGAAGCACATGTTCTATGTTTGTAAGTCGCGGTGCGGTAATATCATTTACCCGATTGTTATTCTATTGGGTTTAACTTAACTAAATTAATTTTAATATGATTAGAATAAATTTAGAAGCAAGAATTGGGGAATATCTATATGATAGATCAGAGTAATAGTTACTCGCCCAATTGATTTGAAAGTTGTATGAGATACAATTGGAAATGTTCCTACCTAAATAGTTGAGTTTTGGGTGATCAGCCCTAGCTGACTCAAAACAAGGTGAAATAAGGATTTCAACCCGCTAGAAAATCTTCCAACGGGATTTTCCGAATTAAATGTTTGAAGGTCATTTGATTTGAATAAAATAGTGGGAGCGTATTTAATTAAAGGCCAAATTAAATATGTTATTTTCATGATACTTATTTTGTATATTTTAAATTGTAGATGGCAACTAACACTTCAAACAACATTTTGCGATCAATCCTTGATAAGGATAAGCTGAATGAAACAAATTTTTTAGACTGGCACCGTAACTTGAGGATTGTCCTCACACATGAGAAAAAGTTGTATGTGCTTGATGAACCTGTTCCTGAAGAGGCACCAGCTGCAAATGCTCCCAGGGCTGAGAGAGATGCTTATAGTAAGCATGTCAATGATGTCGTGGAAGTCGCTTGCATCATGCTTGCAACTATGACCTCTGAGCTTCAGAAGCAACACGAGAACATGGCTGTGTTCGATATGATCGAACACCTTAAGACTCTTTATAAAGAGCAAGCTAGGCATGAGAGGTATGATGTCTCCAAGGCCCTTTTTGGAACTAAGCTGTCAGAAGGAAGTCCTGTAGGACCTCATGTACTCAAGATGATTGGGTACGTTGAAAACCTCGCGCGATTGGGTTTACCTCTTGAGCAGGAACTTGCTATTGATCTTATCTTGCAATCGTTGCCAGAAAGCTTTAGCCACTTTGTCATGAATTTCCTCATGAATGACATGGACAAAACTCTTCCACAGCTTGCAGCAATGTTAAGAACTGCTGAAAAGAACATGAAGGGAAAGGGAAAGACCATCTTGATGGTTAACAATGGAAAGGTCAAAAAGCATAACAAGAAGCCCAAAAAGTTTAAGGGAAATGGCAAAGGCAAAGCAGTTGCTAAGCCATCAACCAAAGCTTTGAAGCCTAATGGAGGTGTGGCTAAGGAGGGCAAGTGCTTCTACTGCGGTAAGACCGGGCACTGGAAGCGTAACTGCCCAAAATATCTGGAAGACAAAAAGAATGGAACAGTTGCTTCCACTTCTTCAGGTATTTTTGTTATAGAAATTAATATGTCTACTTCTACATCATGGGTATTAGATACTGGATGTGGTTCTCATATTTGTACTGATGTGCAGGGCAGAGAACGAGTAGAACATTGCCAAAAGGGGAGGTCGATCTACGAGTTGGCAATGGCGCAAAGGTTGCTGCTTTAGTTGTTGGAACTTATGAATTGACTTTACCTAATGGTCTTTTAATATAGTTAGAGAATTGTTATTTTGTACCTGCAATTAGCAGGAATATTATTTCCGTTTCTTGTTTGGACAAGTCTGGTTTTTGTTTTACAATAAAAGACAAATGTTGTTCTATTTATTTGGATAATATTCACTATGCTAATGCCATTATGAGTAATGGACTTTATATTCTTGATCTCGATATGCCAATTTATAACATAAATACGAAAAGGATGAAACCTAATGAGTTGAATCCAACTTATCTTTGGCATTGTCGTTTAGGCCATATAAACGAAAATCGCATTTCCAAACTCCATAAAGATGGAATTTTGGACTCTTTTGATTTAGTATCATATGAGACATGTCGATCTTGTTTATTGGGAAAGATGACAAAGACCCCATTCACCGGAACAAGTGAAAGGTCTAGTGATCTTTTGGGACTCATACATACTGATGTATGTGGACCACTAAACACACCTGCTAGAGGAGGGTTTTATTACTTCATTACATTCACTGATGACTTTAGTAGATTTGGATATGTGTATCTAATGAAACATAAATCTGAATCATTTACTTTCTTCAAAGAATTTCAAAATGAAGTAGAAAACCAACTTGGCAAGAAAATCAAAATGTTTCGATCTGATCGAGGTGGCGAATATTTGAGCCAAGAGTTTGACGATCATCTAAAAAGAGTGTGGGATCTTATCCCAGCTCACACCTCCTGGAACACCACAATGGAATGGTGTTTCCGAAAGGAGAAATAGAACCTTGTTAGACATGGTCCGATCTATGATGAGTCATGCTGATCTTCCAAACTCCTTTTGGGGACACGCCTTATTAACTGCAGCTTATACACTTAACCAAGTTACATCCAAAGCGATAGAAAAGACACCATATGAGATATGGAGTGGTCGAAAACCCAATGTGAAACATTTAAAGATTTGGGGTTGTGAAGTTTATGTGAAACGATTAATGTCCACTAAACTTGAACAAAGATCTGACAAATGTTTCTTTGTGGGATATCCTAAAGAAACTAAAGGATACTACTTTTACAAACCATCTGAAGGCAAAGTGTTTGTCGCTAGAAATGGAGTATTCCTTGAGAAGGAATTTGTTTCCAAAGAAATTAGTGGTAAAAAGGTAGATCTTGAAGAAGTTCAAGACCCACAAAGTAGTAGTACGCCAATGGAGGAACAAGAGCAGCATACACAAACTGTTGTGACAGAAAATCCTACTCCAACAACACAAGAACCACGTAGGTCAAATAGGATACGTCAAGAACCTGAGAGATATGGGTATCTCATATCAGAAGAATGTGACGTATTGCTCATGGATCAAGATGAGCCTATGACTTATCAAGAGGCCATTACTGGTCCTGAATCTGAGAAGTGGCTTGAAGCCATGAAATCTGAAATGGATTCCATGTACACAAATCAAGTTTGGAATTTGGTTGAAGCACCTAAAGGAATTAATCCTATAGGATGCAAGTGGGTTTTCAAAAGGAAACAGACATGGACGGAAAGGTAAACACCTACAAAGCACGATTGGTTGCTAAAGGCTTCAAACAAATTCATGGTGTAGACTATGATGAAACCTTTTCACCAGTCGCAATGATTAAGTCCATTCGGATCTTACTTGCTATCGCTGCATACCATGATTATGAAATATGGCAGATGGATGTCAAGACTGCTTTCCTTAATGGAAATCTCCTTGAGGATGTGTGCATGACACAACCTGAAGGATTTGGCATTCCTAATAACATCCAAAAGGTATGCAAATTGCAGCGATCAATCTATGGATTGAAGCAAGCTTCCAGAAGTTGGAATCTTCGTTTTGATGAAACTGTACAACAGTATGGATTCATTAAAAATGAAGATGAACCTTGTGTTTACAAGAAGGTTAGTGGGAGCATAGTCTCATTCTTGGTATTATATGTGGATAACATATTGCTTATCGGAAATGACATCCCTACACTACAAGAATCCTCCTATATATTAGGAATCAGTGTGCGCTCTCGTTAAAAACGCGCAATCTCCCGAGGACGTGTGCGAACGCTCGGAAGGCCTTGTGAAGTCGCCACCAAAGTTTTTGTGTAAAGGGAACGTTGATAAACCCTTAAGTTTTTTGTTTGAAGGGAAACGATAATAAAACCCTTGACGATGAGGAAAAGGACTGGTCATCGCAACCATTGTCGGGTCCGGGAGTCGATTACGCAAGGGGAAGGTATTAGCACCCCTCATGTCCGTTGTACTCAACGGGAACCTTCTATTTGGCTAAAGCTTAAAATGTTTTTAAATGTTTTGCGCGCATGCTTGTCTATGTCAAAAGAAAATATAATAAAAGGGGGAAAAAGAGATAAAAATAAACGAAAGGGAAAAAGAAAGTTTTTTATTATTGCGCTTGACAAGATGTCGATCTTGCTCCTACGTATCTCCCGGTAGTCGGAGAATTCAAAGCGTACGTAGTTCTTTGGTAGAAAAACGTACATATGTTGGTTTTTTTTAAAATGAACGATGTTTTGACCGAATTCTTGCGATTAAACGTAGCTTGTATGCTCGCGTATGGGAGACTTAAGCGTATAGCTTGTATGCTCGCGCATGGGAGGCTTAAGCGTTTGTTTACGAATCGCGCTTAGAATAGGTAAAACATGTCCTTTGGGTAAAAGGGTTCGAATTGGTCGCTTTGGGACCAAAATGGTGCAATGGACTCAATCGAGTTGATCATTGACCGGAGTGACTCCAACGAGTCGGGGAAAGGTTCGATTGATCCAACGGGATCAAGAACGGGTACAATGGACTCGATCGAGTCGAACATTGCCCGGAGTGACTCAAACGAGTCGGGGGATTGAATCTAGTGGCCACGGGGGACCAAAATGTTCGGATTGACCACAAGGGGCCAAAAATTGGTTTGGTATGGTCGGATACGTTGAAAATGGAATGACGATTGTCCGAACGACGAGACATACGTCACGCATTCGTACAATCGGGGCAATGGAGAGACATACGTCACACCATCCCTTTTTCATTCAAGTTTTTGGTTGAATTGCTTAGAAATCCCAAAGTTTATCAAAACATTTGGTTTGAAACCCAAGATGAGGAAGTTTTTAACAATTTTGTTAGAAAACGCACAAGTTCGGCTCATTTTGCGAACGGTTTTGAAAGGTGAAACAAATTCGGCTTATGTTCACGTTTGGTTTTGAAAATCATGAACAACGTTTATTGTTCAAGTTTGGATTGAAAGTGATGAACATAGCTTGTTTGTTCAAGTTGTTTTGAAAGTTTGTGGACATAACTTGTTTTGCAAGTTATCCACAAAAGTGTTACCCGAACTTGCGAATTTTCCAATATTATGCAAAATCCTTGAATAGGTTTGAGTAAAATGAGTTTTAAACCTCCTAGGTTCTGAGCTCTTGGGCTAGAACCTCAAAAATTGGCCATTTGGGAGCCTAAACTCAGATTCTGAGTTCTGTCATGGTCGCACTGCGACCATGACTTCGCACTGCGAACAATGCGAATTTTTGGGTTCAGAAGCTGTTTCTAAACTGTTGTTCAGAAACAACTTCTGAACACACTCAGGACCTTTTAGGAGAGTGAAAAGCTTTGGGTTTTTGCAATGTAAAGGGCTGGACAAACCAATTTTGATGTTTTGCAAACCTTGGGATTTCTTTTGAAATTCAAAAGGGGTTTTTAGAACAAAAAGGTTTTGGACCAAGATTGATATGCAAGCACAATTATAAATGCAAGATAATGACTTAGAAACTTACAGAGATCCTTAGCAAAGCTCCTGCTGCAATGAACTTGGATTGGTTGAAGGTTCTTGCAAAGGTTTTGAATGTTGGATATGGAGCAATGAACTTTGAGTAAAGCTTTGTATTGGGATTGGTTTTTGCTAGTGCTTTGGCTGGTTTTCTCTGGTTGTTTGTAAGTGTATCAAGTGTTAATGAGTAGTGTTTTTTGTGTGAATACTTGCTGCTCTCTTTCCTCTTGCCTTGCATCTCTATTTATAGGCCAAAATGCAATCCAATGCAATGATGGAAAATCCATAGGACCTAGCTGATTTGTGGGCTAAATTCAGGCTAAATGGCTTTGCATTTAATGCTAATGGATAGAGGTAACCTTGCCTTGTGCCAAGGGTTAAAGCCTTGACTGATTTCAGCCACAAATTCAATGGTCTTTGGATAGAAATGATGATGAAACATGGCTGGATTGCAATTGGCTATGCTTGGGGATTAATCCTTGCAATCTTAATGGTTAAACAATGAAAACGTGCACTGTGATGTGCAGAGGTTGGGGGAAGCAAAAGGCAACATGTGGGCTGGTGTGAGAGGGATGAAAAGCTGCTGAAAAACAGGGCAAGCAATCATGGTTTTTGCAAGTGAAAACCAGCTGGGTTTGACTGGTTTTGGGGGAGAAAGCAGGAAGAAAGTCCTCAAGCTGGTGGCTGGCAACCCTAGGGTCAGTAGCAGGTCACTTGGGAGGGACAAGAGCTGCCCAAGGGCAAGCCCACTTGCTTGCCACATGCTAGGTTGGAAGAAAAAGCTTCTTTCCTTGGCATTAATGGCAAGTCTCTCAACTCTGGCTTTGCTGAGCCCAATTAGCCATGAATGCTGATGAAAATAATAATGAAAATGATGTGTAACAAAAACTGGAATTAAATCAAAGAAACCAAAAATCTGCAGAAAAATCGAAGACTTCGCACTGCGAAGTCATCATTTTTGAAATGTTGACTTTTTTGTTGACTTTGGTTGACTTTGACTTTTTTCCTCTCTTTGATTTTTTTGATTTTTGTTTTAAAAGGCTTAGGACAAAATTGGGGTACTACAATCAGGATCTATAGAGATAGATCACAAAGATTGCTTGGCTTAAGTCAGGGTACATACATAGACAAAGTCTTGAGACGTTTCAATATGTATGAGTCCAAGAAAGGACTCATACCTATGTCATCAGGTATAAGTTTGTCAAAGGCACAATCCCCTTCAACTGATGAAGAAAGGGATCGAATGATCAATGTTCCATATGCATCCGCAATTGGATCTATCATGTATGCTATGTTATGTACTCGACCAGATGTCTCGTATGCTTTAAGTGCTACGAGCAGATACAGTCTAATCCAGGTAACAGTCATTGGGTTGCTGTTAAGAACATCCTTAAGTACTTGAGAAGAACTAAGGATACCTTCTTGATCTATGGAGGTCAAGAAGAGCTCTCTGTAATTGGTTACACAGATGTGATAAGTGGCAAGAAATGAATAAATCCATGTCTTTTATAAGGCTTTTTAGTTACTTGTTGTGCAAGTTATCTTAGGAAAAGCATGGAATTTATGAATAAATGCCAATTATTCTTTGTATATCTTATTCTTCCCCATTTGTGTAGGAAAAAGCAAGCCATGACTTGGAATTAGCAAGAAATCTTGAAGAGAAGCATGAAGACTTTCGCCCAGCGATTGCTTGGCGACTGCTTGGCGAAGTCAGGCAGGGAATTTTGGGAGTTTTCAAAGTACACTTTCGCCCAGCAATCCTATGGCGAGAAGTTGGCGAAGTCAGGCAGAGATTTTCTGGAACAGGGGAAGTTTGATTTCGCCCAGCGAAATCTTGGTCGCCCAGCGAAATCATCAAGGCGGTTTAATGTTGTAGAAGACGTGGCAGAATGCCATTGGCCAGATAGTTAATTTCGCTGAGCGAAAATATGTATCGTTGAGTGATAGTTCATTTATCAGCTTTTGTATATAAGCTATTTTCAGCTTTTAGGTTAGATATTCTACTATTATTAAGCTTTCATTAAGAACGAAATTTAGTGATTTATTACCAGAGAATAGGGCTAAAAGAAGGGCACTTCAAAGGACAAACAAGGAAAAGTTTAGATCATTCAAGGGTTTTTGAGAAATCAAAACTAGTATTGATCTTCATCTTTCTTCCAGCTTTTGTATTGTTGACATGAGAATGATAAACTAAACATCCTTTGTTGGGATTAGAGGTAATAAATCAAGTTAGATGTAATCTATTTGATCATGTAAATATTTGATTCTAGTATTTTATAATATATTGAAAGTTATTTTTGTTATTCAATCTTATTTATGGTTTAATGCTATTGACAAATACATTTAAATCTAGGTTTAGAATAATTTTCTATTAAAACAAGTGTTCTAGACATGGAACTATGTTTTGATAATCACTTAAAACATCAATACTTAATGCTTTTGGATCGTTTAATAGATTGGGAAATCGTCGATTAAACGATACAATCGATCTCACAACTTTATTTGGACACGAATAATGTTGTCGAGTGATGTGTGATAATATCGTTAATAAGAGGTTAAAACTAGAATCCTTTTTATCATGATCATTAGAATATTATCGATGCTTGATTTATGACTTTGATACCAACGCTTTTATGCCCTATTGCTCGTAGTATTTATTTATATTTTGAAGTCGATTAGGTTTTAGTAAACAAAAGAAACCCTAACTTAAAATGATAATCGATGTTGAATGGTTTGTGATGTCGCGTAAATCCCTGTGGAGACGATACCTAATATACTCACGAGTAGATAGGAAATTATGAAGTGAGAAAAACGCTTTCATCAAGATGCTAGTTTTCAGATAGATCATGATGATTTCAAATCGCAATCTGGATACGTGTTTTGCTTAAATGGCGTGTTGTTAGCTGGAAAAGTTCAAAGCAGGAAATAGTCGCTGATTCTACAACCGAGGCCGAGTATATTGCTGCATCTAATGCCGCAAAAGAGGCTGTTTGGATCAAGAAATTCATCTCTGATCTTGGTATAGTTCCAAGCATTGTGGATCCCATTGAATTATTATGTGATAACAATGGAGCAATCGCACAAGCTAAAGAACCTAGATCTCACCAAAGATCCAAACACATACTTAGGCGCTATCATCTCATTCGAGAAATCATCGATAGAGGAGATATGAAAATATGCAGAGTACCAACATCAGACAATGTTGCTGATCCACTGACTAAAGCTCTGACTCAGCAGAAGCATGATGGTCATACTAGATCTATGGGTATTAGGTCTATGCCTGATTGGCTCTAGTGCTAGTGGGAGATTGTTGGTGTAAGCCCTAGAGGCCAATAATTTATGTTAAACTCTTCATATGTATCATGACTTTTATTAATAAAATATGGTGTTTATTTATTACACTTGATATAAGATTAATAAAGTCCCTAGAATAGTTGGTTCATGTGATGGAATATTAAGTGTGACTTAATCATGAGATTACATCAACGGAAAGAACACTATTCTTAAAAGTATCTGTAGTCAAGCTTTAATATGAATTGGGATAATAATAAAGCATGGAGACTATTATGTATGTATACTGATGACCATATCTCATGGGTCATGAATATGAGATATTAAGTATATACATAGGTATGAGTATTAGGAGTAATATTTATACTGGATTGACCCATCGTGAGAATACTACATAGTATGTTATGAAATCGTCATAAGTTATTCTCACAATGATAATAGTGTATATCACTCTTAGACCTGAAACCACTGTGATCCCTAGATGTGGACTCAAGTGTTTTATTGCCATTCAAACGTTATCTGTAACAAGATAACTATAACGTTGGTTAATGGGCGCTCGACGAATCATGCTGAGGGACATGAGTGTCCTAGATGGGATTTGTCCCTCCTTCATAACAGGAGATATATCTTTAGGCCTCTTGATGAAATATGACTGGAAAAATGCATGGTCATGCCGAATTAAGTCAATATGAGATATTGGACTTATTCGTTATTCAGTATATTTCGGGATCAAGAAATATAAATATTTAGCTAAACAAGGGTGACGCAAACTATGCCTTGTGTTCAATAAAGATATCAGGACAAAGGAGTAATCGTACACATAGATATTATCATGGAAAGGTTTCGTCAGATCACTTGACATTCTTGTCACTTGGGTAGCAGTGATGTGTTGCTAGATACCGCTCACTGTTTATAATATTAAATATAGGAATTAATATTATTGCCAACGTTGCAAGAACCTATAGGGTCACACACAATAGAACGGTAAAAATGAGAAATATAAGTAATACTTATATGATGGGGTGCGTTTAGCAATTAACGCTAATTAGTTAGCGGAAGCTGATGGGTTAATGGGCTTATGGAAGCTCAACAATGATGGCTGATTTCGTGCAGCATGGAGCTCTATAAATAGAGCTCTAGTGCTGAAATCAGAAGGTGAATTTTCGTGTAACCCTAAAAGGCAAAACTGAAATCCCTACTTCTCTCCCTAACCTCTGATCGCTTGGCTAGCACTGGGAACCAGAGGAAACCGTTCGTGTGGACGAGTAGAGGCTTCGCTTGCTTGCTTAGCTGTGATCAACAAAATTGTTTCTGCACTACAAGAGGTAACAATTCTATCACTGATTCATGTAATATTCGTAATGATCCAAGGAAAGAAAAATCGAAAATTTTAAACTTCCGCTGCACTTTGTATGTCGATTTTCCTTCAAAGTATTGAGAAATGAAAGTAATTTAATTTAATCATTTGAATTGCCTAAAATTCTAAATTCTTTAAAATTTCTCAATTACCTCATCCAAACGCACTCTTAAAGTAAGAGTAGCCATAGGAGTGATACTATAGCAGTTGTCCTTTGTCGTTAAGCTTCGCTAATCCAAAAGCAGCATCTGGTGCAACTATATCACCACAACTTGTAAAGCATATTGGGGGAAAATCTAGAGAGGGAAAAAAAATTCAAGAGTCTTAGACCAAGATGAATGCACTTGTATTCTTGCATCACCCATATCTTAATTTTAGACCTCTTGACATTCCATACACTGATAAGTCTGCCAAATACCATCAAATCATAAATTCTATGAGAAAAGTCATCTTCAAGAGCTATCTCTAACAGTATCTTTTCCTTTAAATCAAAGGCAATAATAACATCGCTTTTGGTCTCATAATTATAAACTAGCCAATGAATAGAATCATTCAAGAACGACTCGACACTGGGACCATCTTCAGAGCTTGCAGTCTTCCTATAAGACAAATCAGAATCAAACTCAATTTGTTTCCACTTATTAGCTCTCAATGAGAAAATCTCCAAGTCAATCGAGCTAGTTTTCCTGTAATTGCATTTGATGGACCCCAAAACTACCATGTAATCATCGCTTGACATGTTGTATCCGAAACCATAGAGCAACTTGACAGTATTGTTATTGGAATTGGACACATGTATTTGTTTGTGGACACCGGTGGATGGATTCCATATGTAGAAGTCGATGTAACACCGCAAAAACAGAAACCCTCTACATGAACCTCTAATTTCAAGACAATATCCAGGACGAAATAAATAAGGCTTAGTGAAACAAATGCAGAATCATTGTAAGGAGATGCATTAAAATCTATTGATAGGGTTTTTTTAGGATCATCATAATTTATGGACAAAAGTTTACGTGTAGGTGAAGCGGCAAGTTGAAATTGTGATGATGCAAAATGGGGATCAGAGATTACAGAGAGCCGTGACTTACAGACGCTTTTGCAACGTAGTACAGACGTCACCGGCAACTTCAACAGGAATTCCATTATAACTTCTTCAGGGAGATGCACGCTCTTCGTCACCATCGGTCATAAATTTCATGCAAAGACGTAGTA
The DNA here is from genome assembly GCA_018208015.1 of Medicago ruthenica. Lineage (NCBI taxonomy): Eukaryota > Viridiplantae > Streptophyta > Magnoliopsida > Fabales > Fabaceae > Medicago > Medicago ruthenica. The sequence goes on along the minus strand of CM031377.1, from coordinate 33,568,321 downwards.
GCTTAGATAAATCCTAACTAGGGTTTATTTAATTTTGTGTAAGAACAAAGGATGGGAGCAGCCAGGCTTACTATAACTGAGCCCAATTACAAATGGCTAAATGCACACCCTTCAAATTGTCTCTTTTATCCAGCCCATGTTTCTTTTCTTCTATTCAAATGCTGGAAAATATCTATTGTCGAAAAAAAAATCTATTTATCTATTTATATGTGAATAAAAAAAGGCGTTGAACACCATATTGTTATGCATTATTACAATACTCTGAATCGACTAGAGATAGTTGATAGGTTACCAAGTTGGTTAGGTAGTTAAGAGTAAGTTAGACCAACTCACTCCTATAAATAACTCTCATAGTAGAATGAGTATCTCTCACATGGATACTCTTATGCTTTCTTTCTTTATGATCAATATGATCTTTATCCCTATATATGATTCAATGATTCTTAACATGGTATCAAAGCGATACCCGAGGGATGAAAATGATGATGATGATGCTTCCGCTTTCGATTCTGCATACGATGAAGATAAAGAATCAGGCGGTGATGAAGTTCTCATAGCTTAAGCACAAATTCTGGAATCTTCAACTTCTCATGATCGATTAGATTGCGGTAGTTTTGAATCTTTGAATCAAACCAGTTTCTTGTGTTCTCAAGAATATCGTTGATGGCGGTGATTTTGTATTCGGAAAAGCTATGTCTAGCCATGATTCAGTAAATGATAAGATTATAAATATCTATTACATATTGACATTGATGCATAATGACCAAAGAAGTTGAATGTACTGCAAGCAAGGTTGTAAGCTTCTAAGGATTTACCAACCCTTTGGATTACCAAAATATCATTCATTTTGGTCCCTTGCCTATGTGGACATCCGTAGTTCGACTAGTTTGACTTAAGGGATGAACATCCGGTAGTTATCTACTGGAGGTAGAAAATGGAAATTTTTAAAATGAACATCCGATAGTTATCTACTGGAGGTACAAAATGTAAATTTTTAAAATGAGCCTTCGGTAGTTAAGTACCTGATGCTCCATTTCTTACATACCGGGCGTATTATTAAGGGCAATTTTGTAATTTCAGAGGCTTAAAGAGATATGAATGGGGCCTAAAAAAAATCTTCAAAAAATTATAACATAATTCGGATTGGGCCCAGCCCCAAATACTTTGTATTGGCGAGCTTCTAACCCTCACACTCAATTTTAGTTTTCGGTGTGTGCATCTTTTTTTCCTTCAAAATTGCTCTTCCCACAAACAAATTTGCTCACTCCCAAAGAAAAAGACAAAAATATACATGTGTGACTTAAGTCACGCTCGGAATCTTCTGCGTGACTTAAGTCACGATGAATGCAGCGTGAGTTAACTCACGCTGCAATGCATTACTGTTTTAGGACAAAACCCAACAGTTCCAAGTTCAAAACACAATTTCTTTCCCTCTTCACCTCCAAAAAACCCAAAAGTGTGATTTTTTGGTGAAAAATCTTAAGCCAAAATCATTGCAAATCGTCATGAAGCAAGTTTCTACGCTCAGGTCAAACGTCAAAGATCAGGTAATGTATCATCTAACCTCTCTTGATTTTGCTGCTTTTTGTGGTATATTTAGCAGTCTGGGACACGACCTGGGCGTGAGTTAAGTCATGCTGGAGCTCAGCATGATATTTGATCTTATAAACCCACCTACATCCAATAGGAGTGACATTTGGTGGCAGATCAATAACTTTCCATGTTCCAGTTTCTCAAGAGCAGTCAACTCAACTTGCATTGCTTGTTTCCAACAGTCAAATTTGCTTGCTTCAGCATATGTTTTGGCCTCAATTTGGGTGGAAAGGGACAAAGCAAAACAAAAATGAGGGTTAGATATGATAAAGTCATCTACAATGGTAAGGAAATATTTATGGCCATGAACATATGATATAGAAAGAGGACCCCATATGTCAAAATGAAGAAGTTCAAATTTTGAAGATGCATGAGATAGACTAAGATTGAAAGGTAGTTTTCTTTGCTTAGCAAGATGACAAATATCACAAATTGATTTATTATCACATGAAATAGAGGGGTACAAACTGGTCATAGAAGATAATCTTTTATTGGACAAATGGCCTAGCCTGAAATGCCATAAAGCTGACATAGGAATGTAAGTACTAGAAACTACATTATTACAAGAATTGGAAACAGGATTCAAGAAAAAATAGAGTTGATGGTAGGAGAAGCTGGAGAGTGCACTTTCAATCTGTAAAGCCCATTCACCAACTCACCCAAACCAATCATCTGATGACATTTCATGTCCTGAATAACACAAGTAGAATCAGAAAAATGCACATGACAAGAAAAGGATGCACATAGTTTAGAAACAGATATCAAATTGAGTTTGAACATAGGTGAATACAAAACATGAGAAATATGCAAATTGGAAGAAAAGATGACATTGTCAGCATATTCAACTAGAACAAATTGACCATTAGGTAAGCTAACTCTAATAGGCTTAATTTTATAGAAAGAACTGAAATACTGCAAATATGAGCAAATATGGTTATTGGCACCTGAATTAATAATCCAAAATTCAGAAGGTAAAGAAGAAGAAACAAAGTATATGCCTGAGATAGAATTTATGGAGGGAGAATTGTCTGAGGTAGACTGAAGGGAATTGGAAACAGATGGGGAAGATGCAGAAGAGAGCAAATTTGACTGTTGAAGCAAGGAAACAAGTTGATTTAACTAATCATGATTCACACCAGGAGGCACCACTGCATTACCACCTTGAGCAACCTCGTATAATTCTCACCAGTAGAAGCATTAACAGATGAACTTTGCTTGTTAAAACTAGGATGTTACCTATCATCTACTAGTATTACCGTATCCTATTCAAAACAAAAACAAAAAAAATTAAAACATTCTTCAGCTATTGATCATTTTCTCTTTTATATATATCGTTTCATCTTGCCTCATAGATACAAAAAAAATATAAAAAATTCGTTGTTGTTGTTTATTTCTTTTGATATCGTATCACATTTGTTCTATTTCCTTGAGTCATCTATATTTTCCCAATTATTTCTAGGCTTAATTCCACTTTTCCCCCCTATATTTTGCCAATTGTGCGATTTTGCACCCCATGTTTTTTTTTGAGCGATTTTGCACCCCAACATTTACCCCCTTTCTGATTTTGTAGCCCCCTTCTGATTTTTTTTGCTGATGTGTTGAATTTTTTGCTGATGTGCTGTCATGTGTGTAATTTCATTTTTTAAAAAAATAAAAATTGAAAATAAAAATAAGCCTTCTCTTTTTTGTGTTTTTTTCAGTTTCAACAAAAAAAACAAAACACAACACAATCAAAACAAACACAACCTGCTTAAAGGAATTAGAGGAAACTACTGTGTTCCCAATTTTTTCCAGATCCAATTATTTCTCCTTCTCACCTCCTCAAAACCCAGATCCAATTTTTTCCCAATTCTCTCACAACAGCAAAACAACTGTTAACAACCTTTGATTGGAACGAAATTGAACGAAATGGGTTGTTGTTGTAGTGATGAATCGATGGTTATAGTGATGATTATAGTGACGAAATGAGTTGTTGTTGTAGTTATGAATCAATGGGTTTTTTCTGGGGTTTTTAGGTGGGAAGCGAAAATGAGAAGAAGGAGTGAATGAATTAGTGTTGGTGAAGATGAGAAGATGGATTTTTCTGGTACAGTGAATGAATGAGAAGATGAGAATCGATGGTACTGGGAATGAATGAGAAGATGAGATTTTTATTTTTTTATTTTTTTAAAAAATGAAATTACACACATGGCAACACATCAGCAAAAAATACAACACATCAGCAAAAAAATCAGAAGGGGCTACAAAATCAGAAAGGGGGTAAATGTTGGGGTGCAAAATCGCTCAAAAAAAAACATGGGGTGCAAAATCGCACAATTGGAAAAATATAGGGGGGAAAAGTGGAATTAAGCCTTATTTCTACCGTCAATATCACTTTGCCTACCCATATATCTCAAAAAAAAAGGATTACCAAAAGAAAAGAAGAAACTTTACGAAAAATAGAAAAGAAGTTTTCAAAAGAAACGAAAGAAAAAAAAAAGTTGAAAAAAAAAGAAGGAATTTTTTTTGTTGCTAAGTTTGTATCTTTTAGTGGTTCTTCATGGAAGGCAAACAAAAGAATAATTGTTTCTTTACTAGATGTCTTGTGAATGATAAGATGTGTAGTTTGGTCGTTGATAAAAAAATATTGGATCAATATGGCCAGTACAACCATGGTTGAGAAGTTTCAACTTTCGGTTTTTGAGCATCCAGAACCATATATTCTTTATAGTCTCGAGGATCCAGAGTTTAAATATATGGTTTATGTTCTCGTGACGAAACAAGTACGAGTGTAATTCATACTTGGAGAATATAAAGATGAGGTTCTATGTGATGTGGTGCCTTCCAAAACGAGGGATTTGTTACTTGGGCTTCCGTGGCAGCAACAACGTCGAGCAAAGTATGATCAACACACCAAAGTATACACATTTTCATTTAAAACTCGTCAAATGACTCTTGCACATGATCAAGTGGATCAAGATCAAATCATGAAAAGAGAGACCGAGAAAGAAATGGTTGCGAGTTTGGTCAATGAGGAAAAGCAAGAGAGAGTGATCGAGAAAAAAAGGAGCGATAACAAAAAAGAGAAAAAAGAAATTTGTGAGGAGAAAAAAGTAGAGGGGAAAAAAGATTGTAAGGAAAATGAAGAGAATAAGGTGAATGAAAAGAGAGAGAGAGAAAAAAATGTTGGAAATTTTTGGCCTACTATTACACTAGTACCTTCATCTAGATTGTTTTGTGTGGTTAAGTGTTGGAATTCATATAATATTTTTCTTTCTTCTCTAAGTCATGAAGGCAATCAAGTGAATGAAGAAGAACTTCCTCAAAGTGTAGGAAACAATTATGTGATTTGGAAATATTCTTATGTCCAAGAATCAAAAGGAGAACAATTTCCACATAACTCACTTCCATTTTATGCTGGTTTGGATTTGTGGGAAATCCTCTTGAAGAGGAGGAGAATGACGAGATCAAGAGTTCATTAAGTATGTGGAAGGAAACCTATAAAAAATTCACATGACAAGAACTTTTAGTGGGTTGATTAGTGTTAAATAAAACAACCATTAAAAGTCCAATTTTCTTCATTTTAATATGTAATTTTCGTTTTTATTTTTAGGTGGATTTTTAGATGATCTTTTGTATTCTCCTAGCCTCTCTAAATGCTTCAAAGTAGTGCTCTAAGTCATTATAGTGGCTAGTGGGAATTTTAATCATGTTAGTGCCTATTTTCTAGGTAATAAACATGCACTTATCAATGTATTTGGTAAATGCATGGTAGTGAGAATTTATCTCTAGTATTCCAAGCCTAAGCTATAAATAAGAAGCTCATGTACTTCTCAAATCACAATTTTAAGATGAATCAATTTGAGTTTTCTCTATTGTGAGAACTTTTCCTTTGTTCTTGGGTCAAGAACTTTTATATTGTTGGTTCTACCGGCAGGTCGCGGTTAGAGTCGCACTTTGTTTGATAACTTTGGTTCTACCGGCAAGTCGCAGTTAGGGTCAAGTTCCTTACCTGTTTTCAAGACGGTCCTATCGGTCACTTATCAGTTTTAGTGACCCTTGGGCCGGTCTTGAATTTACGTATCGCCTAATAAGCATGTGCGTGTGAGTATATTGAAAAAAAAAAACACTCATTAACCAATTTCAGGCTTATAAGAAAACATAACCAATTTGAAAGACGAAACTAAGACCAAAACCTACCAAACACAATAATGGAACAATGAATTTTTTTTCTCAAATAAATACTAACCATTTAAGATCCCTAATAGATTCAGTTAAATAGTATAAAAACAACATTCATTTAGCATAAAGTCACAACAGCTCCTAAGTTTAAAAATTGGTAATCTACAAAACCATGCAACATTCACATACAACATTTTTCTACAGCTCACTAAATGTTTTGAACAGGGTTATCTAACAGAAAATACATTCTGCTTGCAGTTATTTAAAAAAAAAAAAAAAAAAACTCCTCCTTCTCTCGAATATTGTATTCTCTCGACAATCAACAGATTTTTCTTTTCTAATTTTTTATGCACTTAATTTAGTTATCTCGTTTAACTGCCTTTCTTTTATTTTTTTACAATCTATTTAGTTTAACTATTGATTTTGGTTGTTTTCATTTTGAAATTATATAAATGTCAACTTCCTCTCAAAAAAAATGTCAATTTTCAATTTGATTCGGGCTATTTAGAACTAAAAAAATAATTACTAGAAGCTTTGGTTGAATCACAAAAAGGGCTTTAGATAAATTGTTCAAACAAACAAAACAAGTAAATTTGATAATAGAATTGGTTTCTCAATGTGAAACAAAAATGCCTGACTTTGAAGTTTGCTTTAGGCTTCATTTATTGTTGTTAATCACAGATAGCATTGTTTGCTTTAGGCTTCATTTAGTGTGCCGTTCTTTAACCCTGTGTTGTTGATCACAGATAGCATTGTGTAGGACCAATCCCCTAAAATTAATGCTATAGTTGTATAGCGGATGGCGGGATAGCCGTTATTGCGAAGACTGAAAATTAGTGTACAAAGTGAACATAAATAGTAAATACTAAAAATTGGAAAATACACAAAATTAGAGACCATCATACATAATAATTAAAGAACCTAGAGTACATAGCAATAAAACTTACACAGAGAAGAACTAGACTAAAAGTAGGAAGAACAGAACGATTGTTTGCGAGCAAGAACATAAAAGTGGTTCGAATTGACATTTACATAAAAAAAAAAAAAAAGACAACGGTTTAAAAAAGGATTTGAGTAATCCTTCAATTCCAGCCATTTGAGTGTCAGATTTCACTATGTCTTCCCCATAATGCAGTTGCTCTCCCATGTGTGTTGTACTGTTAAAACGAATACATTTATACGCAATTTTCACTACCAACTAATGATTTTCTATTTGATTTATAATATGTAAAAACTTGAAGAGTTAATTGAGTTTGACAAAAAATATACCAGGTTTCAGAAACAACTCCACTAGTACACGAAGTGTCAGTATTTCTCACCTGTCATAAATCAAAATCTATTGTGATTCACATGAGTTATGTAATAATTAAATTAATCATAGACACTCAATTTGAAACTTTTTCATGTCTCTTATTGACTTTGAATCTAATCAGATTTCATGATCAAGATTTGCATCCCAAGTTGGTTAGCTAAGGGACACCAAATGAGTAATAACCCTGAAAATTAACATAACACACTAACGTTTGCCTATCCAAAAATCTTATAGTATAAGTGTTTATCATATAACAAATTATTAAACTCATTTTTCATATCAACTATAAGATATTTACATAAGCTATCCTGGAAAGCTTATGAAAATAAGACGAAAAACAATTTATTGACATGTTATGAGTTATTTTCATAAACTTTTCCAAACAGTCACAATTTCATCAGTACTTTTACTCAAATAAATCGATCCAGGTTCTAAGTCAATCTTTTCCTCAAACCAAGTCAAAATTAGAATCTATGCATAATATTGTTGATTATTTGTAGATGCTGCAGAAATCAGTGTCAAAGAACAAGTTGTTGCGTTTTCTTTCAGCTAAAAATTCAGTTATTTAGATGAGAAAATGAGTGGTTAAAGACCAAAGGAATAATGTTGAATGTTTTTGTTCTTTAACAGCATATTCCATTGTTAATGTTAATCAATTACCAAATATTTGTCAGAAAATATTAAAGAGTTCATAATACAAGATAGATATCAGTAAAATGGTAAATACCAATATTTCACAATCAAATTCTTCTAGTTTGGTATCATTAGTCATCTTACGCTTGCTAAGTGCCATCAGGGAGTGAAAGTAGAGACTCTGTATACACCGCCATTTGGAATCTCATAAAGTAACGGTAACTATGGGAGTGATACTTTAGCAGTTGTCCTTTGTCATTAAGCTTAACTAATCCACCATTAGCTGGTCCAACAATATCACCACAATTTGTAAAGCATAATGGGGAAAACTCCGGATCAGGGTGAAAAGAAAAATCAAAAGTCTTAGTCCAAGATGAATGCACTGCGTATTCTTGCATCACCCATATCTTAATTTTAGACCTCTTCACATTCAATACACTGATAAGTCCGCCAAATAACAACAAATAAATTCTAGGAGAGTAATCACTATAAAAATCATCTGGAAGAGCTATCTCTAACAATGTCATTTCCTTTAAATCAAAGGCAATAATAACATCCCTTTTGGTCTCATAATTATAAACCAGCCAATGAATAGAACCATTCAAGAACGACCCGATTCTGACAATCCCTTCAGAGCTTGCCGTATAGGTATAAGGCAAATCAGAATCAAGCTCAATTTGTTCCCATTCACTACCTCTAATTGAGAAAATCTCCAAGTCAATTGAACTAGAAACCATGTATTTTTTATTGTAGGACCCCCCCACAACTACTATGTAATCATCGGTTGACCTGTCGTATCCGAAACCATACAGAAACATAACAAAGGTGGCATCATTGTCGGCAATAATCATAGGAGACAGAGGTATGTGCTTGTTGACACCAGTGGATGGATTCCATAGGTAGAGGCAATAGTAACAGTCCAATAATAGAAACCCTCTACACGAACCTCTAATGTCAGGTGGATATGCTCCAGGCAAAAATTCAAGGCTTAGTGAATGATAAGCAGAATCATCGTTGAGCGATGCATTAAAATCTATGGATAGGGCTTCATGAGCATTAGCTTTTTTGAAACCATAAATTTTCACCCACATAATTCTATGTGTGGGTGATGCAGCAAGTTGAAAATGTGAAATTGCAAAATGAGGATGAGAGATGATAGAAAGCCATAACTTACATACGCATTTGCAACGAAGTACAGACTTCACCGGTAACCTCAGCAGGATTTCCTTAATCACTTCTTCAGCCAGATACACACTCTTCTTCGCCATCTTTGGTAGAGACTAGAGAGATAGATAAAACCCTAATTACTTTTTGTTCCAATTTTGCGAATGTATTTGTACGCATTGCAAATGGCTAAATGCACCCCAACTTAAATATTCTTTTTTTGTTCTTTTGGTCGAAAAACTGAAATACTCTGTCTCTCTTGCTTAGCCCACGATTTGGGACTCTTCAATTTTAAGATTATATTGATTATTCCTTTTTCAATCATATTTGTTTATGACGCGCTCTATTTTTTACTAAAATATTCATAAAATCTTAGATTATATAATCTAAATAAAGTTCGGATTATATAATTTGAAATATATTTATATATAAAGAGCAATCAGAATCTCTCTTATCTTAGGAGTTGCGAATTTCACTTTTAAAAACAAAAAAAAAATATGGGGGCGAGAAATAAATATGGTGGAAAAGTAATATTCTTTTTAATTTCCCGAGCAAATTGTTGTTTAAGAGCTTTTAATTGCTCACAGACACCCTCAAAGTGCCACAAATGCCTCCATCGGGTCCTAATTCTCATTCGCTTCTGATCGACGTTTACACCCATGTTCCGTTGTTAATACATATAGAAACAAAAACCACCATCATTCCTTCAAACTTATTTCCTTAAACTTTTCCTCCCCGCTCCAACAAATCAAACCCCATCAAAATCTTCAAACTCAAACGACAAGTAAGTGTTCAAAATTTATACGCCTGCACATTCCTTTGCCTTTTATATGTTAGGGTTTTTGAAATTGGTTATTATGATTGTGAATTTGAAATATCCTGTTATTTGGGTAATTGTTGACCAATTAGGAGGTTGATTTTACTGTGAAAGTAGTTTAAATTAAGTATTAGTGCAATGTGGTAGTTTAAGAATTGAAATAACACATTGAAAATTATATGTTTATTTTGTGGTCTAGTTGTTTGATGAAATGCTTCAAAGAATGTTTAATTGATATTTTATTGTTGTTTGTTGTGTAGATATGGGTGGGGAGAAGAAAGTACATTAATTTCGAGTGTTATTATTATGTGTTGTACTGATGATTTATGTTTTTTAAGATTCAACTATTATGATGATTTATATTTATTGTTTTGTTCAATGGAAAGAAGATATTTGACATGCAAAACGGTCACATCATCTAATATGATTTTGGAATATGGTGAATGCTTCCAGTCTTCAATGCCTCTTGATACCCCGGTTACTCGGATTAATCAAAGCCTATGTACAACGCTGACAAAACGATGACATCAATAGACCAGTAACTTTCACTTACTTGTTGGTGAAATGACCATCACATTGGATGATGTGTCATGCTAATTGAATTTCTTGGTTTGGAAAGTGATGATGATTGTGATGAGTGCGAGGCTATGAAGGGTTCTCACATCTCGTTTGGTTGGTTAAAGAAAGTATTCAAGGATCATCACACAAAAGCATTAAATGTGCATAGTGTACCAGGGAGGAAGGTTGAGAGAGATGGGCATAAGAGTTTTTGCATACGAGCTTACCTACATTACATGGTTGAATGCACCATCTTTACAAACAAGAGTAACAAGTATGTTGATGTGGTGTTTTTAGAGTACCTCTGAGATCTTACTACAATTAATCAGTGGTCTAGGGGTGCTTCGGCTCTAGCATTTCTTTACTATTACTTTAGTGAGGTGACTAATCCCCATAGATCGCATATGTCTCTGTATTGTACCCTGTTATAGGTAATTATTTGTTTTGTAACGTTTAAGAAATTTGTAATTTGATATGTATTTTTTATTTAATAGGCGTTTGTGTTTGTAATACTTGAATGAATATTTTTCAGGCTTGGGCAATGGAGCCTTTTTTGAGGTATTTCCATATGATATCGACTCCAACTATATCATGGAGAAGCCACATGCAACGTGATTCGTTCCTGGCAAGGGCCACAAGTCACCAATCAAATAAAGGACCTTCTTTGATAGCCTAGAGGTTGATGACGTGAACATCGTCCCACGCGTCCATTCAACGACATATGTTCGTACTCTGGATGGATAAAGTGTGATCGTAAGATAATTTATCGCCATTTTCCAGAGTGTGTGATGATGTAGTATGGACGTATTCAGACCATTATGAGGGATCCCTCCGTCGTACCAGAGTTGAATGACTTTCTTATAGACCAATCATTCCAAGATTTTTTTGTGCATGTTATACATGAGGACATGTAGGGTCTATTTGTGGAGGCACCCTGGAAAAGCCGCACCGGGTTACATTACCTGGTTTTATATGGTATCTCATCCCAATGTAGTGGCTCCAATCGAGAGAGATCCATCTAAGCCAACAAATGTGGAGGTCCTGCTATAGTAGGAGTATGCTAGGGAAACTTTGGATATGTTTCAGCTAGTCAGGAGGGTTAGCACCATGGAGTTGGATGTGATGGGAAATCGTACCACTTATGAGGATCTATATGGTACTCTGCAGCAAATTGTCAAAGAAACAGAGTCGGTCACTCAGTGTCGAGTCGCATATAGGAGGAGGATGTTTTGATGAATTTATATGTATTTTGATTTTTCTTGTTACTCTCATGAACGATGTATATTGGTGTTACAATGCCGCAACAATTACGTCCCCTTGAATGTGCATTTAATATTTTCATTTTTGAATGTTGAGTGAAATAAGCATAATTTTATGTCATTTTGAATGTTGAATTTTGAATGTGTTGTGTTTGAATGTTTTTAAGTGTTTTTGAGTGTGTTATGGCAATGCATTGTGTCACATTCCCTTTATGTTATGTGTTTTGCATCTTGTTTCTGTCTTCAACCCAATTTGGTTCATAACTCCCGATCCAGATATCAGTTCGTAACTCCTGAACATTGGATTGGGTCTTAATTCTTGAATGTGAGCGATCAAGGCGTAGGTTCTAACAGGGGCATTTTTTTTGTTTGCGAGATGCTTCTGAGCATTTGAAGGTGCATAAAGAGCAATTTTCTTTTTCTAAAGGGTGATTTTTTATTGAGGCATTCTAAAGGGCTGTGTCTTGGGAACGTGTTGGCATTGGTGCAGGCTCTCTGATTTTTTTTGGATTACAAGTTATATCAATGCATAAAGAAAAAGAGAGAGTACTTTCTTAGTCAGGATGGCTATGGCACGGTATACAAAGGAATGTTACCAGATGTTCCATAGTTGCAGTTTAAAAGTCGAAACAGTTTTACATGAACCAAATAGGAAATTTTGTCAAAGAAGTAGTCATCTCATCTCAAATCAACAACAGGAACTCTTTCTAAACATATCCAGCTTGACAGTTAAAATGTCATCCCTTTCATGGGACAGTTGACTTAGAATTGCATGTGAAGTTGCTGGAGCAGTGGCATGTATATATTTATCAGCTTCTTTTCCAATCTTACACAGAGATATCAACCTCAACAACAAACTCCGAGATAGTAAATATAGTGCCGAAGTGTCTGACTTTGGAACATCTAGATTTATTCAACTAGATAAGACTCGTTTAACCGCAGCTGTAGGAGTATGAGGTACTTTTGGTTACATGGACCCTGAATATTTTCAGTCCATTAAATTTACAGATAAGAGTGATGTATATAGTTTCGGCTTTGTGTTTGTAGAGATCATAATCAGTAGAAAGCCGATTACATTCAATGATCACGATGAGGGTCATAATATGACTGCACATTTCATTTCTCCAGAACAACCAACTCTCTCAGATTTTAGATGCCACGGTGTTTAAGGAAGCAAGGAAAGATGACATTCTTACAATTGCAAATCTTGCAATGAGAAGCTTGAGACTTGATAGTAAGAAAAGACCAACAATGAAAGAGGTTTCAGCAGAATTAAAAGCACCGAGAAAGATAGAGTTCCTTACATATCAAAGATGAGTCACCAAGTGATGGACAATCATTTGAGCATTCAACTACTGACATATTTCATGAGTTCACAGTGGAAACCTTTTCGCTATCGTCACACATGGAGTCCACATACTTCTAAAACGCAAGTTTGCGTAGCTCAACTAGTTTGAGCAAAAGGTTAAGGATTTTGAGGTCTTGAGTTCAAACTCATACAAAGGAGTAAATATTAATCTAAAACTAATTATTAATATTTGCCATTAAAAAAACGCTAGTTTGATATAGATTCTTGATGTATTATGCTTTGTGATTCAATTTCAGCTTATGGATGAAATTGTATCCTGGAGATGGCTAAGGATAAATGGCACAATTTGCAACTCCATATATATATCAGGTTAAATTGGCTACATCATGAAATTGGCTACAGCATGTTCTTTTACTCCTCAATCTTCATATACTTACCATACTATACATTACCCCTCAAATAAATATTAATCATTTGGAATTGTTAAGATTTAATTTAGATCTTGATAGATACTTTGTTTACAGAAAAAAAAATCAATAAAATCTTAGTGATGTTTATTTATACATAAACTAATTACAAGTATAGCATAGACCAAGTAAAAGATCACATGCATTATGACATCCAATACGCATAACTAGTGTCCATTATCAACTGATTTTCCCAGCTTAAAAATTGACTTCATATCATGCTAGCAATGCAATAAATTATCTATCACGACTTCAAGAAGGAAAAAATTGCTAATAGTATTAACAAAGCAATAACATAAAATACTGTAAAAGATAAAATATAACGATGAAGTAAGATAAAGATGATGAACTTCATGTACCAACTCCACTCTCAATTCTGTTTTGTCTTATTGCAGTTTCTCTATTATGCCTATCATTTTTCATGGTTCATGATACCTCATGATACCAAGAGTTCATAGTACAAGATAAATAAATGTTGGAACATTGGTGTGAAGTTGGAAGAAAATTGAAAGATTAAACACCACGTAACAAGACTTTGAGCTAGTGTGATGTGAATTGAAAAATAGAGAGTGGGGGTCTCACATAAAATAGAACACACACATTAGTAGTGTTTAAATTGCGGTATTTAATTTTAAATACGTGATAATGATAAAAATAATAGTAAATTATTATTTTTATTCGTGAATATCACTTTCCATAAATTTATCTTATGTCGTTTGTGATAAGAATAAGAATTCAACTGAGTTTCTTATCTTTCCTTCATTCATATGCAATGAGTCTGTGTCCTCTACTTTTGTGGATTTGTTTCTTTTTTATCTTATCCACAAATGTTGTTGAACTTATTATTGGTTAAGTTTCATTTTGATCTTATCCATTAGAGTAATTGTTGCCGCTACTTTAGCTAAAACAGTTACAAAATCTCTATATAAATAGAGGACTTCTCTCAGTTCAAAAATCACACCAAAGAGTTTTATTGGGTTGTCGAGAACTCTTTCTTCTCCCTCCAGCTTGTGTTAACGAGTTATTCTTCTCCTCATCTCCTTTTTCTGTCCCTTCGGATTTAAGAGTGTTCTTAAGACCTTAATCTTTATTCGATATAATGTCCCTTTGGAATTAAGAAATGTCTTAAGAACATAGTTCCTTCGATAATATATGTTCCTTTGGAATAAAGAGTACTTTTAAGATCATAGTCCATTTTGGAATAATAATGTCCCGTCAGAATTAAGAATGATCTTAAAGGTATATAAATATTCTTTCGATATTAAGAATGGTGGTATCACCATATTTGAGTGGTCGTAGTACCATATTGAATTTTTGGAGAACTTAAATGTTAGAATGGTGATAACATCATATTTGAGTGGTCTTAACACCATAATAGGGTGGTCACAATACCATATTAGAATGATTTTAGTATTAAAGAGTGGTCTAAGTACCATATTGGATGTGTAAATCTTGAACGGTTGTCTACAGTACAGTAGTTAACCGCACAGTTGTAGCTGATCTTGTTTTATCCTGGAGGCGGCGTGGTTGATAGGCTGCCTTGCACAATTTGGATAGTCACGAAACGTAGCGACCTGATCGTGACTCAACCTAGTAACAACTTCGGTAGATATTTTATTTCAAAATAATATTTGGAAATTCAAATACACAAAGTATAGAAATCCAAAAACAACAATAAATAAAACTAGTAAATAAGAATATTTCACAATCTCATTCTTCTTTTTTTTATCGCTCGCGTGTCATCTTCTTAAGCTTGCTCAATGTCGCTAGGGAGTGAAAGCAGAGACTCTTGACCAAAAAAAAATCTAAATGGCTGCTTTTAGCTTTGAAGCCAATGAAGGAAGTAAAATTGGATGAACATCTTTCAAAGGTTTGAAAGCAAAGGCTTAACCAGAAAAGCCAAAGTGCTCTTTCTAATACATTCAAAAGTAAAGTTATCAAACACTTGTAGAATCATAAAGGCCATCAAAGAAGAGAATTGAGAAATATTGCTAGAACAGGCAAAAAAACACAATATAGCAAATGCAGACATAGGATAGAATTAAGGAAATTGGGTAAATTATCCATATGAAACCTTTTTATTTTAGAGTTTATGCTTATGAAACCTTATCAAACCCAATTATTGGAAAATCTTATACTTATAAAATTAAATTAGAATAGAATAGAATATAATTAAACCCAATTATTGGAAAATTGGAAAACTGAGAAATCTTATCTTTTATGGGTCTTAATGTGTCCGGCAAAAATTAATTAAGTGAAGGGTAAAATTAAAAGAAAAATGTTACACCAAAAACAATAATTTTTTATCACTAAGAAAAAATTGGAGACTACATAAACTGTCATTTTATACCCAAAAAATTGAAGACGCCTAAATATATATGAATTTTATTTTTCTAATACCTTCATATTTGAAAATATTGTATGACTTTTTCATTTTTAACACTAATAAATAGATCTTTTTATGTGTATCTGGCCAAATAATCATTCAACAATGTATCTTTCACAATATTTTTTTAAGGGATATCTTTCACAATGTATATTTGATTACTCACAATTAAAATTATTTAAGAAATCTGTACCAAAAAAAAAAATTATTTTAGAAATTTTTATGGAGGCAATATTTAATTTATACAGTGGTACGCGGCGGCTAACCTCAATGCCATGGTACTAACCTAGATTTGTCTATGATCGGTACCATTTTTTGAATATGTTATAAATCTATTTTAAAATTTTCATGTATCGTTGATATTTAATTGAATAATCATCGACATTGAATGACTTTGTTTGAATGCTAAAGAAGAAAATGAACAAAAATGGATGATTTACCGATGATGAATGCTCAACTTTTGTAAGTCTCCATTATTTTTTTTGGAGAAGTTTATTTAACAAATGGCAAACAATAAAAGAGATATCAGCTGACTTAGAAACATTAAAAAAAAGCAACAAAAAAAAATCCTCACAGATCAACTGTATTGATGATTAAGCAATTGAAGGAATTGGAAAAACACTCGAGCATCCAGCAATGAAACAACACAAGATTTATGCTATCCTTACAAATATAGTCCACGTTCTTTTAAGATTCCAAATTTATTCCAGATTTTCTGTGCCTGTCATTTCCAGTACGTGGATGAAAGAGTGTCATGTAAGTATAGAATAGAATGATTATACATTAGCAGAATAAATCAAAGTTTTCCATTTGCTATAAATATGACCGATATAGAGATTATAAAGCTTGTACAATCCTTACCTTACCCGGTTTTATCTGAGTTAAACTCAAAATCTAATGTGATATCAGAGTCTATCATACATCTCTTATAAGGCTACCCGTATCATGCCCAATAGTGTTGAGCATGAGTGCATTGAAAAATTCAATGCCTATTTCACCTCACATTAACAAATTTTGGAAGGCCTATTTCAGCTCAAAACCTACCAAACACAATAATGAAACAGTGCATTTTTTTCCAAATAAATACTAGTCATTTAAGATCCCTAAAGATTCAGCTAAATTAAAAAGCAACATTCATTTAGCTTAAAGTCAAATAAATATAACCATTTAAAATCCCTAATAGAAGATTCAGTTAAACATTAAATTAACATTCATTTGGCATAAAGTCATAACAGCTCCTAAGTTTATAAATTGGGAATCTACAAAACCATGCAACATTCACCTACAACAATTTTCTACAGCTCACTACATGTTTTGAACAGGATAATCTAACAGAACATACATTGTTCAAATCTTCAAGCTGGCACGGTGATCGTCGGATATAGTCTCTTCGGAAGATGTGTCGCTGTCAATAACAATCAAATTGTCTTGTTTGCTGACATGATGTTCAAGAGACTTGTTCATTTTCAGCGTCCCATATTTTCTTCTTGAATAGGTTGAATAGTGAGAAGCATTTGACATATGTACCTCATTTGTCTTCAAACCACTCAACTGATTTTGAGGCAGAAAGCCTGACTTACCACCAGCATCAAAGCAATGCTCTGCAGACAGATTTGGCTCTACAGACATTGGAGGAGTATTGATTGCTTCTCTGAGCCATTGTGGCAAATTATTCTTTGCAGTCGAACAATTAAATGGATAATCATTTGAATAAGAATTTTCCCTGGAAATACTCGAGCTTCCTGGAGAATTGAAAAATCCTAATTCAAACTTATCTATGTTGTTGTTGTAAGAAGCTCTACCAGAATGAATATTTGGCGCAAGACCACGTACAGCGGTGTTACTTTGAAGAAATGACCTCGCAAGAGATTTCTTCAAGGGGTTGCTTGCCCTGTAAGAAAATGCATCTTCAGGTGATAAAGTAGTCTCCTCCATAGTATTTTGTCTCCAAGTACCTGATTTTGGATCTAAGAAGCAAGCGTTTCCTTGCAACGCTGCCGCTGCCGCCGCTCTTTCTGTATTTGGATGCATGAAGTGTGGAACACTATCTTTCAAAAGTTTAAGTTGTTCCTCCTCCCATCTCTCAGCAAGGTCCCATGGTACCCTTAATGGTGAAAACCGCAATCTTGGATCCCTGAGCATAGCATCCCAATTGCCCCTACCATGTCTTCTCACACCAATCCAGAGAAAATCCAACTCCTCTTCAGACCACATTATAGGGTGTGGCTTGTAATTTTCCTGAAATTTTCCTCTTTCATTTGAAGCTCTTGCTTTGCTTACAATGTTGTCAAGTACTGCCTTGTGTCGGAGATGCAATGGTTTCCGGTTCGTTGAAGACTGACATAATCCATCTTGGACAATATCTCTAGTTCCAGAGGTTAAATTAAACAAAGGCAGTGTAGACAGACAATTAGTGGAATCACAACCTCCAGTCTCATGCTCCACAGGTAGAGACAAACCCAAAGAAAGAGAAACGGTTGGCATTTGTTTTGGTTGAATAGTGTTAGGTGGTTGAACATTCATTCTTTCATTTAACATCATGCAACCACCTGACTGAGATTGAGTAATACTTGAGCAGACATCATCGATAGTCTTTCCTTCTGAAATCACCTGAGGGGCGGAAAACAACATATCAATAATGGACAATGCCATCATCTTGAAGATGCAACATATAACATGAATTCATAGTTGATATTCATAAATACCCTTATGAAAAAAGAAAAAAAAACATTTAGAAAGTCTTAGTAAAACATATTTCCAACTAGGGGGAAAAATGTATTATCCAGTTGGTCTTGGATTAACCATTACAGTGACCATTGATTCCAACTTTTGTTTATTACCCCTAATCCGGAAATGTTTAACAAGATTCCCTGCATGATAATTTGCTTTTTCTAAAATATGAAACCATAACCCTTGAAGTCGGGGAAGTAAAAGCATCTTTTTGTACCTTTGTATTGCTGGAGTTTAAAAATTCCAGTTGAGTAACTTGATTTTCAACAATGGCAGATCTACTGCTTGTAGAGTCAGATTTGGCTACAAGAGTTCTCATCGCCAAGGGAAGGGAATGCTTGTCAGAACCAAGGTTCACTTCAACAGTGTTCTCTTCTGTATCACATGAAAAACGCTATATGAACTCTTCAAAGAAATGCAATTATGAATGTAAAAGCATTCAAGAAAAATATTTATCACCAATCAAAACTTCATAACAAAACATCAGATTCATTGTTTGTACGTTAAAGATTAAGACCATGTTTGGATAAACAACTCAATTAAATGCTTAGAGCATAAGCGCTTATCATAAGTGTTTACGTATAAGCTATTTTTACAACAAAAGATAAAATAAAGTCAACTTGTTTTCATATAAGCTATAAGCTGATTTCATAAGTTATCTTGTAGAGCATATGGAAATGTTTTCATATAAGCTATAAGCTGATTTCATAAGTTATCTTGGAGAGCATATGGAAATAAACTGATAACAGATTATGGACATGTCATAAGCTGTTTCCATAAGCTTTCTCAAACAATCATCTTGGAGAGCATATGGAAATAAACTGAAAACAGATTATGGACATGTCATAAGCTGTTTCCATAAGCTTTCTCAAACAATCTAACACAAGCGCTTATATCAGTAGATAAGCTCAAATAAGCTAATCCAAATAGACTTTGAGTGATGAGTAATACCTGCAGAGTCAGCAGGCAGGACAAACTGAGGTTGGTGCCCTCCACTTTTATTCATGTCATTGCTTAGAACATTTTGAATGGCTTTTTTCACAGAGGGTTGCAACTCTTCTAGTTCTTGGTTGGCAGTTGTGGAAGCATGACAGAGATCTCTAGAATCAATATTGATAGGGATTCCTTGGCAATCCTTATCAAGATGTTCGGCTTCCTTGTGCATCAGAGAATTCTGGCTTGGAGCTTCTGTTCCAGACATATGGGGGTCCGTTTTCACTATGTCTTCCCCATGACCCGGTTGCTCTCCCACTTGTGTCATACTGTTAGAACAAATACATTCATATGCAATTATTTTCACGACCAACAAATTATTTTCTATGACATTATAATATGTAAAAACTTAGTTTATGAGTTTGACGGAATATACCAGGTTTCAGAAACAACTCCACTAGTACCTGAAGTGTCAGCATTTCTCACCTGACAAAAAATCAAAAACTACAGTGATTCACATGAGATCTGTGATCAATTAATTGATCACGGACAAGTAAATTTCAAACTTTGACATGAATTCATTAGCTTCTTGACTTTCAATCTGTTTTGTACTCAAGATTTAACTCTTATGCCTGTTAAGCTATCTATCTCATATCAGCATCACTACATTTAATGAAGATTTAAAAACAAACAATTATACATAAATAAACAAACCATGGATAATAAATACTTTAACCATAAACCCAATAATGTCGCAACAGAAGTCAACACATTCCTTTTGACAGCATGGGATTCTCTACACCCAAACTACATGTTCCAAACTTACACTTGCTCTAGAATTGGTAAATAAAGGAGCTGAAACCTTTTGCAAAGCAGATAATATGTTGTGTAAAATTTGAATCCAACATAACAGGAAAGAACTAAAACCATGCTTCATTGCATTTATTACCAGCCAACACATTTATAAATCAGCAATGCGGAAAAATATTTAAATGTTCTCAAAACAAAAATATGAAATTTATCATAGAATACTCTTTTAAACATATAGCATATCATAATTGATGGACCAATCAGAATTTTGAGTAACAAGGAAGCCATACTTTTTCTTGAGTTTGATCAAGCTCCCCTCTTTCAGAAAGCTTCACCGATTGATTAAGATCTGTTAAAAAAACCCTAGAACTGCTTCTACAAGATGTCTCATCTTGAGTGTGACCCAGTGGCTTCTCTCTTTCCGAAATTTCCACTGATTGGTTAAGGTCTAGTACATTATTTGCAGGAGACTCATTACAAGATGATTCATCACTAGAAGCAGGATTAGCATTTGCAAGCATACTCCACTTGGTTAGCACTGGAATGTTTTCCTTATCAGTCCCATCCATACTCCTTTTTCTTTTATAACATCGATACGTTATTAATGGACCAGTCAAGTTCGTCTGTGCTACCTTTTCTTGAGATTGGTTCCCAAAATTATCTTCTGAGGGTGACTCAGTACATCTATCCGTTGACTTATTCAAAACAAGAGATTCATTGTCACATGCAGCACTGATTTCTTTTGGAATGGATGTCTCTGAGTTGATTAAATTGAAATCATTCCCAGCATCCAATTCAGCTGACGGGGAAATATTGTTTATATTAGAGCCATTGTCACATTCATTACCAGAGTTTTCCCCTACAAAAGAATTTTTCTGTGTGTCAGAACCATTCTGTGAATCCTTCTTTGTCGAGGGAAATTCATCAACATCCTTCTTGGAGTTATCCTCACATGGATGTCTTGTTGAAAATGATTCCTTCGTAGTAATTGTCATTTCTGTTTCATCAGAATTTCCAAGCTCCTCTGGTTCCGGGACCGGGACACCTGGCCTTTGAACTAGAAGTGGCGTTGAATGATCTGGTTGTTTGATGCATCCAAAGCACGGCTTTTGTCCATCACTAGTATCCTATGAAATATACGGACAGATAGAAGAGTAAGCATTTCATCGTATATTCATAAGAATCAGCTCAATCTAGGTGGTTGAAAAAAATACAACATAATAGTAATCGAAGCTTAGAGAGTCATGGAAGTAATATACTTGTCACTTCCCATATACATCAATGCACTTACATGTAGTATTTTGTTTAAAAGAGTAATGTGGTAGAAATACATTAGTCAACCTAGGTGCATTAGAATCTCACCGTTGATTTTTCTTCATGTTTTTCTGATGTCTTCCCATCAGTAAGCTTGGCTTGTTTAGATAAAGAACAATCACGGGCATCTTCACAAATTGAATTTTGCCGATTTCCAAGCACAGAACTTCCACTTTCACTTTGAGAGTGTCGTTTTCTTTTGTAGGTAAGAAATACTTTGTTGTCAAACATTTATACTTATATGAAAAGAACTCCTTCACTACTTGATGCTGTGCTTCGAACAATACTGAACGATTAAAAGGCAAATGATGGGCCAAACATCAATAAGTCACAATGTGCATTGGGGTCAGCTACCCTGGGCCTGTAGATGTAAAAACCAACACCAGAAAAGTAGACAGTTAAAAGTGATAGAATAAAAGATAGTTCACAAGATTTTGGAATTCTGATAGCATACATATTCAGCCCAAAAAGCCAATTTACAAGTCCTTTTCTTGTATTGTTCTCATAATTTAACTAGTAAGTTAGTTCAAAAATTCTTGAGGATTGTAATCGGCATCATCAAGTATGAACTCATGCAAGACGGGTAAACAAATTTCGCCACAATCATTTGAAATATCAATATTTAAATCTCCATCCGAACTTTACTGGAGCATATTGTGATTGTTATAAAATCTAAAAACAGTTCCAGTATGACAGTAACAGAAAATTTTATGTAACATATGCAGAAGAAAAAATGGAAGCTCGCATTTATAATCTACATAAATATAATGACTAACTAGGTACTGAACATCATTGCTACCAAGACAACAAAGTAGATTCAAGTATTTAAAATAAATGTCAATCTACAAATTCAGTGATTCTCTTTAGATCTTTTTCCTTCTGCAATCACAAATTCTTAAAAACCTTAATCAGCAGAAGCAACAATTGGACCATCAAAGCACATATGAGATTCTCTAACATAAATCCCAATATAAAGGCAATCCCTGACAGAAGAAACTTCTAAGTTGCAATTTCAAAACAGTATTTTTTCATCAATGACCATATTTACCATAAATCATATGCAATTTTTCCTATTCACCACATAAATCCATACAAACTATACCAACCTGACCACTAGCATCAAGTCACCTCAAACAACAAACAAGAAAAATTGAACCATAACACATAAAAACATAAAAAATAAAACAAACTTGACTCATAAATTGAAGCTAGAAGCACAAAACCCATTATTAATTTTTACTTCAAACAAAAAAAAAAGATTCCTTGCAAATAAACCTAACAAGATAATGATTCCATTTCAACTAAAAAATCATTAATATTCATTCACGGTTCAAGCATTTTCTACACCACCCAACAAATTTACAAACTTTATCATGCAATTAACAAAAACAAAAACAAAAAAGTAAGCATTAATCAAATTAGATTCACAAATTTATTTTTACCAGTAGCAACAATATATGAGATTCACAATTCAATTTGACCTTTAAGGGCCCTTATGAGATTCTCTAACATAAATTCCAATATAGAGGCAATCCCTAACAGAAGAAACCTCTAAGTTGCAATTTCAAAACAATATTTTTTCATAAATGACAATATTTACCATAAATCATAAACAATTGTCTCCTATTTACCACATAAATACATATAAACTATACCAACCTGACCACTGTCATCAAGTCACTTCAAAGCACAGACAAGAAAAATTGAAGCATAACACAGAAAACAAAAAAAATAAAAAATTACTCATAGATTGAAGCTAGAAACATTCCAGACACAGAACCCATTATTTATTTTGACTCAAAACAAAGAATAAAAATAAATATAAGAGAATTCTTGCAGATAAACCGAACAAAATAATGATTCCATTTCAACTAAAAAAAATCATTAATTTCATTTTTCATTCACAGTTCAAGCATTTTTCTACATCACCCAAAAAATTTACAAACTTTATCATGCAATCAACAAAAAAAAAATTAACCATTGAACAAATAAAAAACAATGAAATGAAAAGAGTGAGAAAGAAAAGCTTACAGAAAATGAAAGAAGAGACAGAGCAAAGCTGAAAGTTGTTGTGTCTACTGAGGAACAAGAAACATCCTAGTACAGTGTATTAAGGTGATGTTTTTCATTTTTTTTGTTCTTGTTTGTAAATTGCACTAAATGGGAATAAGAACAACACAACGGGAACAGGTGCCACACTCAGTCACTGACAGAAACGTTTGTTATTGCTTTTGCTTGCGTTTTTCTTTCACTCCAATAATAATCTACACGTCACTGCCTCAGATATGTTGTTGTAATAATGTAGGCCATGATATGCTTTAAGGCCCATTGTTTAATTCAAGGCCCAATGTTTTCAAAGATGGTGTATTTGTTAAGTTATGAAAATAATTTAATTTATTTACTAAGTCAAATCAAATTAACAATTATTTATCTTTTAATTAATTGCCTAGTCAAATCAAAATTAATTATTTATGAAGACTTAACTTTTTAATATTTAAAATCAAATATAATTTAATGTTTTAACAAAAGTGTTAAAGTATCAAATAATATCATATTTAGTCTATAGCTTTTTTTATTATTGATTTAATTTTCAATGGTTAGTTTTATACATTCGTTTAAAAGGAGATTGAACAGTAAACTCAAGGTTAAAATCAATTGTAGAAAATTAAAATATGCAAATTTTAACTTCAAGTAGAATCAATTATAAAAGTAAAATCAATTCTACTTTAACGTATTCAAACAAGTCAAAATTAATCATACATCTATGTATTTTAATTGCATTGGAATTATGAAGTCAATTAAATAAAGAGATAATTGTGCATTGGAATTGTACTTGAAAAATGTCATAGATGCATTGGAAAATGATGCAAGGAGAAGCGTGACGTTAAAGTTTGGTCGTTTATGAAACGTTGTTTTGAAACATTAAAAGTTGGATTAGGGAACTAAAAGTACGAGTAATAAATGTAAAAGGTTATAGATGTATTGGAAAATGATGTATAAAGCACTGTGTCATTAAACTTGGTGTGTTTATCAAAGGTTCCATTGAAATCGTAAGTGAGAAAAGTTAAAGTTGCATTGGAAAATAGCAGTTTCTCATTAAAATATGTGTGTTTATCAAAAGTTGCTTGGAAACATTGAAGGTTTGATTGGGAAGCTAAAACAACAATTGATAAACGTATAAGTTTAGATATGAATTGGAAAGTCATGCGTGTAGCAGTGTGTCATTAAAGCATGCAGGTTTATCAAAGGTTGCTAAGAACCATCGAATGTTGGACTAGGTTTTTCTTTAGATTAACTATAAAAACTTATTTTACCAAAGTAATATGCAAAAAATGTAATTGATAAGTGCCAAAATTACCTTAATTCCAATATGCGAAGAAAAATTTAAGGTGATAAGTGTCAAAATTACCTAAATTTCAATATACTATTAAGACTCTTATTAAATTGTTTTGCAAGAAATCCTATGAAATTCTCCAATTTCTTGCAAATATTCTATTGTCGATGAAAAACAGGGTAAATGATTAACTAAGCGAGCCTGAAACGAATCAGGTCACAGAGATTAAGGTAGATTGCAAGAGCGAATTCACTAAGTGAACATCAATTTTCTTAGCGGTTTAAGGCGGCTTCAGTGACCTTAAGGATGAAATGGAAGTTACTTCGCTTTGAAGAAAGACCAATTCGCTAAGTGAGACCTCATTCGCCTAGCGAATCTCCACTTTTCCACCACATATAAAAGGCAATTCATATCACAAATCGAAATATTCTTACACTTTTAAAATATAGGAAAAAGTATAGAGACAAGATGAGGACATATAACACATGTGGAGTCACTCAAAGCTCAAATCTTCAAGACTTTGATTTTGTTTAACTTCTTATGTTTCCTACAGTCAAATTCCTTATCATCATTTCCATTAAGGTGCCAAGATTACTCTTTAATCCACCCTTTTATTCCTGTTAACAACATTTTACATATCCAGTCTTGCCCTCTTTGATATTGCCTGTCGATTTTTACATATCTGATTTATTCCCTTTTCGCTATCCATCCTTACCATTTCAGCTTTATTCCTGTTAACAGCATGTTAAGTCTCTAGTTTTTCTCCCTCTTTGTTTTTCCTATCCGTATTTTTTATGTTGGTTATTTAAAGGTTGGCTTCATTGTTTGGTAAAATCAAAATGCAAGCAATGCGTTTTCCAGATGTTATATAATGTCTTCAGAAGCTGGATATTGGTTTTAAGGAGGTTCAGAAGCTGAAAATTCCATTTCAGGAGGTTCAAAAGCTGATTTTCTGCATTCTTTGTGATTAAATCTGTGCGTATCTATTGAAGATTTATCAAGATTTATTCAGGCATTGTTTTCTAGAAGGCTGATTAATTTGTTGAAGATCTTGGTGAAAGATTGGCTGCGTATTTATGTTTGAATATATTTTCTGAAGAATCTTTGCAAGATAGAAGTCAGAAATATATGTTTCCTTTTCAAGCCTTTGCACAATTTCAGAATTATATTTTGAAGAATATTTCCAGAAGACTGATATTTTTATGAGAAGATCTTATTTGAAGATTGGCTTCGTGTTTATTGTTGAATATATTTTCAAAGGATCTTTGGAAAATATAATTCAGAAATATGCTTCCTTCTTTGAGCTTCTATAATATTTCAGAATCATATCAATTGAAGAATATTTGATTCAGAATTATGTGAGCTGCTGAAGACTATATAAGAAGACTTTGCTATTGGAAATTTCGTGTGTCAAAAACCAGAAATTAGTTCTAGAGTTTTTGTGTCTGTTAAGCTTAGCGCTTTGTTATTTGTACACCACTCATTGTAAGAGTTGGTTGTTTGTTTTCATTGAGTTGTTAATCACTTAAAGCTTTTAAGCACAAGTGAATGTTTTTCTGTTTTTGAAGAGTGTCTTCAATCTGTTTGTTTTTGTTAAGTTTACAATCACTGGGCTGTGATTGCTTGGTTAGGAAGTAAGTGGGTTCTTATACCTAGGTGGTTTCCTGGGTAGAAGTCTAGAAGGGTAGAGATTAAGTGATATGACGAAGAACAGGGGCTGTTGAGTCTTAGAATTAATTCTACTTAGTAGATTTCCTTCCTGGATTGGTATCCCCCAGAGTAGGTGAAGTTTGCACCGAACTGGGTTAACAAACTCATTATGTTCCTTTACTTTCTGCACCTTATTTTTCTGCTTCTGAACTTTATTTTTTATACTCTATTTTTAGTTCAGAACCAGTTAACTGCCGGAATTTCAATTGGCATCAGAGCAGGCACCCTGCCTGTATTTTGGGTGAGCTCCAGGGAGATATTTTCTGGCAGAATGGAAAAGAAAGTAAAAAGCATTGGCCTTGTTACCAATACTGATGTTAAGAAGTCACATGGAGAATTGTCTTATAAAGATCCTGCTGTTGTTTGCAAGAAGTGGCATGTTAAATTTGAAGAAGTGTGCAAGCAGCTGGTAAATCAAAAAAAGACTATCAGTCAATTGTATGCTGAAAGAAGTGATCATCTAGCACAGATTTCTGATCTCAAAGATGAGGTAACCCAGCTGAACTCTCAGCTTGAACATGTAAAGAAACAAGTCAGATTGTTGAACACTGGTACTGATGTGCTGGAAGAGATTCTAGAGAATCAGAATCAAGGAAGACCAAATGGCATTGGATTTGTTGATCTGAATCTGAACATCAAACAACAAAAACCTGCTCAGAGGTTCACACCTGCTGCTGCTCATGTTCCACTAATAAGGAAACCTAAGAACCAGACTCAGGAATTCAAAGATAAGAAGGCTACTCAACCTTGGGTTTGTCATCATTGTGGTAAAAAAGGTCACATTAAACCTTTTTGTTACAAGTTGCATGGTTATCCCAAGCATTTTCAATCCAGAAAAATTGAACCAGCTGTGAATACAAGCAAAATTAAGAAGGTTTGAAGACCAAAGTGTGAAGGTGTAGCTCAAAGGCTGAACAAAGGAAAAGGAAAGGCTGTTGCTGATGACAGCAAGCCCATTCCTATAGCACAGATGAGTTCTGGTGCTGGTTCATCTAAAATCAGGAGCAAAGTGTTAATTCCTATTCCTGTTTAAAAGGCACTTGTTTCTTGTGAGTCTGAAGATGTTATGTCCTGTGTTCAGAGAAGAGTTGCTGATTTTGAGAAGAAGATAGTTGGGAAGAAGGTTCTGAATGTGCCTGAGGCACATATCAATTGAGCAGCATCTGATGATTGTGTCTAATGAAGATTGAGCAATTTCTGATGTTGAGTCTGAAGACTGACTAGTTGGTGACTGGTGTTCTGGTTTTCTCTGTGTATTTCTGTTTTTGGTGATTATTCTGTTGTGTGGATTCTTTGTGTTTCTAATCTTTGCAAGTGTGTTGTGTTGAGTTCTTTGTGTTCTGGTTGTGTTTCTTGCTCCTGGTGTTTACTGGTGTTTTGGCAAACTTATTTGGCTAAAAAGGGGGAGAAATATGTGTGTTAATCTGTTTGGTTCAGGGGGAGTGGTCCTGAGTTTGTGTGTTCTGTCAGGAGCTGAGCTGTTCAGGGGGAGTTCCTGAGTGTTGTGCTTCAGGGGGAGTGTTCCTGAGTTTGTGTGCTTCCTGTCAGAAGCTGTTTATGTTCAGGGGGAGAAGGTCTGTTCCTCAAAAACTGTTGTTATGTGTTGCAGGGGGAGTAATTTTCAGTTGTTTGTGTTTTTAATCCGCTGCTGACTCTGCTACATTATGTGGAGGTTCTTCATGGTTAATTACTTGTGATGAATGAAGGACTTGTGTTTATGAAGCATTTGATTTTAGCCAAAAATTTGCCAAAGGGGGAGATTGTTGGTTATTTAAAGGTTGGCTTCATTGTTTGGTAAAATCAAAATGCAAGCAATGCGTTTTCCAGATGTTATATAATGTCTTCAGAAGCTGGATATTGGTTTTAAGGAGGTTCAGAAGCTGAAAATTCCATTTCAGGAGGTTCAAAAGCTGATTTTCTGCATTCTTTGTGATTAAATCTGTGCGTATCTATTGAAGATTTATCAAGATTTATCCAGGCATTGTTTTCTAGAAGGCTGATTAATTTGTTGAAGATCTTGGTGAAAGATTGGCTGCGTATTTATGTTTGAATATATTTTCTGAAGAATCTTTGCAAGATAGAAGTCAGAAATATATGTTTCCTTTTCAAGCCTTTGCACAATTTCAGAATTATATTTTGAAGAATATTTCCAGAAGACTGATATTTTTATGAGAAGATCTTATTTGAAGATTGGCTTCGTGTTTATTGTTGAATATATTTTCAAAGGATCTTTGGAAAATATAATTCAGAAATATGCTTCCTTCTTTGAGCTTCTATAATATTTCAGAATCATATCAATTGAAGAATATTTGATTCAGAATTATGTGAGCTGCTGAAGACTATATAAGAAGACTTTGCTATTGGAAATTTCGTGTGTCAAAAACCAGAAATTAGTTCTAGAGTTTTTGTGTCTGTTAAGCTTAGCGCTTTGTTATTTGTACACCACTCATTGTAAGAGTTGGTTGTTTGTTTTCATTGAGTTGTTAATCACTTAAAGCTTTTAAGCACAAGTGAATGTTTTTCTGTTTTTGAAGAGTGTCTTCAATCTGTTTGTTTTTGTTAAGTTTACAATCACTGGGCTGTGATTGCTTGGTTAGGAAGTAAGTGGGTTCTAATACCTAGGTGGTTTCCTGGGTAGAAGTCTAGAAGGGTAGAGATTAAGTGATATGACGAAGAACAGGGGCTGTTGAGTCTTAGAATTAATTCTACTTAGTAGATTTCCTTCCTGGATTGGTATCCCCCAGAGTAGGTGAAGTTTGCACCGAACTGGGTTAACAAACTCATTGTGTTCCTTTACTTTCTGCACCTTATTTTTCTGCTTCTGAACTTTATTTTTTATACTCTGTTTTTAGTTCAGAACCAGTTAACTGCCGGAATTTCAATTGGCATCAGAGCAGGCACCCTGCCTGTATTTTGGGTGAGCTCCAGGGAGATATTTTCTGGCAGAATGGAAAAGAAAGTAAAAAGCATTGGCCTTGTTACCAATACTGATGTTAAGAAGTCACATGGAGAATTGTCTTATAAAGATCCTGCTGTTGTTTGCAAGAAGTGGCATGTTAAATTTGAAGAAGTGTGCAAGCAGCTGGTAAATCAAAAAAAGACTATCAGTTAATTGTATGCTGAAAGAAGTGATCATCTAGCACAGATTTCTGATCTCAAAGATGAGGTAACCCAGCTGAACTCTCAGCTTGAACATGTAAAGAAACAAGTCAGATTGTTGAACACTGGTACTGATGTGCTGGAAGAGATTCTGGAGAATCAGAATCAAGGAAGACCAAATGGCATTGGATTTGTTGATCTGAATCTGAACATCAAACAACAAAAACCTGCTCAGAGGTTCACACCTGCTGCTGCTCATGTTCCACTAATAAGGAAACCTAAGAACCAGACTCAGGAATTCAAAGATAAGAAGGCTACTCAACCTTGGGTTTGTCATCATTGTGGTAAAAAGGGTCACATTAAACCTTTTTGTTACAAGTTGCATGGTTATCCCAAGCATTTTCAATCCAGAAAAATTGAACCAGCTGTGAATACAAGCAAAATTAAGAAGGTTTGGAGACCAAAGTGTGAAGGTGTAGCTCAAAGGCTGAACAAAGGAAAAGGAAAGGCTGTTGCTGATGACAGCAAGCCCATTCCTGTAGCACAGATGAGTTCTGGTGCTGGTTCATCTAAAATCAGGAGCAAAGTGTTCATTCCTATTCCTGTTCAAAAGGCACTTGTTTCTTGTGAGTCTGAAGATGTTATGTCCTGTGTTCAGAGAAGAGTTGCTGATTTTGAGAAGAAGATAGTTGGGAAGAAGATTCTGAATGTGCCTGAGGCACATATCAATTGAGCAGCATCTGATGATTGTGTCTAATGAAGACTGAGCAATTTCTGATGCTGAGTCTGAAGACTGACTAGTTGGTGACTGGTGATCTGGTTTTCTCTGTGTATTTCTGTTTTTGGTGATTCTTCTGTTGTGTGGATTCTTTGTGTTTCTAATCTTTGCAAGTGTGTTGTGTTGAGTTCTTTGTGTTCTGGTTGTGTTTCTTGCTCCTGGTGTTTTGGCAAACTTATTTGGCTAAAAAGGGGGAGGAATATGTGTGTTAATCTGTTTGGTTCAGGGGGAGTGGTCCTGAGTTTGTGTGTTCTGTCAGGAGCTGAGCTGTTCAGGGGGAGTTCCTGAGTGTTGTGCTTCAGGGGGAGTGTTCCTGAGTTTGTGTGCTTCCTGTCAGAAGCTGTTTATGTTCAGGGGGAGTTCCTGAGTGTTGTGTTTCAGGGGGAGAAGGTCTGTTCCTCAAAAACTGTTGTTATGTGTTGCAGGGGGAGTAATTTTCAGTTGTTTGTGTTTTTAATCCGCTGCTGACTCTGCTACATTATATGGAGGTTCTTCATGGTTAATTACTTGTGATGAATGAAGGACTTGTGTTTATGAAGCATTTGATTTTAGCCAAAAATTTGCCAAAGGGGGAGATTGTTGGTTATTTAAAGGTTGGCTTCATTGTTTGGTAAAATCAAAATGCAAGCAATGCGTTTTCCAGATGTTATATAATGTCTTCAGAAGCTGGATATTGGTTTTAAGGAGGTTCAGAAGCTGAAAATTCCATTTCAGGAGGTTCAAAAGCTGATTTTCTGCAATCTTTGTGATTAAATCTGTGCGTATCTATTGAAGATTTATCAAGATTTATTCAGGCATTGTTTTCTAGAAGGCTGATTAATTTGTTGAAGATCTTGGTGAAAGATTGGCTGCGTATTTATGTTTGAATATATCTTCTGAAGAATCTTTGCAAGATAGAAGTCAGAAATATATGTTTCATTTTCAAGCCTTTGCACAATTTCAGAATTATATTTTGAAGAATATTTCCAGAAGACTGATATTTTTATGAGAAGATCTTATTTGAAGATTGGCTTCGTGTTTATTGTTGAATATATTTTCAAAGGATCTTTGGAAAATATAATTCAGAAATATGCTTCCTTCTTTGAGCTTCTATAATATTTCAGAATCATATCAATTGAAGAATATTTGATTCAGAATTATGTGAGCTGCTGAAGACTATATAAGAAGACTTTGCTATTGGAAATTTCGTGTGTCAAAAACCAGAAATTAGTTCTAGAGTTTTTGTGTCTGTTAAGCTTAGCGCTTTGTTATTTGTACACCACTCATTGTAAGAGTTGGTTGTTTGTTTTCATTGAGTTGTTAATCACTTAAAGCTTTTAAGCACAAGTGAATGTTTTTCTGTTTTTGAAGAGTGTCTTCAATCTGTTTGTTTTTGTTAAGTTTACAATCACTGGGCTGTGATTGCTTGGTTAGGAAGTAAGTGGGTTCTAATACCTAGGTGGTTTCCTGGGTAGAAGTCTAGAAGGGTAGAGATTAAGTGATATGACGAAGAACAGGGGCTGTTGAGTCTTAGAATTAATTCTACTTAGTAGATTTCCTTCCTGGATTGGTATCCCCCAGAGTAGGTGAAGTTTGCACCGAACTGGGTTAACAAACTCATTGTGTTCCTTTACTTTCTGCACCTTATTTTTCTGCTTCTGAACTTTATTTTTTATACTCTGTTTTTAGTTCAGAACCAGTTAACTGCCGGAATTTCAATTGGCATCAGAGCAGGCACCCTGCCTGTATTTTGGGTGAGCTCCAAGGAGATATTTTCTGGCAGAATGGAAAAGAAAGTAAAAAGCATTGGCCTTGTTACCAATACTGATGTTAAGAAGTCACATGGAGAATTGTCTTATAAAGATCCTGTTGTTGTTTGCAAGAAGTGGCATGTTAAATTTGAAGAAGTGTGCAAGCAGCTGGTAAATCAAAAAAAGACTATCAGTCAATTGTATGCTGAAAGAAGTGATCATCTAGCACAGATTTCTGATCTCAAAGATGAGGTAACCCAGCTGAACTCTCAGCTTGAACATGTAAAGAAACAAGTCAGATTGTTGAACACTGGTACTGATGTGCTGGAAGAGATTCTGGAGAATCAGAATCAAGGAAGACCAAATGGCATTGGATTTGTTGATCTGAATCTGAACATCAAACAACAAAAACCTGCTCAGAGGTTCACACCTGCTGCTGCTCATGTTCCACTAATAAGGAAACCTAAGAACCAGACTCAGGAATTCAAAGATAAGAAGGCTACTCAACCTTGGGTTTGTCATCATTGTGGTAAAAAGGGTCACATTAAACCTTTTTGTTACAAGTTGCATGGTTATCCCAAGCATTTTCAATCCAGAAAAATTGAACCAGCTGTGAATACAAGCAAAATTAAGAAGGTTTGAAGACCAAAGTGTGAAGGTGTAGCTCAAAGGCTGAACAAAGGAAAAGGAAAGGCTGTTGCTGATGACAGCAAGCCCATTCCTGTAGCACAGATGAGTTCTGGTGCTGGTTCATCTAAAATCAGGAGCAAAGTGTTAATTCCTATTCCTGTTCAAAAGGCACTTGTTTCTTGTGAGTCTGAAGATGTTATGTCCTGTGTTCAGAGAAGAGTTGCTGATTTTGAGAAGAAGATAGTTGGGAAGAAGATTCTGAATGTGCCTGAGGCACATATCAATTGAGCAGCATCTGATGATTGTGTCTAATGAAGACTGAGCAATTTCTGATGCTGAGTCTGAAGACTGACTAGTTGGTGACTGGTGATCTGGTTTTCTCTGTGTATTTCTGTTTTTGGTGATTCTTCTGTTGTGTGGATTCTATGTGTTTCTAATCTTTGCAAGTGTGTTGTGTTGAGTTCTTTGTGTTCTGGTTGTGTTTCTTGCTCCTGGTGTTTTGGCAAACTTATTTGGCTAAAAGGGGGAGGAATATGTGTGTTAATCTGTTTGGTTCAGGGGGAGTGGTCCTGAGTTTGTGTGTTCTGTCAGGAGCTGAGCTGTTCAGGGGGAGTTCCTGAGTGTTGTGCTTCAGGGGGAGTGTTCCTGAGTTTGTGTGCTTCCTGTCAGAAGCTGTTTATGTTCAGGGGGAGTTCCTGAGTGTTGTGTTTCAGGGGGAGAAGGTCTGTTCCTCAAAAACTGTTGTTATGTGTTGCAGGGGGAGTAATTTTCAGTTGTTTGTGTTTTTAATCCGCTGCTGACTCTGCTACATTATATGGAGGTTCTTCATGGTTAATTACTTGTGATGAATGAAGGACTTGTGTTTATGAAGCATTTGATTTCAGCCAAAAATTTGCCAAAGGGGGATATTGTTGGTTATTTAAAGGTTGGCTTCATTGTTTGGTAAAATCAAAATGCAAGCAATGCGTTTTCCAGATGTTATATAATGTCTTCAGAAGCTGGATATTGGTTTTAAGGAGGTTCAGAAGCTGAAAATTCCATTTCAAGAGGTTCAAAAGCCGATTTTCTGCATTCTTTGTGATTAAATCTGTGCGTATCTATTGAAGATTTATCAAGATTTATTCAGGCATTGTTTTCTAGAAGGCTGATTAATTTGTTGAAGATCTTGGTGAAAGATTGGCTGCGTATTTATGTTTGAATATATTTTCTGAAGAATCTTTGCAAGATAGAAGTCAGAAATATATGTTTCCTTTTCAAGCCTTTGCACAATTTCAGAATTATATTTTGAAGAATATTTCCAGAAGACTGATATTTTTATGAGAAGATCTTATTTGAAGATTGGCTTCGTGTTTATTGTTGAATATATTTTCAAAGGATCTTTGGAAAATATAATTCAGAAATATGCTTCCTTCTTTGAGCTTCTATAATATTTCAGAATCATATCAATTGAAGAATATTTGATTCAGAATTATGTGAGCTGCTGAAGACTATATAAGAAGACTTTGCTATTGGAAATTTCGTGTGTCAAAAACCAGAAATTAGTTCTAGAGTTTTTGTGTCTGTTAAGCTTAGCGCTTTGTTATTTGTACACCACTCATTGTAAGAGTTGGTTGTTTGTTTTCATTGAGTTGTTAATCACTTAAAGCTTTTAAGCACAAGTGAATGTTTTTCTGTTTTTGAAGAGTGTCTTCAATCTGTTTGTTTTTGTTAAGTTTACAATCACTGGGCTGTGATTGCTTGGTTAGGAAGTAAGTGGGTTCTAATACCTAGGTGGTTTCCTGGGTAGAAGTCTAGAAGGGTAGAGATTAAGTGATATGACGAAGAACAGGGGCTGTTGAGTCTTAGAATTAATTCTACTTAGTAGATTTCCTTCCTGGATTGGTATCCCCCAGAGTAGGTGAAGTTTGCACCGAACTGGGTTAACAAACTCATTGTGTTCCTTTACTTTCTGCACCTTATTTTTCTGCTTCTGAACTTTATTTTTTATACTCTGTTTTTAGTTCAGAACCAGTTAACTGCCGGAATTTCAATTGGCATCAGAGCAGGCACCCTGCCTGTATTTTGGGTGAGCTCCAGGGAGATATTTTCTGGCAGAATGGAAAAGAAAGTAAAAAGCATTGGCCTTGTTACCAATACTGATGTTAAGAAGTCACATGGAGAATTGTCTTATAAAGATCCTGCTGTTGTTTGCAAGAAGTGGCATGTTAAATTTGAAGAAGTGTGCAAGCAGCTGGTAAATCAAAAAAAGACTATCAGTTAATTGTATGCTGAAAGAAGTGATCATCTAGCACAGATTTCTGATCTCAAAGATGAGGTAACCCAGCTGAACTCTCAGCTTGAACATGTAAAGAAACAAGTCAGATTGTTGAACACTGGTACTGATGTGCTGGAAGAGATTCTGGAGAATCAGAATCAAGGAAGACCAAATGGCATTGGATTTGTTGATCTGAATCTGAACATCAAACAACAAAAACCTGCTCAGAGGTTCACACCTGCTGCTGCTCATGTTCCACTAATAAGGAAACCTAAGAACCAGACTCAGGAATTCAAAGATAAGAAGGCTACTCAACCTTGGGTTTGTCATCATTGTGGTAAAAAGGGTCACATTAAACCTTTTTGTTACAAGTTGCATGGTTATCCCAAGCATTTTCAATCCAGAAAAATTGAACCAGCTGTGAATACAAGCAAAATTAAGAAGGTTTGGAGACCAAAGTGTGAAGGTGTAGCTCAAAGGCTGAACAAAGGAAAAGGAAAGGCTGTTGCTGATGACAGCAAGCCCATTCCTGTAGCACAGATGAGTTCTGGTGCTGGTTCATCTAAAATCAGGAGCAAAGTGTTCATTCCTATTCCTGTTCAAAAGGCACTTGTTTCTTGTGAGTCTGAAGATGTTATGTCCTGTGTTCAGAGAAGAGTTGCTGATTTTGAGAAGAAGATAGTTGGGAAGAAGATTCTGAATGTGCCTGAGGCACATATCAATTGAGCAGCATCTGATGATTGTGTCTAATGAAGACTGAGCAATTTCTGATGCTGAGTCTGAAGACTGACTAGTTGGTGACTGGTGATCTGGTTTTCTCTGTGTATTTCTGTTTTTGGTGATTCTTCTGTTGTGTGGATTCTTTGTGTTTCTAATCTTTGCAAGTGTGTTGTGTTGAGTTCTTTGTGTTCTGGTTGTGTTTCTTGCTCCTGGTGTTTTGGCAAACTTATTTGGCTAAAAAGGGGGAGGAATATGTGTGTTAATCTGTTTGGTTCAGGGGGAGTGGTCCTGAGTTTGTGTGTTCTGTCAGGAGCTGAGCTGTTCAGGGGGAGTTCCTGAGTGTTGTGCTTCAGGGGGAGTGTTCCTGAGTTTGTGTGCTTCCTGTCAGAAGCTGTTTATGTTCAGGGGGAGTTCCTGAGTGTTGTGTTTCAGGGGGAGAAGGTCTGTTCCTCAAAAACTGTTGTTATGTGTTGCAGGGGGAGTAATTTTCAGTTGTTTGTGTTTTTAATCCGCTGCTGACTCTGCTACATTATATGGAGGTTCTTCATGGTTAATTACTTGTGATGAATGAAGGACTTGTGTTTATGAAGCATTTGATTTCAGCCAAAAATTTGCCAAAGGGGGATATTGTTGGTTATTTAAAGGTTGGCTTCATTGTTTGGTAAAATCAAAATGCAAGCAATGCGTTTTCCAGATGTTATATAATGTCTTCAGAAGCTGGATATTGGTTTTAAGGAGGTTCAGAAGCTGAAAATTCCATTTCAGGAGGTTCAAAAGCCGATTTTCTGCATTCTTTGTGATTAAATCTGTGCGTATCTATTGAAGATTTATCAAGATTTATTCAGGCATTGTTTTCTAGAAGGCTGATTAATTTGTTGAAGATCTTGGTGAAAGATTGGCTGCGTATTTATGTTTGAATATATTTTCTGAAGAATCTTTGCAAGATAGAAGTCAGAAATATATGTTTCCTTTTCAAGCCTTTGCACAATTTCAGAATTATATTTTGAAGAATATTTCCAGAAGACTGATATTTTTATGAGAAGATCTTATTTGAAGATTGGCTTCGTGTTTATTGTTGAATATATTTTCAAAGGATCTTTGGAAAATATAATTCAGAAATATGCTTCCTTCTTTGAGCTTCTATAATATTTCAGAATCATATCAATTGAAGAATATTTGATTCAGAATTATGTGAGCTGCTGAAGACTATATAAGAAGACTTTGCTATTGGAAATTTCGTGTGTCAAAAACCAGAAATTAGTTCTAGAGTTTTTGTGTCTGTTAAGCTTAGCGCTTTGTTATTTGTACACCACTCATTGTAAGAGTTGGTTGTTTGTTTTCATTGAGTTGTTAATCACTTAAAGCTTTTAAGCACAAGTGAATGTTTTTCTGTTTTTGAAGAGTGTCTTCAATCTGTTTGTTTTTGTTAAGTTTACAATCACTGGGCTGTGATTGCTTGGTTAGGAAGTAAGCGGGTTCTTATACCTAGGTGGTTTCCTGGGTAGAAGTCTAGAAGGGTAGAGATTAAGTGATATGACGAAGAACAGGGGTTGTTGAGTCTTAAAATTAATTCTACTTAGTAGATTTCCTTCCTGGATTGGTATCCCCCAGAGTAGGTGAAGTTTGCACCGAACTGGGTTAACAAACTCATTGTGTTCCTTTACTTTCTGCACCTTATTTTTCTGCTTCTGAACTTTATTTTTTATACTCTGTTTTTAGTTCAGAACCAGTTAACTGCCGGAATTTCATTTTACCTTTTCCCTAATTCAGTTTTGCTCCTTTATGTTATCCATCCTTACCAATTTAGCCTTTTCCATATATTGTGTGCTTCAATTGTTTTGTACTGCATCCCATTTAGCATGGATCCTACAAACCTAAACTTAGACGGCCTCACATTGGCTGATGAGGGTCTTACCCTGAACCTAGATACTGAAGGTGCGACCTCCACCATCCTTGAACACTGTTTGATTGGTCGTGTATTGGTTGACCGTGAAGTCAAAGATGCTTACTTCAGTGAGCGTATGGCACGAGCATGGAAACCAGGGAAACGGGTAACAATTCTCAAAACTGATGGTGATTGCTTTTTGTTTCAATTTCATCACAAACTTGATGCCGCTCGTGTGCTAGATGAAGGGTCGTGGCTGTATGATAATTTTCATATTGTTATTGAACGTATTGCGCCAGTGTTGTACCGGGTATGGTGCCTTTAAATCATTTGGATATTTGGGTACAGGTTCATGGTTTACCATTTGGGTTCATTCAACCAAAGGTAGGTCAAGGTATTGGAAGTTTTCTTGGTGTGTTGCAAGTGTATGACGTGCGCAATACCATCCATAGCTCCTATATGAGACTCAAAATTCGTCTTGATGTGACCGTTCCTCTGAAGAAAGGATGGCAAGTCCGAGCTAGCAATGGTGTCTATGTTTCTGTTACTTTTAAATATGAAAAATTGGGTGTTTTCTGTTACATGTGTGGCATTTTAGGACATTTAGACAAAGTGTGTCCTGACTTGTTTGAGTTGGATTCAGATGATGGTGTCCGTAATTGGGGTTCTGACCTTAAGTCTATCACTTACCGTGTTGGTACTGCAGCTACTAATAAGTGTTTACAAGACCCTATTCCTGCAGCTATGCCGAACCAAAACAATTTCTCTGCTGGCTCCTCCACTGGTCGTACCAACAATGTGTCTGCCGGGGTAAATTTGTCAAATTTTAATGATC
The DNA here is from genome assembly GCA_018208015.1 of Medicago ruthenica. Taxonomy (NCBI): domain Eukaryota; kingdom Viridiplantae; phylum Streptophyta; class Magnoliopsida; order Fabales; family Fabaceae; genus Medicago; species Medicago ruthenica. The sequence continues at coordinate 33,529,900 of CM031377.1, read as the reverse complement.
GTATGCTTGTTGTCCACAATGAGATCAATGCTATCAAGCAAGGTGTGCTTGCTGCCCAGACTGCTGTTCAGGCCCGAAATGGGGCTGGTCCTAATTTTACTTGCCAGGTGAATCTTCTCCCTTCATCCTCCACAGGTACTACTGCCTCTAATTTACTTCCTCACCGCTAGTGTGTCCTTGGTTTACCTGCTGTTGCCCCTATTCTTGTGGGAAACAAACATACTTCATCTGATGATGATGGTGAATATGAAGGCGCGGGGTCCGAATTGAAAAAGAGAAAGCGGGTGCTCACAATCCAGAATGGTGAAATATCCAATGTTGTAGAGGGTTTTGAGGGAAATGATGTAATAGGAACAATTGTTAGTAATGGGGGGGGATATTGATATGTCTGTAATTCCAATCCTTTGTATGATGAAAATGTTGTATTGGCAGGACCTGCTGTTCAGGCCTGCATAGATAAATGAGTCTAGTTGGGTGGAATTGTCGGGGTTTGGGTAGCCCGAGTGCAATTCCCGATTTAAAGTACCTAGTCCGGCACTTCAATCCGGATCTCCTCTTCTTAAGTGAGACTCTTGTCCAAAGAAATAAAATTGAGGAATTACGTTATTTGCTTGGTTATGATTCTTGTATTTCTATTGACCGCACCGGTAGAGGCGGGGGGCTTGCGCTTTTTTGGCGTACGTCTTTAAATTGCCAACTTGTTGATTTTTCTTCTAACCACATTACTGTTGAAATTACTGATTCTAATCATGGTCCTTGGAGACTTACCGGCTACTATGGCTATCCTAATGGAGGTCGTAGAACTGCCGCTTGGAATTTTCTTCGTCAGCTTTCTTATCAATTTGCAGGTCCTTGGTGTATTTTTGGAGATTTCAATGATCTCCTGGATGCAGGTGAAAAAAGGGGGCGAACCTCTAGGCCTCAGTGGTTGATTAATGGCTTTTGTCAAGCTGTTCTTGATTCTGGGTTATCTGATGTTCCGGTTGATGGATACCCGTTCACTTGGTTCAAAAGTCTTGGCACGCCTCGTGCGGTGGAAGAAAGGTTAGATCGTGCTCTTGCTAACGATTCATGGTTTAATATTTTTCCGGATGCTATTGTTGAAAATCTTGTGGCACCGGCTTCAGATCATTATCCTATCCTTCTCAATCGCTACCCTATGCCTAGGCCGCATCTGTCAAAGAAACATTTTCGTTACGAAAATGTGTGGCATCTGGAACCGGGTTTCACGGATTTAGTCTCTAATTCTTGGCAAGTATATTCTAATAATGTTATTATTCCCAAGTTATCTTCTTGTGCGGAAGACATGTATGTTTGGAGTAAAACTCATTGCCATCAGTTGAAGCGTGATATTGAACAGTGTCGTAAGGAGATGCAAAATACATGAAGTTTCTCTTCAGGTGTGGAGCAGGTTCGTATGTTTGATCTAAGAAAACGCATGCAGCGTTTATTGTCACAGGATGATGCGTATTGGCGTCAACGTGCTAAAACTCATTGGTACAAGCATGGTGACAGTAATACAAATTTTTTTTCATGCCTCTGTGACGACTAGAAAAAAGGTAAACCACATTCTTTCTCTAGATGATGATATTGGTAATAAAATCACAAATGCGCAAGGTTTACGAAATATTGCGAAAGATTATTTCGTGAACATATTTCAGAAGCAAAGTGGCGATTATACACATGTTATTGATGTTATTAATCGCTCTATTTCTGACATTGATAATGAGAAACTAACGGCTCCGTTCACCAAAGTTGAATTTCGTGATGCTATGTTTTCTATGCATTTTGATAAATGTCCAGGTCCTGACGGATTTAACCCGAGTTTTTACCAACACTTTTGGAATTTGTGTAGTGATGATATTTTTAAAGAATGTTGTTCCTGGTTAGATACTGGTTACTTTCCTCCTGACTTGAACATGACTAATATTGCTCTGATTCCTAAAGGAGCCTCGCAAGCCACTATGAAGGATTGGCGCCCCATAGCTTTATGTAATGTGCTTTATAAACTCATTTCTAAAGTTTTGGCTAATAGGTTGAAAAAGGTGTTATCTTAGTGTATTTCCGATAAACAATCCGCCTTTGTTCCGGGATGATCCATCATGGATAATGCTATGGTAGCTATTGAAGTTATCCATTTCATGAAGACCAAAACAAGAGGTAATGATAGGTATGTTGCTTTGAAACTTGATATTAGTAAAGCTTATGATCGGATGGATTGGGATTATTTACGGGCGATTATGAGTAAGACGGGTTTCAATGCTCGGTGGATTCACTGGATGAGCATGTGTGTTGAATCGGTGGATTATTCTGTTTTAGTGAACAACGAAAAGGTTGGTCCTGTGATTCTGGGGCGTGGTCTCCGCCAAGGGGACCCTCTTTCTCCATATTTGTTTATCATCGGTGCAGAAGGTCTATCGTCACTCATTAACGATGCAGAGGCAAGAGGTATCATTACAGGTACGAAAATTTGTCGGAGGGCCCCTCCTGTTTCTCACCTACTTTTTGCAGATGATTGTTTTCTTTACTTTATGGCTGACGCAGCACAAGCAACTGCTATGAATAATATTTTGTCTTTGTATGAGACCACATCTGGTCAGGCCATTAGTTTGCCTAAATCTGAAGTTTTCTATAGCCGCAATGTTCCACAACCGCTTCAACAAACTCTAACGAATATTCTTGGAGTTCAGGCAGTCTTGGGTACAGGCAAATATTTGGGCTTACCGTCTATGGTCGGGCGAGACCGTAATACGACGTTTTCTTATATCAAGGATCGGGTGTGGCAGAAAATAAATTCTTGGAGTGGTAAATGTTTATCAAAAGCAGGGCGGGAAGTCATGATTAAATCCGTATTGCAAGCTATTCCCTCTTATGTTATGAGTATTTTCCAATTACCTTCCTTGCTTATTAAAAACATTGAGAAAATGATGAACTCTTTTTGGTGGGGTCATGGTAGAACTACACAGAGAGGTATTATTGGGAGAAGTTGTCTACGCCTAAGGTTCATGGGGGTATGAGGTTTAAGGATCTCACTGCTTTTAATCTGGCTATGCTAGGTAAATAAGGTTGGAAGTTTCTCACGGATCCCGAGTCTCTTGTTACCCGTATTTTTAAGGCTGGGTATTTCCCTGATGGCACCTATGTCACGACACAATTGGGTCATAATCCCAGTTATGTTTGGCGCAGTATCTTGCGTGCCCAGTTTATTGTTCGCGGGGGTGTTCGTTGGACCTGAGTCTCTTGAATGAACCCTGACTTGTTAATGGAGATTGTATTGATGGAGGTATCATGGGTGCTCAATTTGTCCATAATGTTACCATAAATACTCTGATGAATTTGTACGACAAGAGTTGGAACGAGGATGTCATTCATCAGGTATTTAGTGTGGATATCGCTGATAAAATTCTTCAAACGCCACTTATTTTTCAGGTATAAGAGGACCGGCTTATTTGGAAAGCCGAGAGGAACGGTCGTTATTCAGTGCGCAGTGCATATCGTTTATGTGTTGAGGAGTTGGTGGATTCCACGCATTTACATCGTCCCGGCTATTGGAGTGGAATCTGGAAAATTAAGGCACCTCCTAAAGTGAAGAATTTGGTTTGGCGTATGTGTCGGGGTTGCCTACCGACTTGAGTTCGATTACAGGACAAAGGCGTTCAGTGCACTACAGATTGTGTAAGTTGTCCTTCTAATCATGAGGATCTTGCCCATGTCTTTTTTGTTTGTCCTTTTGCTGTCCAGGTTTGGCAAAGATCGGGCCTATGGAGTGCTATCAATCATGCTTTGTCTGCTACTACTTCGGCATCCGATATTATTTTTGTATTGCTAGATTCTCTATCTGTTGACCTGGCACAGAGGTTTGTTTCAACTCTGTGGAGCCTTTGGAAGCACCGTAATCTCAAAGTTTGGGATGATGTCACAGAGTTGAGTACTACTGTAGTCGAACGAGCTAGAAACCTGATGGTTGATTGGCAGGTGGCTAACATTATTACTGCGGATGAGTCCCTTCCCAATATTCATGCACAAACTCCCCCCGCAGGAGGTCTTTTGCAAGGGGCACCTAGCTTAGGCACTACTTCTTCTATTATGCCTACTTCTACATGGCAGCAACCATTGCCGGGTCGACTCAAATGTAATGTTGATGCTGCGTTTACATCCCATTTCAATCGTACTGGTATTGGTATTATTGTTCGTGATTCAGATGGTACTTTTGTTCTAGCAAAAAGTGTTAGTTTCCCTTGTACTTACTCTGTTGATGTCGGGGAGGCACTGGGCCTCTTTATGGCCATGCAGTGGATGAGTGATATGCATCTCGATAACATTGATTTCGAAACAGATTTCAAGCTTACTTCAGATGCTTTCCTTGCCACGGTGGATGACCTGTCTGAATTTGGGTGCATTATTTCCTCTTGTCGCGCTCTTTTCAGGTCTTTTTTCCATAACTCTAGGGTGGAGTTTATTAGGCGACAAGCCAACGAGGTTGCTCATGTTCTTGCTCGAGAAGCCACGTTATTAGCTAGTCCCGTCATTTATTCTGATATACCCACTTGTATTGAACATCTTATTATTAATGAAATGATATAAGCATATTTTCCTCAAAAAAAAAATCTATCGTGAGTAGCTAATTTTCTTTTATGTTGAGATTAGTTGTAATTAAGTATGAAGTTAATGTAAACTATTGACCTGGTTGGTCATATATAATTTATGTTTCATTATATTGAAGAATTGTTTTTGTTCTTAATGCATTTTTGACATTGAACGTTTGGTTTAGAAAGTGTTGGACAAGAACTTTTTACTTAAGGCATTTGTAATAATTTCATCTATAGATTTTAATTGCTAGACATATGACTATGTTTACAGTCGCAAATCACTGTCGAAACATGATGTTATTGTATTGATTAACTTAGCGAGATATCATAAGTTAATAGGTACAATAGATTTCTCATTGTTTACCGAACATAGAAACATATTATGAGTGACATGTGAAAATATAATCGAAAAACAATAAAATTATATAATTGATTAAGAGGATGCATCATAGGAATGTTTAATGAAATTTAATCTCGACACAAAATTTTAATTTGTGAAGTTTTCCTTACATTCACCACGTTTAGTTTATGTTGCAAAAAGTTTCCAAAACTCTAACTTAGAATTGTAAAAATAGTTGAATGGTTAAATTATTCGCAAGTCTTTATGGAAGCAATAAATAAGATGGTTTGATTGTCGCTATAGATCTATCAATAAACAATTTGGTTTTAGCAAGAGCAAAATGACCTAAATCATTCTTTTTTGGTGTAAAATGACCTAAATCATTCCAAACATAATTTCCAATTGCAACTTTATTTTTATTCAAAGAAATCTAAATGGAGACATCATAATTGCATTTAAACCTTTCCGCAACCGGTTTTTATCCACTTAAATTATAAACCTGCATTATAGGGCACAGTTGGACCTTTTGGTATCTTGGACTGTCAAATTCGTTGTGTAAACAATTTATGACTAAATAATAACCACTCAAATGATTTTTTTTTACAGTCATAAATTTAATTTGTTTCATTCATCAAAATAGTCATAATACAATATGGAATATAATCAAAGACTTGACGACTCGCATATGACAATGTCGCTCGAGCTAGTAAATAAGGTACATTGTTTGCTTGCTTTTTAATGAAATTTATCCTAAAGTTTGGTAAAGAGTGCAAAATAGTCTTACAAGCATATAATAAAGCACTAAACTCTGTTCTATGATTCAATCTACCTGACATGTCATCAACGACTAGCTTGAAATCTAGTTATATTGACAATCGAGTATAACCTAGATTCATAAGCTAGAGTATCACTTGTTTCAACCCCATGCTTCCGCCTCTCAAGGAGTAGGCTGGCCAAAATTTCAAATGGTTTGTGTACTTATAAAGTTGCCTTTGTCGTCTCTCACACACATACTTGTGCTAAACTAACTCTAATATTTGAAGATAGCCACATCGATGTTGCATTTTAGCCCCCTCGGGTCTGCTGGACTTCTTATGGTGGTACAAGTTAACTATAAGGAAGGAGTATGAAGGAATGAGTTTTCGTCATCTTTATGGTTCCAACGTCTTAGCCATGCTAGGGAAGCAATGCTGGAAATTCACAATTGACCATGATACTATTATTGAACAAATCTTCAACGCTAGATATTTTTTAAGAGAGAAGTTTTTGAAGGCCAAGCTAGGACATGATCTGAATTTTATACGACGTATAGTATCAGGCCCGACCCTTAGCAAGTGCAAGGTGAGCTACGGTGCCGGGCCTCGCAATTTTAGAAGCCTCAAAATTTTTGTTTTTTTAATATAACATCCAAAAGTGTTAAGTATATATGATAAAAAATAAAAAAATCAATAGACACCTTGTAATGGTTTGGTGGTAAAATAGAAAGCACTTGGATCTTTGGTCTTAAGGTTTAATCTCGATCATTTGTGTGAACTTGAACCAAATATAAAAGTCTCAATTAAATACACAACTATTAGGCCATTACAATTTTTTTTATCAAATTTATAATTTAATATGCATTTCAGAGTTATCTATGAATGTATAAAACTACTAAATACCTTGAATTATTTGTCATTTGTTTCCATTAACAACACAAATTAAATTCGTTAAATAATTAATATTTTTTCTATTGTTTTAAGTTTAATCATGTATGCTAGTACTAATTTGCTACTATTTGTTCCCGATATTAGTACTTGTTTGTCACTATTTATATATCAAAGACATTTTTTTTAAGCAACAACAACCAATATACTTAAGATTCATTTTGCACTAAACAAAGTGATGATTTTTTTTAAGTTTTTTGCGTTTCTTTTTATTGTGAACCCAATTTTTAATATTAAAACAATTAGTGGTTAGTGAAGTTCAACACAAGTTAGTTAGTTCCTCCCATATAAACTTACTTTTACTTAATTTATAACAATGACTATTTTTTTATGTTATTTACAACTTAAATAAATGATTACTATTGCTTACAAAAATATTGTTTTTCTATTGGGGGTTCGTTTTTAATATTTCAACATGGCCTCCATTTTTATCTGAACGACATCCATGCTAAATGTTTTGTCTCAAGATTCCATTTGTACCCAATGCCATCTTCCCTTTGAAACTCTTATGCACGTACTTAGCGATTGTGAAGATGTTAAATCCTTTTGGAAAAGATTCATTAAAAATGATATATGATACAAATTCTTTAGCCTGGGTACATATGCTTGATCCCATCAATCGATAATATCCCTTGGAAGTGACTCCTTTTTTTGGTGTTGCTAATCGGACCTTATAAACAATATCGGTTTCTCTCAAGTGTCCTCCATATGGAAGATAGTATGCCTCGATTCAAAATTATTTTCATTCTATTCATAGTGAATTGGTAAACATGAGTGTCTATTGTTAAGAGGGTAACAAAATCATAAGCCTTCCATTAGGTTAATCCACCTTTTGGCCCTTATAAAGTACTTTCCATTTTTACTAATGGAAGCACCTCTATCGGAGGTTTAATCACGAATGAAATGATTAAGTACTTTTATGCTAAAATCAACTCTAGCGACACCCTAACTAATTAATGAATTAACCATTCTTGTTTCTGCTATTCATCTTGTGAGAGATCTTTCCCTCTCAAATGTCATCTGTGAAAGCCAAGTTTATTCAAACGAAGATTGTTTCGTCCAACCTTACAATGCATTCTTGATGAGGCTTCACAACATCTTAGATTATCTTCTTTTTTTCTTTACAAATTAAATCTTAGGAGGGTGTATTGGATTAAGATTTTAAAGGACAATTTTTGTTTAAAAAAGTCTTAAGGATTTTAAAAGACTTTGCAGGATTTTAATGACTTTGATGATTTTAAAAGACTATTGAGATTTAAAATTTGGATTTCAATGGATTTAACTCATAAGATTTTAAAGCATTTCAAATGATTTCAAAAGATTTCAAAAGATTTTATGAATTTTTAAAGATTCATTGAAAAACAATGATCATAACACACTCTTTTTCACAATATTCTCAATACAGACTCTTTTATTTATTTTACTTTATTTTTTTATGAGGGAGATAGAGAGAGGAGGGAGAGAGAGGGGTAGAGAGAAGGGAGGAGAGATAGGAGGGAAAAGAGAGAGTGAGAGATAGGGAGATAGAGAGAGAGGGGGGGAAGAGAGAAAGTGTGAGAGAGATAGAGGGAGAGAGAGGAGGGAAGAGAGAGGGAGAGAGGAAGAGGGAGAGAGAAGGGAGGAGAGAGATAGTACAATTTTAAAAGAAAAAACAATCCTAAGAAATCTCATGTTTTCATGAAAGACTTTTTCATGCTAAAATTTCACTAGAAAATCCCACTAAATCCATCAAAATCTAATTTATTAAACAATCCTTCAAAATTTGAATGATTTTGAATACCACAAGACTTTTTTTAAGTGATAAAGAGTCTTGATTGAATACCACAAGACTTTTTTTAAATGACAAAGAGTCTTGATTGAATACCAAAAGACTTTTTTTAAGTTGCAAAGAGTCTTGATTGAATACCACAAGACTTTTTCATGATAAAAAAGTCTTTTAAAATCTCTTAGAATCCTAATCCAATACACCCCCCTTAGATTATCTTAATAACGAGAAAAGTACTCTATCGTAACGGAAATGGATTCTCTCCTGTTTTTATTATTCTGTCATCCCTCATGTACTTAATCCAATGACTGAGAGTTCATATAAAATAAATAAATGAAAACAACAGTTTTGAAAAGAGGGAAAAGCATGAATGAATGGCTGAGAAGATGACATGAGAGACGGCAACGGAGAAATCGCAGTAGAGGATCAAGGTCCCACCGTAATCTTTCAATTTTGTTCTTTTTTAAGAAACTGAAATCTTTGAAAATTAATCTCAATTTAATTTATAATGGTATAATTTTGGAAATAAAAGATTATATTTATTTATTTTGCTTGAAGAATATAATACTCGAGTATTTAGTATGTCGTAGTGAGAAAGATACCATAACCATGCATGAGTATGACGCCATGACAGCAACAATTATACGGTGCGGTTGTGCCGTTGTGGCGGGTTGGGAAAAGATAAAATTAAAAAAAAAAAAAAAAAACTCAAAAGAGTTGTAAAAGACGTGCAATGGAACGTTCTCGTGAAACCTCTTCTCATTCTTCCACGTGTCAACCCTATATATTTTCTCACGCTTTCTATTCCTTTCTCTTTCGCGAAAGCAAAGGAAAAAGAAGAAAAAAATTCACAAAAACAGAAACTATTATTCCTTCCTTATCACGATCATCAAAGCTTTTCCAACAAATCTTCCATTCCTTTTCATCATCAAATGCATTACCTTCATTCGTAGATTTCACAAACATTTTTCGTTCCTTCTTCGAAAATGGCGAGTAACGATGATCTCAACCGTTCAGATTCTTCCTACAGTGATAATTCAGTTTATTTGGACGCCCACGATCGTTCCATTCATGACGCTTCTTCTTCAGGTATATGGCTTCGTTTCTCGAGATCGCGCACTTTCTCATGCAATGCGAACTACATATTAGCTCTGAGACTTCTGATCGAAGATGTGTCTGGTGTTCGACACGTGACACCACACCAATACTACATTGAAATTACATTCAATTAATTTATTTTTTAAACTATCACCAGTGTTGACAATATGTCTGGTGTTTGTGTCTGTATTGGTGCTTCAGATAGTAAAAATATAAAAAATGAATTAATTGAACACAGCCACATGTGTGTTGTCGGACAGCGGACACATCTTTCATCAGAAGTTTTAGTGGTACAATTACTAATTATGATGATGTTGATTTTTTTTATTGTATATAAAATTAGAAATAGAATGTGGAATAATAGTAATGTAGAAGTCTTAGGTGAACAAGCAGGTTTGTAACAACTATACGTATTGTTTTTGGTGTTGGGATTAAGCAGGACGTATTAACAGGGATTCATCATCAAGTGTATCGCAAAATGTGGAAGAATATGGAGCTTTGGGTGTTGTACCTGAAGGTGAATCGTCGAAGAAAGATGCTATAGTTGGAAAGCACAGACTGCACAGTCGATTATGGGCTAGGTTCTTTGATGAGAATGTTCCTCTCAGGAAAAGGGTTTGGCTCAATCCCTTGCATTCTTCAAATTTTATGCTATTGCTATTTTAAAAACCTAAGTTTTTTATTTATTTTAGTAGGAATGTTGTTGTGAGGGAAGTAATATTTATGCACCACTATATCAAGGCAATGGAAAAGATGGTAGAAATCCGGCTTAGGTAGTTTGGGCAGGTAGAGAGAAGACTTGTAGATTCTATAGTACGAAGAGTAGATCAGATGGAGGGTGGTCAAATCACTAGAGGCAAAAGAAGACCTATAAAAACTATTTGAGAAACTATTAAGAAATATCTAGAGATTATTGAGTTGGATAGGGATATGGTGTCATTTGATCCATGCAGCCGACCCCACTTAGTGTGATAAAGCTTGGTTGTTGTTCTTGTTGTTGCCTTGATATAGGGATATAATAAATTGCTTAGCATGCTGATATTCATTATACATGCATTACATTGCATCTCTTGATGTTCCTTTAAATGGATCCAGATACCAATGTAGTAATTTATGTCTCTGAAATTTTCTATAGTTGCTTGATTTTTAATTATTAAAAATTGTTTGCAAATGTTGCAGCTGAGATGGCTAAAAAAGGCTTTCATGGTGAAGGATGATGGTACTGTAGAAATTGATGTTCCAGGAAATATTAAACCTCTCTCTCTAGAAAATGGAACTGGAGTTATTGATCCTAGCGATGAATCTTGCAACGAAACAATCATTGAGGATATTGAACCTATTCGACCGCAACAAATTGCAATGCTTATAGTTGGCACGCGGGGAGATGTCCAGCCATTTGTTGCAATTGGGAAGCGTCTGCAGGTGTCATTCATTCTTGCTTTCTTTAGTAGTAGTATTTACACACTAATTGTTTACTTGAAGAATATGTGCTGTACATCCTTAATTTTGCATGCTTGTGATAATTAATGACTTCCTTTGCAAGAAAGGAATGGTCATTAAAATAATACTCCCTCTGTCCCTTTTTATAGGAGTAGTTTACAAAAAAGTTGTGTCCCTAAATATAAGATCATATACAAATTTCTAGATGTATTGATTACACTTTTTCCAAATATACCCCTTATTAATACTCTCAATTTGTCTTGGTATATGAAAAGTTAACATTAAATATATATATTTAATTAAGGGTAATATAGTAATAGTCACACACATTTGAGACAACTTTATTACTCCAACAACTTTTCTTAATACCCGCGATTTTTGTAATCTACTTCTATAAAAAGGGAGGGAGTAGTTTTTTTTTTTAATAGCAAAAACATAATATAGGTTTGAATTTAAGTATTTGAGCTTACTCTAGAGGATATTAGAAATTATGTTAGTACTTTTCGCCAAAGTCATATTCCAGGTTTTCAATTGTGGTTATGGTCATGGTTGTGGCTGCCATTTTGCAAGCTGATGCAGTTTGCAATTGTGTAGGGCTGCACAGTAATGCAGTCTTCAATTCAAAACAATGGTTATATTAATGAAAGATGGTTTTATGAAACTATAGTTAGAAACATCATACTCTGGACACCTTTCATTAGTCTCTGATAAATCCGTGGACTGGAACAAAAAAGAGTAAACAAACGTCAGTTGAAACTCTTGTTTGTTTGCAAAATGTTTTGGCACTGAGCAAACGTTTTCTTGTGTGCTACTTTTAATGTTATAACCCTGCTTTGGCTTGCTTATCTGCTTTCAAAGTCCTGAGAAGATAACTGGTCTCCTATTAAAACATGTGTTCGGAGTTTCTTAAGCAGGTGGATTGAAAGCTTACATCAGCCATTCAGTTTCTGGTCCAATTATTTATTTCACGTGGTCCTTCACGTGATGTCCTTACCAGTTAACACTCCAAATAACTTCATAATCACACAACTTTACTCTCTCATAAGTTTGCCTAATCGAAACTGCTGTTGGCTGTTGCAGTTAATCAATAAGGAAAAAAGGCAGGATTGTGCCTTTGAGCAACACTCGAATAGGTTGAGAGCAACTTTATAGCTGCACAGCTTGTATAGGTGGAAAGTAACCCTTTTGGTTGACTTCCCACTCATCCAACCCATATGAACCATAGCTGATCATAGAGTTCCATTAATTTATTTTCTCTATGATTTATGCCTCTCCTGTGTTTCATGGTGGATTTCAGATTCCGGTTTTTTAACTGATATAGTGTTTTACAAACTCATATACTTTCTAAAATCTTGTGGTTTTAGTTTTAATATTTTTTCATTTTTTTCCTCCTTGAAATCCTTATATTTTGTTTCGTAAGTCGATGTTAATCCAATGTAATTCAACCTGATTGAAGCTGAAGTTTGTTTGCAGGCAGATGGCCACAGGGTTAGGCTAGCTACTCATAAAAATTTTGAAGACTTTGTCTTGTCGGCGGGCTTGGAGTTTTACCCTTTAGGTGGAGATCCCAAAGTTCTTGCTGGGTGTAAGTATTTCTTCCCTTATATTATCCAAATACTTGATCTTGCTAGATTCAACTTGTTTTAATGCTTTAAAGGCAAAGTATTTCCCCCTGGAACTATCTTTTATTAGTAACCTGACATGAAAACTTAACAAGAATTGCAAAGGATTTCTCATGTAGTTCTCTTTCTTATGATTCAAGTCAAACAAAATATATATGAATATAGTGTTGGAAACCCTAGCCGACTTCACTGCGGCCACATTGGGTTGCCAGTTTAATAGACAAAGTTTGTCTTATATGCCATTTTTTAGGAGAGGGTACTGTTTTCCAATATAAATATATGTACTCGTCATCAAATGATGAATGGTATTTCTTCTCCACACATGCTTTCAAACTGTTTATATAATTAACTTAAATCCATACATAATTTTATTCAGATATGGTCAAGAATAAAGGCTTCTTGCCATCAGGACCTTCAGAAATACATTTACAAAGAAGTCAAATCAGGGCTATTATTCACTCTTTGCTTCCTGCATGCAACAGCCAGTATCCAGAATCTAATGAACCATTTAAAGCAGAAGCAATAATTGCAAACCCTCCAGCATATGGTAAGATTTACTTAAATTCAGTTTCTCTTTCATTTTTATCAGACTTTGCTTCACAATAATATAATAAGCAGGGACGGCACCAAGCGAGGACTTGCGTGTGCCATGGCCCTCACTTTGTTTTGGAAAAATAAATAAATTTAATACTTGATATGAAATTAAAGTAGAAGGAGAGGATAATATTTGATCAAGGCCCACACTATAAAAATAAATATACTAATATTTAATACACTCAAAATTTATCTCGTCTTTGTCTCTTTATGTGTTATGAATATTATTAAGAATCAAACGTAAATGATCATTAGGTTACATATTTATATATTTATATTTATTGGACAAATTTATATATATGTTGCATACACTACTCAAAATTTCCGGGTGTCGCTGTTGATAAGTTAAGTCTTTTCCACATTACTGAGAATGTAATCAAAGTATCAAACATTTTATCAAATAATAAGAGATGGTATAGTGACCAAAAGTCTGTTCAACAACAAAAGTCTCATGGAATTTAAGGATTTGGATGGTCTATAAAGTGTTTGGTACAATTTACAAAAGTGTGTAATGGTAATCTTATAGATCTTTATAACTGTGCCTGTGTTATAAGTATAACTCTTGCACCATCTACCATTATCAATTAAGCATTTTATAAGCTGCAGTGCACCATAAACTTTAGAATATCTCAATCTAGAGATGACTGCAATACTAACTGATAATCAGAAATTTTTTACAAGCTATTATGTACAAGTTCCCCTGTTTTCTTGATTTTTCCAACCCATGTTTGTATAATAATATAACTAAAAATATTGTTATTTTAATGTATATGAACTTATGCAGGCCATACTCATGTTGCCGAGTATCTAAATGTTCCGCTGCACATATTCTTCACAATGCCGTGGACGTAAGTTTGTTTGTTGACATGGTCTGATCCTGCATTCAGTTATCTATATTTTTGTTGAGAGACTCACATTGGAAATGATATGACCTGAAAATATTTATAAATTGGAGGCATCCCTCACCTTATAAGCTGGTTTTGTAGGGTTGAGTTATGTTCAACCCAAAACATAAGATGTCATCACTTATCAGAGCATGTCCTAAATCCGTTGGGCCACCTGAGTCACACTTCCGATGTCTAGTCTTGGGCGTGAGGGGATGTATTGAGAGTCTCACATTGGATATGATATGACCTGAAAATGTATTTATAAGCAAGAGACATCCCTCACCATAAAACTGGCTTTATGGGGTTGAGTTATGCCAAACCCAAACTTAGAATTTCTAGCATGAGTTCTTTCATTTTTGTGAACCATTCATTCACTTTAGATTTATTATACTTCTCAGTTTTTCTCATTTGTTGGAGATTTTTATTTTTTAAAAAAAATGATATTTCACTATATTTCAGGCCTACTAGTGATTTTCCCCATCCTCTTTCCCGTGTTAGACAGCCAATTGGATACAGAGTGAGTCTAGTGGTCGTTCTGTTAATCTGAAGTTAACTTATCTATTAATTATCCCCATGGCATGTCTAAGTCAGATATGTTTTTTTGTTGTGTTTGAGCCTTTCAGCTGTCATATCAAATAGTTGATGCTTTAATCTGGCTTGGAATACGAGATTTGATAAATGAATTTAGGAAGAAGACGCTGAAGTTAAGAGCTATTACTTATCTACGTGGATCTTACACCTCCCCTCCTGATATGCCCTATGGTTATATTTGGAGCCCCCACTTGGTCCCTAAACCAAAAGGTTAGATGCATATTAATTGTGTACTCTCATATCATTATAGTCCGCACTGTTGCCCTCTTGATGTGCCACTGTAGTTCCTAGAAGTGGTTATTTTAATATAGGGCTGATACTTGCTACTTAATGTGTATTGTCGCATCATAAGTCTTTGCTTCTTTTGAATTTACGCCCCCACTTTCTCTGGCTTAGTTTGTCATGGACTTGAGCTGCTTTTTGAACAATATAGTGATAGCCTGATTCTTTTTAACTTCTTGATCTGCAGATTGGGGACCTAACATTGACATTGTTGGCTTTTGTTTCCTCGACCTTGCTTCAAATTATGAACCGCCAAAATCGCTTGTAGATTGGCTTGAAGAAGGAGAAATCCCTATCTATGTTGGATTTGGTAGCCTCGTGAGTTTCTATAACTACATGTTTAGGTCATCTGATCACACTGATTAATCTAGGGAATCCACTGTTTAAGTATAACTTTTCCATATTATAAATTTCGCCTAAATTCATTAATCAATAACAGATATATGTATAAGATTCACAGTGGTATGTCCCATGCTCTGGCATTGAATCAAATGTTCTTTAACTTATTTTGATCATTAATTGTCTTGGGAAATTTCTGTGAAAAGGAAAGTTAAAAGATCAGATTTTCTAGTGTTGAGGAAGTGTCCATAACTTACGGATGACTTTTTCCAAACTCCACTGAATATTAGAGATCCGTCTTGAAAGAAATTTGTATCAGTATAGAATTTACATTTAGAAACAACAATATGAAAGGTTCATCTTAGAAGCAAAAGAAGAATACTTCCAGTTCTGGAAAGATCAATTAACCTCTTTAAAAAAAAGGCATTCATCAGATCAGCAATATGAAACAGCGGAGCTACAAACCTAAATTTATATAAAACTCTAATTCTGAAATTAATCATCTTGATTATCAAAATACACTTCTTTTATTAAACTCTTTACAAACTTACATTTTGATGTAAATTTTGGTTTGGATTTTGAAACAGCCTCTACAGGAACCGGAGAAAATGACAAGAATCATAGTTCAAGCTCTGGAACAAACAGGGCAGAGAGGTATCATCAACAGAGGGTGGGGTGGTCTTGGGAATTGTGAGTCTTGATTTCTACTTCAAGCATGCCAATCATTATACTACATTTTTTTTGCTGCTCTAATTGTGATTCATCTAGTGATTTCTCTTTCTTAGTGGCAGAACTAAATACATCTAAATCTGTGTACTTACTGGACAACTGCCCGCATGATTGGCTGTTTCCACGATGCGCTGCTGTGGTACCTACTAAACTTTTCTTGGTAGAAAGTACAGTTGTTTTAAACTATAAATGGGTCTTGGTTGATAGTTGTGAATGTTTCAGGTTCATCATGGAGGCGCTGGAACAACTGCTGCCGGTCTTAGAGCTGAAGTAATTATATTTATTGCCATGTGAAATATTATAACATCAGTGTTATATTATAAATGCATCTTACAGTAGAGTACCTCTTTTCTTTATTTTTGTAGTGCCCTACCACTGTTGTACCATTCTTTGGGGACCAGCCATTTTGGGGAGAACGGGTGCATGCCAGAGGAGTGGGTCCTGCACCCATCCGGGTAGAGGAGTTTACGTTGGAAAGGCTGGTTGATGCCATACGCTTTATGCTGAATCCAGAGGTAATGTTCAATTGTGATCGGAGCAGTTAATATTGTGAATATCGCATTAGCATGTAGAATGAATTTCATCCTTGTTCACGATGCACAAGCTTCTGACACCATAATGGAACCTGGAAAAGGGGATTATGGTTTACCTTGAGCAAGAATTGAAAATAGTTTATGCTTATCTGGCATCGTTTATTATCTGAAATATAAGGATCGATATATTATGCTATGGGAGTGACCAGTACATTTTGGAGACAAAATCAAATAAACGACCGGTATACGATTTCCAACTCTTGCAAAAGAGTATTGAACAAGATCAAATAAATGTAATCTTGACAAATATCACCTCTAATGGTCTTCCATATATCACATTTGATACTACCTATTAAGTAGGCCAACCAGTGTTGTGCGTTCGTTGATAACTTAAGAGGCTTTCATCTATTCGTTTTCTTATGTCTTTTGATATATTGTTCTGTGCTTTTATGCAGGTGAAAAAGCGTGCTGTTGAACTTGCTAACGCCATGAAAAATGAAGATGGGGTGGTAGGAGCAGTTAACGCCTTCTATAAACATTATCCGCGCAAAAAACCTGATACTAAGGCTGAGCCCAGGCCAGTACCCTCAGTACATAAACATTTATCTATACGAGGATGCTTTGGCTGCTACCATTCTTCTGCATAATGGCTTCTTGTCCATACAACACATTCCTCTATGTAATCATGTTAATTCTTCTTTAGTCTAGTTCTGCTATATCAGATATTGTGACTGAAATGTAAATTGTCGTGGTGGTTTTGTTGAGCTTCTCCAGAAATAGTTCAGAACTGATGATATTCTTCATTGGAATCATTTATGAAAAGAAACATGCTTACTTCACAGGTCATACAGGCTTGTTTCAATCCTTTCAAAACCTGGTTCAAAATTCTCATGTTTTAAATATCGCTGAGTTGTTAAACAACAATCAAATCATGTCTGTTCAACTAAATAGTGATTTTTAAGCATATTATACACTATGTTTTAAAACTCATCTAATAATCAAATAAAATAATAGAAAAACTGAGAAAAAATGTAAATGAATGCAATATCAATGCCATAATGAGTAAAAACTAAATATTTAATTTAGTCCTTAAAATTATAGGATCGTGTCAATGTCATTATACACTTTGTTTCGAATGCATTTCTAACATTACCAACTTATTATCATTTAGTCTAGATGAATATCAACAGAGGACAGACAAACCAAATTAACTTTTTACTGTTTTAGGTAACATTTTGGACTTTTTTTTAACCGGATATCATCTGCATGCAACTTTAGGGACCATTGTTGCATTCTCAAAGCTGGATTTGAACTCATGACATCTGTTTAAGCTGAAAGAGATCCATTATCATCTCATTTGAGTGCTCTTGGTTAGATTGTTGATATTATAGAGGTCAGGTTGATCCGGTCCTAAAAGTTTAGTGACCAAATTGTATATTTAACCTCCATTCGTTCAAATACCTAAATCAAATACCTAAAGCTATAAACCGAACTCATCACCAACAAAATTTGAAACCTGAATTGAATTGATATTATAGTCGATACAAACCTTTGAGCTCTTTTAAGCTATACTTCGATCATAATAACATAACATATAAGTAAAATTTGGAACATCCAAGTTATAACAAAATGTAAGCAAAAATTGACTCTTCATTATATTTAATGATGGTATAAGAACAATACCCGAAACGAAATAATTAATAACAAATGCAAGCATTCAGGGAGGGATCTAGAAAGCAATCAAACGGGGGCTGAACAAAGATATTACTAATATAGAGTACAAAAAACTTTATCATAGTAATTAAATATATAAAATTTAATAATTTAATTTGTAAACATTGGTAGTGTAAAATTATTTTACACATACATCTAATCACATCTCACTATTTAGATATGTGTTTGAAAAAAAATAATATCATGATATTTTTAAATGATAGAATCTAAGTGGGCGTCTTTGTAAAATTATTTTGCACAAACAATATATATATATATATATATATATATATATATATATATATATTATAATCTATTTTTTTTTTACAAATATATATTATAATCTATTATAATCACAATATGTAATATAACATTAACATATGTTAATAATATTTTTTTAGTTACGCATATGATTTTAATATAACATAGATATACACTAATAAATAAGATAACGTTAAATTTTTTAGTTACACATATTATACTATACTACAATTGTGTGTGTGGGAGGGGGAGGGAGGGGCTCAAGCTCACCCTTGTCATCCCCTAGATCTGTCCTTGCAAGCATATGTCTTTAAGACACATGTTAAGAAACTCAATATAAAAATAACAACAACCAAGTCTTATTCCACTAAGTGGCGTCGACTACATGAATCAAATTACATCATAATGTTTTATCATATACCATATTTGGATTCAAACTCATTAACCTCTAAATAAACTCAATATAGAAATATGTCTTAAAAATTGTGCATTCAACTTTTTAAAAGATAAAATATTAGTATGTTTTTCAATGCAAAGTTGTTACTTTTGGGTTCATAACATGTGTCATTAAGACACAAGTTAGCAAAGATCTATAATTAATAACTCTTCTTTTATGCGATCATTTATATGAGATTGACAAGAGTTGTGAACAGCTAGTTAGTTTTGCTTATAGTATTCTGTAATGGAGCAAGGATCCTCTCCATTTAACAAAACAAATGAAATATGTAATTTGGAGAGAGAGATAGACACATAAAATAGATAATGGGCCCTAGCACTAAGTGATCCCACCATCATTAATTATTTTATATTTTTTCAAATTTTTCTGTGTCTTTATCTCTCCAAACGGAAGAATGAAGATGATCATAAATGGAGATGATCTTAACTCTGTTATGGGGAGAGTCTAATGTAATTTCTCACTGATGATGTATGTCAAAGAAGAAAACGATCTTAGGAAGCCCAACTTGATTGCATCCCTCATTTGACATCTCTTGTGAGTCATCATAGAAGATGCTTGCTCAACAGATCCATGATGGTTGTTCAATATATCAGAACGCAACTTTCGATATATATTTTATCTGCTTAAAAGTAGATCGGAAGATAGCTTCCGATGTTTGTTTTCGCAAATCTTTGAGCATTTCATGAACTCTTTAGAGCAATTACCATCATAGAATTATAAGAAGCCATAAATGGGTGAAAACTGCTCTTTCCCCATACAAAATTGTTCACTCCTATACAAACTGACTAAAATACCCCAACGTGAGTTAACTCACGTTCGGTATACCCCTACGCGAGTTAACTCACGCCGAACCCCGCGTGAGTTAACTCATGCAAATTTTACTACAATTGAAAAACGCACCATAAAGTCCAAATAAGCACTAAATACTTGGTTTATACTGTCTTAATTTTGCACTGTTAATGAATAATTATCAAGTAATTTTTGATAGAGTACAAAAAGTTATTGGTCGTGAATTTTATGGCAATTCCAATAAGAATGATGCATTAATTTTCCTTTTTTTTTTTTTTTGCGGTGGCCTTTGGTGTGATATGTAGTGAATTATTTTAAAACAATTTACTTATCAAAATCCTTGACATTGTATTGTTGGTGGTGTATTTGAAAATGATCAAAAGTTTTTTTTTTCGCTCTCTTTGTTTGTTGTTGGTTGGCGTGATGTGATGATGGTGAATGGGAGAATTTTGATTAAATTTTTCTGCCCTAAAGATAAATATTATAGTTATTATGGATATTATTGTTTTGTGAATAGAGATTGAAGGAAAAAAATAGGTTTCAACAAAGTGTTTTGAAAATTTAGAAGTAATTATTTTTTTGATTAATTGGAGACTGAGAGTAAATGTTTTCTGGTAATTTTGATTAGTAGATTGATTTGTTTTTTATGGATGTTCGAAAAATTAACAAGTCATATTGAATTGTGTGAGGTTTTGAACTAGAATTAAAAAGTGAAAAAATTGATTGAAAAAATAACTAAAACTCTGGTTTCTTGGGTGAAGGTTATTAGTGAAAGTTATACTGAATTGTGAAGGTTATTTGAACAACGCTTGGTAAATATGTCATTAAACAAGTTGTGGAGAAGGTTATTAGTGTTGATGATTCATTTTACATACATGACATAAATTCTAACGGCAAATTTAAAGGAGTGGTGATATTTTAGAAACTAATGCATCTTCAGACAGTATAAACCAAGTATTAGTACACACTAATTTCAATTGTAGTAAAATTTGCATGAGTAAACCCACGTGAGTTGGGTTTGGCGTGAGTTAACTCACGTGGGAGTATATCGAACGTGAGTTAACTCACGTTGGGAGTATTTTGATAAGTTTGTATGAGAGTGAACAATTTTGTATAGAAAAAGAACAATTTTCTAAATACATCTGCAAACAAAAATCCAGATGGGCAATTCAACCTTGGCTACTCGGTCCAAGTTGGGTACAAGGAAATGAGGATTGGCATTAATGAACCACACGGGCTGCTCAAAAACTAACACTCTACTGCCGTGTTTAGCACAAATCACAATCACATCATCTTTGGAGGGAAACATTTATTATCTACTTATTCGTTACAAAATTAACAATAGATATTTTTGTTAAAAAAAGTAGGGTAAATTACTGTTTTGGTCCCTTAAATAATTTTAAGGTTTCATTTTGGTCCCTTAATTAATAAAAGTATCATTTGAGTCCCCTTATTACACTTCCGTTTGTCATTTCGGTCCATTCTGTTAACTTAATTCAGAAAATATTAAGTTGTGCTGAGTTGGACAAATGACGTGGCTACATATAAAAGGGGGAAACTCAGAAATGTAAGGTTTTCCAGAAACTAGAGAGAGAAGTGAAATTGAAGAGAGAGATTGGGAAGAGAGAAGACGAAACGAAGGAAGAAGAGGATAGCTTGCAAATTGACGGCAGAAGACGAAACAAATGCAAGATTCGATCATTGTTTAATCACAGGTTTGTTTAACTCTTCCTTTCTTCAATCTCCTATGCGTTTTTTCGTTTTTTTTGTTCGAAAAAATTAGGGTTTTTATGTCTCTAGTTTAGGGTTTGTGTTATCTGGTTTAGGGTTTGTGTTTTCTGGTTTAGGGTTTCTGTATATATGACAAAATCAAATTTAAAAACAATTTTTTTATATAGTGGTCCCATTTCTGTCGTGTTTGCTTTGTACAACATAATCAAAATCGTATTTTTTTTATTTCTGTGTATAATTGTTTAATAGGAATCTTTGGATCTTTTTGTTGAATTGCTTACAGATTGGAGGATAAATTTGAAATAGTTATACATCATGGGGGGTTCTTTAACCAATTCATCATAACCAATATCAAGGGTTAGAAACACCCTTTGTTGCTGACCCTGATTGTTGGTCTTACATTGAGATTACAGAAATTTTAAAGGAAATGGGTTATCCAATGATAGAAACATTGTGGTACTATGATCCTGATTTAGGGGATGAGATGATTTACTTAGGGGATGATTTAGGTATCAGAAGGATGAAAAACATAGCTTACAATCATGGTACTGTGCATGTGTATGTAGTGCACCCCTTGTGTAACCCTGACATTGTAGAGTCAAACACTTTATTAGAGTATTCTGAAGTGGGGGTCACTAAAGAGAATGAAAAGGAATTTGGGCCAACTGAAGAGAATATTGTGTTTGCTGAAAGTAGTGATGGTGGGCCCACTAGTGAGATAAGAAATGAATATTTGAATGAGGAGGGCCAAGGTGTGGACCTGAATGATATTGGGGTGAATGAAAAAGGCGCAACAGTGGAAGTGTCTAAAAAAAGACCAAGCCTAAGTGTGGAGGAAAATAGGACTGAAATTGAGGTTGAGGCATTTAATGCATCTGATGGGGAGGATATGGGTAGTGAGGACAGTGCAAGGACATTAACTTTGATCACTCTGAAGAAGAAGTAGGTCTAGAAGATAATTTTGACTTATATGTTGGTGAACAACCCAATAATGAGGGAGGGGTAGCTGCAGATGACTTGAATGCATAACAAGCTGAAACAGGAGGTGAAAATGGAGCTAGTAATGCAGAACAAGCTGAAACAGGAGGTGAAAATGTTGAATTCATCTTGGTTGGGCAATAAGCTACATGGGAGGGTTAAAGAGAATCCTAAACTCAGGTTGACTGATATAATGGAAAGGGCGCAACATAAATGGAATGGGGTCAACAAGACAAAGGCATACAAAGTTAGGGGTCTTACTTTTGATTTAGTAGATGGTTCTTTTAGGGAACAATATACAAGGTTATATGATTACTGTCATGAGTTAAAGAGATCAAACAATGGATCTACTGTGATTGTGTCTACTCAACCTTATCAAGGGACTAAATAAGACTTAGAAAATCCTGCTACTATTATGTGTCCACATTTCCAGAGACTCTACATCTGTTTGAAGGCTTGCAAAGATTCATTTTTCAAATGCAGACCTATAATTAGTCTGGATGGGTGCTTTCTTAAGGGATATTATGGAGGACAACTCTTAACAACTATAGGAAGGGACCCAAATGATCAAATGCTTCCAATAGCATATGTTGTAGTGGAAGGTGAAACTAAAGAGTCTTGGGCTTGGTTTTTGGACCTGCTGGTCAATGACTTAGGTGGCCCAAGACTTACAACTTCATAAGTGATCAACAAAAGGTACTGTTGTATGACCCTAATGTGCAATTGCTTTTTTTTTTTTATTGTTTTGTAAATAACACTGATGAAAATTGCTTGTGTTTTAGGGTCTGTTACCAGCAATGGAAGAATTGCTGACTGGAGTTGATGTGGAAGACTGCTAAATCAAATTATCATAATGCCTTTGAAAAACATATGGAGGAAATCAAGTCCATTAGTGAGGAAGCTTACAACTACCTGAGACAAATATCAACCAAGTGCTGGAGTAAGTCAAAGTTTACATCAGGGTACAAGTGTGACACATTAGTCAACAATATGTCAGAGTCATTCAACTCTGTTATACTCATTCCCAGAACCAAACCCATTGTAACCATGCTTGAAGACATTAGGATTTACTTGATGGAAAGGTGGGAAGCTAGTAGGCAAAAAATAGCAAGATATGAAGATGGGGTGCTGCCAAATATTAAGAAAAGGATTGCAAGGGAATCATCATAGACTAACAATTGGTTAGTCAGTTATGAATTTATAGTTTTTGCATTGATTTAGAGTTTTTTGCATTGATTTCTTTCATTTTAGATTTATAGTTTTTGCATTGATTAAAAGTTTTTTTCATTGATTTATGTCATTGTATAGGCGTTCAACTGAATTTGACTATGAGGTCAGACACATGTCTATAACAGGGGATAAATATCATGTCAATCTGTAAATGATGTCTTGTGATTGTAGGAAATGGTACTTGACAGGATTACCATGTTGTCATGCCATTTCCTGTATGAAGAATCAGGACTTGGACATACTTCAATATGTCCCATAATACTTCAAAAAGGACCAGTATGTAGCTTGTTACAGTTCAGTTATATTTCCAGCAAATGGGCAGTCATTGTGGGAAAGGACAAAGTTTTGTGATCTCCAACCACCACCAATAAAGAGGCAGTCAGGTAAACCAAAGAAGAAAAGGAATAAAGAGGTTTATGAACTGAAAAAAGATGATTCACAACTAAGGAGGGCAACCTATGGGATGAAATGTAGCAGATGTCACAAAATTGGACACAACAAATCAGCCTGTAAGCTTCCACCCCCACCACCTCCCCCACCCCCACCAACTGAAGGAGCTACTACAAATCAGGGAACATCAACTCAGCCAGCAACAAACAATCAACCAGCAACAACTCAGCTAGCAACAACTCAGGCAGCTCAACCTACAACACAACAGACAAGCACTCATGCTACAACAATGCCACCACAAAGGAAGCCAACTAGAAAAAGGAAGACAACTGAAAAGGTGTCTTCTTCACAACCACCACCAAACAATGCCAAGAAACATAAAGGTGCAGCATCAAAGGAAAAGGTGTCTTCATCACAACCACCACCAAACAATCCCAAGCAACAAAAAGGTGAAGCATCAAAGAAAAGTGGTTCAGCAGGAAAGCAAAAGGAGGCAGCATCAACAATACCAGTTTGAATTAGTACCATCTTTTGATGTTTACTAATTAGGTTTGGTACCTTATTTTGATGTAATGCATTAGTACCATATTTTAATGTTTAGTAATTAGGTTTGGTACCTTATTTTGATGTAATCCAAATGGTACATTATTTCAAGTTAATGACCAAGACAATGTATGAGTTCTTAATGTTCATCTGGTACTTGGTACCTTATTTTGATGTAATGACTTATTGAGTTATGAATGAAGGATAGATTATGAGTTAATTTGTGTAGCATACTTCTAAGCATTATACTTCTACTTGTGAATTATACATGTAACTCATAACCAAACTCGGATGAAATAAACCAAACTCAGATGATTCACAAAAATTGTTCAAACACAAAAAAAAAACATTGCATTGATTTTCAATATGATATTACATTCAATTTGAGGATACATTCCACTCATCTACTTCAATACACACTCAAATTAACTCAAACATAATATATTCAATACATATCATATTCATTCTACTTCAAATACATTTGAGACCATTTTCCACTTCCATGGCACAACAACATAGTCCCTAAAACCAAACAAATCCCAAAACAGATCAAAACAAAAATCGAGGAAATCATCAACCATTTAAGTGTGTTAGCCAACTCATTCTTCAACTGCCTATTTTTCTTCTTCTGCTTCTCAATTTTCAAGTCTCTGTCATCAACAACCTCTTCATCAACCAGCCTGAAGAAACTACATCCTTTATCTAAAGAATTTTTGTAGTTACTGCATCCCCAGAAATGTTTGCCATAGTTTGGATTTGTAACATCAGTAACAGTACGAATCACACACTCAACTCCACACCTGCAATCCCTAACCATTCTTTTTCTCATATACGAACCTACAGAACCCACAGATTGCTCCAACACCCTTGTTCTTGAGTTTGATTTTGACATTCTTACAAATTCGGTGAAAACAAAGCAAAACCCAGAAGATGAAAACGAATAAGATGAAAACGAAGAAGGTGGAAACGAACGAAGAAGATGTCAATGGAGGTTGGATGATTCAAAGAAGATGAAGATGAAGGGCAAACAAAGAAGATTAATCAATGGAGGAAGTAGATCTAAGAAGAAGAAGAAGGAGATGGAACCCTACATTTCTGAGTTTCCCCCCAGCTATGTGTAGCCATGTCATTTGTCCAACTCAGCACAATTTAACGTTTTCTGACGTTAACAGAAGGGACCAAAATGACAAACGGAAGTGTAATTAGGGGACTCAAACGGTACTTTTATTAATTAGGGGGCCAATATGAAACCTCAAAATTATTTAAGGGACCAAAAGTGCAATTTAAAAGTAAGAGTTAATTTAAAGAAATTATATAAAAGGGAGAATATTTTTTAATAAATTTTATATTTAGAGGTGAAGGTTTATACTTTTATACAGTTACAAACATCATATCTTGTTTTTTTATGAAGCACAAACATCATCTTGTTAACTTTTATCTAAAGCTTTTTTACTTTATTGTATGTTTGGATCCCTACCCTACTTAATTAAATGCGTTCAGTGCACCTCTCCAATGTTTATCGTGATTTGTCTCTTGTATAAAGTTGTTTGTATAGCACAGAGAAATAATTTTTTTGGCCAAATATCATTTGCGGATGTTTATAACAAGATACTCTTTAAATTTACTGTTACAATTTCGTTTTCATGTCAGAAAATATCTGCACTATTATATTTATATTAAGCTCTCTTAAAAAGTGTTGATGTGGACGTTTAATATTAAGTTGGTATGTCTAAATTCATCACTCTCAAAACTAAGGTACATAAGTGTTTTATTCGGTCTTCATTTGACACAAAATTGATCGATTACTTACTTTATAATATTTTTGATAAAATACTTATCTGTAAAATTAAGCTTGAATTCAAAAAAAATATGAAGAAAATATGCGTAAGTAATCATGTTTAATGCTATAATCACTTTTGGACCTACCACATTGATTTTAAATGGTCCTTAAACACTTTTTAATGAAGTTGGCTGAAAAAATTGGCAACGGTGTAAATATTCTATGACTTAAATGATCACACTAATTTGTGTTGGATATTTGGTTGTTGGCTTCATGTTTGCTAAATTCAAATATGCAAGCAATATGTGCGTCTTCAGAAGCTGATCCTCATTTGTGAACAGTTCTTCAGAAGCTGGGTATTTCAGAAGCTGAACAGTACTTCAGAAGTTGGGCTTCAGAAGCTGAACAGTACTTCAGACGCTGAACCTTCAGAAGCTGATATTCAGACGCTGAACAGTACTTCAGAAGCTGACCTTCAGAAGCAACCTTCAGAAGCTGAATTGTTCAGACGCAGACTTCAGAAGTACCTTCAGAAGCTGGTTTTCTGCGTTCTGTTTATTTTCTCATGTGATCTATTGAAGATTTAATTGAAGAGTTCTCCTTGTTGGATTTATTTCTAGAAGGAAGATTATTTTACGTGAAGATATTTGTTGAAGATTAGTTTCTTTTATTTGAGAATATATTTTCAAAGTAATCTTTGGAAAATATATTTCTGAAAAATAATTGCTTCTATTTGCTTCTAAAGAATTTTGGGAATATATCTTTGAAGGATTTGGTTCAAGAATTATGTTGCTGTTGAAGCTATAAATTGAGGACGCTGCTATTGAAAAATTTACATCAAAACAAAAGCTATCATTGAAAGAGTCTTAGGTTTTGAGTCTGTAAGCTTAGTGTTTTGTTCTGTACACCACTCAATTGTTAGAGTTGGTTTAGTTTTATTGAGTTGTAATCACTTGAAGTTTTTAAGCAAAAGTGATGTATTGAGTTTTTAGGAGAGTGTCTCCATCTTTGTTTGATTTGTTAGAGTCTGATAATCACTGGGGCAGTGATTGACTGAGGGAAGTAAGAGGGGTCTTATATCTAGGAGTTCCTAGGAAGAAATACCACATGTAGTGATTAAGTGAGAAGGAGCTGTGAAACAGGGGTTGTTGTCATAGGACTTCGAATTGATACTATCATAGTGGATTTCCTTCCTGGCTTGGTAGCCTCCAGATGTAGGTGTGGTTGTCACCGAACTGGGTTAACAAATCACCTGTGTTCTTTACTTTCTGTCTTTTTAATTCTGCTTCTGAACTGCTATTTTTGCTTACTCTGTTCAGCTCTGTTTTACGGTTTAGAATCAGTCTTGCCAGGAATTTCAATTGGCATCAGAGCAGGCACCCTGCCTGTTTTAGGGTGAGCTCCATGGAAGGTTTTTCTGGCATAATGGAGAAAGAAGGAGGATTTGTGAACAAACTACCTCTGTTGGATGGTTCCAACTATGATTATTGGAAATCTCGCATGAGTGCTTTCCTTAAATCTATGGATAGTAAAACCTGGAAAGCAGTTCTGAAAGGTTGGGAACATCATGTTGTGCTTGACAAAGATGGTAAGAAGATAGCTGAATTAAAACCAGAGGAAGTGTGGACCAAGGAAGAAGATGAATTAGCTCTTGGAAACTCCAAAGCCTTGAATGCTCTATTCAATGGAGTGGACAAGAACATGTTCAGACTGATCAAGCAGTGCACTGTAGCTAAGGATGCCTGGGAAATTCTCAAGACTACTCATGAAGGCACATCCAAGGTTAAAATGTCCAGACTTCAACTTCTCACCACCAAATTTGAAAATCTCAAAATGTTGGAGGATGAGAACATACAAGATTTTTACATGAACGTTCTGGACATGGCCAACTCATTTGAGTCTCTTGGAGAAAGAATATCTGATGAAAAACTTGTGAGAAAGATCCTCAGATCCCTACCTAAGAGATTTGATATGAAGGTGACTGCAATTGAGGAAGCACAAGACATCTCCAGCATGAAGGTTGAGGAATTGATAGGATCTCTTCAGAATTTTGAAATATCCAGAACTGATAAAAAGGGGAAAGGTGTTGATTTTGTAGCAAATGATGAAAGCTTATCAGAGGAATTTGTGATGCTGAGTAAACAATTTAAGAAGTTTCTGAAGAAGAAGACAAGAACTGATGAGAAAGACAGTCAATCCAAAGGTGTTCAGTGTCATGAGTGTGAAGGATATGGTCACATTAGGACAGAATGTGCAACATACCTCAAGAAACAAAAGAGGAGTTTGGTAGCTTCTTGGTCTGATGATGACTCAGAAGGAGAAGTGGGGAATGAATCAGCCAAGCATGTTCTTGCTTTAACTGGTAGATGCATGTCTGATGATGCAGTTAAGGTTTCAAAAGCACCATCAGGTTCTGAAGCACTATCAGGTTCTGAAACATCATCTGATACTGAGTCAAGTGATGGAGAACTGTCTTGTGAAGAACTGGCTACTTATGAAGAAGTTTGCAAGCAGCTGAAAAATCAGAAGAAGACTATCAGTCAATTGCATGCTAAAAGAAGTGATCATCTAGCACAAATCTTTGATCTCAAAGATAAGGTAACCCAGCTGAACTCTCAACTTGAACATGTGAAGAAACAAGTCAGAATGTTGAACTCTGCTAATGATGTGCTTAAAGAGATATTGGAGAGTCAGACCTAAGGGAAACCAAGTGGTATTGGATTTGATGATAGGACCTTGAACAACAAACAACAAAATCCAGCTAAGAGGTTCATTGCTGCTGTTAAAACATGTGATCCACTGATGGATAAACCTAAGTTGGAACACCAGAACCAACCTCAGGGATCTAAGAGCAAGATGGCTTCTCATCCTTGGGTATGTCATCACTGTGGTAAAAAGGGGCACATAAAGCCATTCTGTTACAAGCTGCATGGATACCCCAAACACCTTCAACAAAGAAAATCTGAACTTGTTGTAGTAAATGTCAAGAAGGAATGGAGACCTAAATGTGAAAGTGTTGACAAGAGGCTGAAGAGTAGGAAAGGAAAGGCTGTTGCTGCTGCCAGCAGACCCACTCCTGTAGCTAAAAAGAGTGCTGTTGTTGGACCATCTAAAGTCTGGAGCAAGGTGATGGTCCCTGTCCCAAAGAAGAAGGCACTAAAAGGAAAGGAAGTGGATCCTAGTGAGTCTGAGGATGATGTTGAGCAAGACATCATGCCCTATGTTCAGAAGAGGAATGCTGTACTTCAGAAGCAGATTGCTGGGAAGAAGATTCTGAATGTGCCTGAAGCACACATTGACTAAGCAGCATCTGAATGTGTATCTAATGATGAAACAACATCTGTTGCTGAGTTTGATGACTGTCAAGTTTTTGACTGATGTCATAGATTTCATTTTGTGTTTCTGGTCTGCAAGTTTGTGTCATACTCTGCAGTTGTGTTATTGTTCTTCTGTGAAGACTGTGTGATGGGTTCTGTTGTGTGATTCTGCTGGTCTGAGAAGTGTCACTGATGTTACTTTTGTGTGTGGTTCTGTGGTATGCTGGTCTGTATTGGATGTTTATATCCTTTGTTTCTACTATGTTTGAGTGCATCTGGTCTGTATCTGTTGTTTCTTTTTTTTTTTGCTCCTGGTGATTCCTGGTTTTTTTTGTCAAAATTGTTTGGCTAAAAAGGGGGAGAAAAGTATAGTTGTTTCAGAAACAGTTCAGTAGTTCAGGGGGAGTCTCTGTGTTCAGGGGGAGTTGTTCCTGTGTATCTGTTTCAGTAGTTCAGGGGGAGTAGGAGTCTCTGTTTGTCCCTGAATGTCTTGGAGTAGTGTGTTGATCTGTTTCAGGAGCTGTGTGTCTTCAGAAGCTGCTGTTGTATGTTTCAGGGGGAGTTTTTGTGTGAAACGTAGTGTTTATGCCGCTGTTGACTCTGTTGCTACGTTTGTGTTCCTCTTGATCTGTTCAGAATTTGCTGCTGTGTATCTCAGTTTGATTTTAGCCAAAAATTTGCCAAAGGGGGAGATTGTTGGATATTTGGTTATTGGCTTCATGTTTGCTAAAATCAAATATGCAAGCAATATGTGCGTCTTCAGAAGCTGATCCTCATTTGTGAACAGTTCTTCAGAAGCTGGGTATTTCAGAAGCTGAACAGTACTTGAGAAGTTGGGCTTCAGAAGCTGAACAGTACTTCAGAAGCTGGGATTCAGAAGCTGAACAGTACTTCAGACGCTGAACCTTCAGAAGCTGATGTTCAGACGCTGAACAGTACTTCAGAAGCTGACCTTCAGAAGCTGAACAGTACTTCAGACGCTGAACCTTCAGAAGCTGATGTTCAGACGCTGAACAGTACTTCAGAAGCTGACCTTCAGAAGCAACCTTCAGAAGCTGAATTGTTCAGACGCAGAACTTCAGACGCGGACTTCAGAAGTACCTTCAGAAGCTGGTTTTCTGCGTTCTGTTTATTTTCTCATGTGATCTATTGAAGATTTAATTGAAGAATTCTCCTTGTTGGATTTATTTCTAGAAGGAAGATTATTTCACGTGAAGATATTTGTTGAAGATTAGTTTCTTTTATTCGAGAATATATTTTCAAAGTAATCTTTGGAAAATATATTTCTGAAAAATAATTGCTTCTATTTGCTTCTAAAGAATTCTGCGAATATATCTTTGAAGGATTTGGTTCAAGAATTATGTTGTTGTTGAAGCTATAAATTGAGGACGCTGCTATTGAAGAATTTACATCAAAACAAAAGCTATCATTGAAAGAGTCTTAGGTTTTGAGTCTGTAAGCTTAGTGTTTTGTTCTGTACACCACTCAATTGTTAGAGTTGGTTTAGTTTTATTGAGTTGTAATCACTTGAAGCTTTTAAGCAAAAGTGACGTATTGAGTTTTTAGGAGAGTGTCTCCATCTTTGTTTGATTTGTTAGAGTCTGATAATCACTGGGGCAGTGATTGACTGAGGGAAGTAAGAGGGGTCTTATATCTAGGAGTTCTCAGGTAGAAATACCACGTGTAGTGATTAAGTGAGAAGGAGCTGTGAAACAGGGGCTGTTGTCATAGGACTTCGAATTAGTGGATTTCCTTCCTGGCTTGGTAGCCTCCAGATGTAGGTGTGGTTGTCACCAAACTGGGTTAACAAATCACCTGTGTTCTTTACTTTCTGTCTTTTTAATTCTGCTTCTGAACTGCTATTTTTGCTTACTCTGTTCAGCTCTGTTTTACGGTTCAGAATCAGTCTTGCCAGGAATTTCAATTTGTAACATAAAAAAACTTAAAAGACTAACTTGTTATAAACATCAAACTTAAAAGGACTGCGAAACCTTAAGTTAATTTTAGATAACACTTTTGTCTTTAATCTTTTTTTTGTCCCGATTTAGTCTTTTATGTTATAAAATGTCAATATCTTATCATTTTTTTATGAAATTTTTTCAATGAAATATGAGTTTTTAGGTTTGTATGATGAAGATTTGGATTTGTTTGAGTTCGATGAGTTTTTGATAATTTTTTTTGTGGAGTTTTTGAATTTTTTGATCAAAAATGATAATTATGTTGATAATTTATAACATAAAGGACTAAATCGAGACAAAAATAATAAAGGACGAAAATGTTACCTGAAATTAAGTTAAGGGATTAATCTTATAATTTTTTAAAATTTTTTCTATCTACACTTAATTTTGGCTGAAGCTTGAATTTGTTTTGAAATTTAATGCATGTCAAATTCCCCCAAAGTGTTTCCTTACAATATGTAATTACAGCAAACCCAAAGTGAGGAATTAGGACCTAAGAACTAATTTGGTCAAGACTTGAAATTATAGCGAAAAACCATACCAGTGACTTTTTAATGTGAAGATAAGAACTAAATCAGCCTTCTTAAATTTTGTTTTGGACTATCAGCTGTAAGCTACCTTTTCAACTTTCACTAGCTTATAACTTAGTTTTACCAAACGAAGCCTTAGTGTATTCGAAGTGCAGGTGAAGGCTACGGTGAGAGACCAAAACAGGTCTCTCACCGTGCAAACTGATTTCTGGCCATTAGATATATTAATAAATTATTGTGCGGTCAGATGGTGAAAAGATCAAATGGTCAAAAATCAATTTGGTTAATTTATTAATCCATCTAACGGCCAGAAATCAGTTTGCACGGTGAGAGACCACCGTAGCCTGAGCCCGAAGTGCACACTTCCTACAAAACTTATTAGAGCCACTCATCCAAGAAGCGATCAAAATGATTCACTTCAAATTTTATAAGAGATGGGATAATTTTCTTCATAATAATTAGCTTAAGTGTATAGGAAAACATATAAGTAAAATGTTGTTACGTGAAAGAAAAGAAACCGATTATCCTATTCAACATCTTCAAATGCTTTCTTTCCTGATGATTCATTTTAGCAATCAATATTAGTCCATATAAGACTAGTTTGGTCCTTCGTTTTAGTAACAAAAGGATATTCAAATATTAACTATAAATCAACTATAAATGTATATATAGAATAAAACGTGTAACTTTGATCCACGTTCATAGTATTGCTGACTCTACATAATAGATGATAATCTCAATTGACTTAAATACTATATTTCTTTAGAAGCTTTTTCAATAAGAAATGATTTGTGAATTGTACTCTATTTACTAAGTATTGTGAAGATGTGAAGGATTTGAAGGACTTGACTCTCTTCCTTTTGAGAAAGGAACTAAATAAGTAATTCACTTGGAAGATAGAAAATAACTCTATTTGTACCCATTTTATGTTGTATGGATTCATTTCCAGAAATCAGGACTTTTGAGCCTGATAAACTTGGCCCTTCTGACCTATTTCCTCGGTTTTATCAGAAATGCTCACGGATGGATCCACTTCCAATGTTGACATCTGTAATGAGGGAACGATAGGAGGTTTTATTCTGCGTGTTAGAGTCATGTTCAACCCTTGTGTTGTATGAATTGTGGCTCCAGTAGTCATCACAACCTATAAAAACACAATGAGTTGAGTCAGTAAGAGGATGTCAGTCAAATCATGACAGTTGACAAGCTAGCACTTGCCATTCGGCACATTGTAGCATTAAAGTGTGTTTGCGGTGGTGTTGAAACAACTTGCTTCTGTTGCTCAATGCCATCCCAAACACAGTTAACCTTAAAATGCAATTAAGAGGAGTTCAAGCAATCAATCATTATCTTTTGCAAAAAAGAGTTAATATGTTCTCAGTCCCCCAACTTAAGTTAATGTTTGGTTTTAGTCTTTTAAACAAAAAGTAACTTTTTCATCCTTGATATCTTGAAAATATGCAATAATTAATTCAAGATGATTTATTTTAGTCCATATAATATTTGTGATATTTAATCTTTGTTTTAGGGAATAAAACGAAGAAAAAGATATTACACGGACTAAAATGAGAAAACAAATTATATTGTATGGACTAAAATAAAACGACGACAACCAATTGTAATTTGTAGCACATTTCAGAACATTGGGGACCAATAATATCCTTTTTAAACATCAGGGACCAAAACCAAATATTAGGAAAACATTTCAGGACATTGGGGACCAATAATGTCCTTTTTGAACATTAGGGACCAAAACCAAATATTAGGAAAAGTTGGCGGACTATAAACATAATTATACAAAGAAAAATTTCACAATAATATTTAGAGACTTCATAAAACCTTGAAAATATCACAACAAAGTAACAAACTTACTGGTGGAGCTCCAACTGCCATTTGAAAGTTGAACCGTCTAACAAGCATTGCAAGAGCTACTACAACCTTTACAATAAGCATTATAAAAGCATACGAACAAAAATTACCATTAGTATGTGCACAGCATTTTCTCTCAACAAGTCTTGAGAAAACTGAATCCATTCATACAATTATATGGTTCTCCAGCTAGCTCGTCGGATTAGTGGATAACCAAAAGATTTAACAACACATCAGTTAACATGGGCATACCTCATATGAAGCAAACATATCCCCTATACATTTTCGCGGCCCTCCGCCAAATGGAAGATATCTACAAGAAAAGAAAAACATAATTATTTGCCTGTATATTATAAACCATGCAAATTGATTAAATAGAGGTATTATACTTGAAGCCTTGATTTGTCTCATTAGGGTTAGGTCCATCTAATGGCCATCTTTCAGGTTCAAATTTATCAGCATCATTCCACAGTGTTGGACTGCGATGCAGGTTCCACACGGATATAAAAATATCTTCTCCTCTGCAAATAATTAATGAGATAAAGTCACCATATATCAGAAAGAAAGACTCTCAATATCACATATTGAAAAGAAGAAAAAAATTATCGCGTACTGTGCATGGACAAATTCGACAGGGTCTATTTACATATAAAAATCGATAATAGAGATGATCATGTTTTGTTTAAAGTAATTTTATCAAACCTTAAGTAGGTTAGTGTAGTATACTCTATAGCCAAGAACTTTGAACTAACATTTTTGGTCAATAAGTCAATACTAAGAGAAAGTCGAAGATGAAACAAAGAAAAATGAAGACTATTAAATAAGAAACATTGGCAAAACTGTTCTTAACCAGCTAAACAAGATGATATTTTTACGAATTACCTTTTTATAGGATACTCTCCAAGAACATCATCCTCAAGAGAGCGACGAATCAACACAGGCGGTTGTGGATAAAGCCTCAATGACTAAAAATTGTTTATATTTAGAAAAGTCCATCACTTGCTAGCTATAAAAATAATCAATTTAAACATGACGGGAGGTATGCAATCTTTATACCTCATTGATCACTCGAGTTGTATATTTAAGTTTCTTCATGTCTTCAATAGTTGGAAATCGGTCACCAAGTACAGAGTCAACCTGTGAAAATGTATATATTATCCTATTCTTATGAACCGGAAATCTAATATGATACTTTGATACTACTGTGAAAGCTAAGGATCTCATGAAACCTCTTCTTGGAGCTTGGACATGACACTAGGTTCCTGCAGCCAGTATAAAAAAGAAAAAATATTATTGTATTAGGCTATTAGCCACTACTGCATTATAACATCAATTCTTCAGTTTTATAATTCACAACGAAGAAATAAGTCAAGTGTGCATATTTTAGTCTGAGGTTATGTGAAGAAACAACTGCAATGTTCTATTACACGACGTACACGCACAAGCACACACATATGTATAGGTATAGATACAAAAATGCACATTTATTTTATTTTTATTTAACCATAGCCACATATTTATTACCTTTGAAAGAAGATAAAAGGTCCAAGTTAAAACAGCGGCTGATGTTTCATGTCCAGCAATGAGCATTGTCATTAAGTCATCACGAAGTTGCTTACTTGTCACCTACAAGGAGTCATTACTTTCATAGTTTGCACTTACAACAAGTTTCTCTATTGATTAAAGCAATTTATGAAGTAGCCAACATACATCATCTCCTGACGCCAACAAAAAGTGAAGAATACTTGGATCTTGTTCATTCATGTACTCTTCATGAAACTGTAGCTCTTCTTCATCCACCATTCTCTGTTTAATGATAATTGAAAAACATATATGAAACAACAACTTAGAGTTTATAGAACTGTAGTTATAAGATGAATCACTGAAGTGTTTCAACCAAGAGCTGGCTAATGACAGCATTAAATTTATATGTAGAATTGATACTTATTTAACACACGCATCAAAGTCTGTATCATAAATTTCCTATGTTTTTTAAGAGCATACCGGAAAACTATTGCATGCAACATCAGAGAAGTAATCTTTGTTGTGCAAAACTAGGTATATTGCAAGACCAAGATATTATATAAGAAGAATGCCCATGTTCTGGTAGCCTACGAAAGATTCAAAATATGTGCTTTAAAGAAGAAATTATAGTAGTTCCTCTAATCTTACTCATAAATGGAAGCAAGAATAATCATCAGATATCAAGTGCATCAATTTCCATGAAACGTTGTAGATGGAAAATACAAGACCTAGATGTAGTTAATCAATAGTGAATTGCACAACAGGATTAAAACTATCTCACTATTCCACAATATATCTGAAATATTTAGCTAACGGTACAGGTATCAACTATCAAGTTACTGAATTAAAGTTTAGGAGACAGTGTCAAAGAAAGCGCAAAAATTGCTAGTCCATGATCATGAATACAAACAAATAATTGTAGCAGGTTCAAGATTGTGGACAGCATATTAATATTTCGACGTTCCATGCTTCAGTGGTATCGCATATTGCATACATATCTAACTTGAACCTATTTTGAGAACATAAGCTTGTCGCTTGCGTCACTGTAATGAGAAAATTACCTTGCATATTGCTATGAGATTGTTAAGTGTATCATTGACAAGTTTGAGAGCTGCAGTAACCTTCCTTTGACGCGGGGATATGTCTTTCCATATTGGGAGATCCCAGACTGGAATTGGAGAAACACTTCGATCTTCTGCTTCTCTCAGTACGGTATAAACTGCCTGACTAATTAGGTAAAGTGCAACAATTAACTTCACAGAGAAAAAGCAAGATAAATTGTAAACAGTAACATAAAAAATGACAGAAGGGTAAAAAGTGGTGGATCCAGAAACTTTCATGAATGTTGGCAAGAAAATAGTCTATAATATTTTTACGGAAGAAAGATTTTATAAGTTTTTACAAAATACATAATTTAATGAAAAAAAAGAAACGGAAAAATATTTTGGGTTTTGGTCTTCATATATTTCATATTTTGAAAACCGAAAGTGGAAGCGAGGAGACATGGGCTGCTTAATGGGACAACATCTATTTCTCTACGGGGAGAAAAATGTATTGTGTACTTTTAAGTTTTAAGTAAAAAAAACAATTATCTTGTGGGGGCAAGTGCTTCCATATCTATATACCTACATACGACTGAGTAAAGGAATATTCCAAAAAAGTTACCTCAATTATACCAGTGTCATTTGATAAACTATCAAAATCATAATTGAATACTGCTTTCCCAATGATGTCCAACGTCAATCGAGAGAAAAGTGACTCCATTTCAACATCTTCTCCGTCAGATGCAGCAGTATCTAGCTTCTGGCAGAGCCTGTCTGTAGCTTGTCCAAAAAGGCCGATCATAGCTGCTACAAACTATATAATCACATTCAAGAAATGAAATCAAGAGCAAAATAGATAAGCTGCAGTAGTGATTTAAGAAAAAAAAGTGTAGTTGCAAGCATCTCTCAACAACATCAAATGGATAGATTCAAATGTCATAAATGACATTCTAATTGTGATCAATATTGTTTGGTGAATCTATGTTACCTTCATTAGGTAACAATGCTACCTAGCTTCTTAAAGTTTCGAGTATTCCTCAAATAACTCAATTATAACCGATTACCATTCTAACCTACATATCTAAGTAACAGTTTTTCCAACCTAAGAAAGGAACCCTTTGATTCATGACATTAGCAGCTTAGAAATATCTATCTAAGATATGTTTCAAACATTGACTTTAAAAAAATCAGTCCAAGAACACTAGAAAACCTTCAGATGCAATGCTGGGACAATAGTACGCCGTCTAACTCGCCATATTTCCCCATCAGCTGGGATAAGCCCTTTCCCCATTACAAAATCCAGGATCTCAGCCAAGATACCCTGCACATGGAGATGTAGCAAACAATGTAAGGAAGAAGTGCCGGAGAAGAAAAACAATTGCACAGTGCCAATCATTGTTGACTATTGATTTGATTACCTTAGAATAAGCCTTTGAATTGTCTTTCAATATGTGTTTTGCAATAGCCGGATCCGATACTATCAGAAAGGACTGCAAGATAACCAATAAGGAAACTCAGTTATCCCATATAAAACGCCTTTTATTATTGACATAGTAAAGTTCAAGGTGAGGAGAGTCTCTCCCCATTCCATTGCCATGGCAAATAATCAGTGTGATTAAAAATCACCTACCCAATGAGGGATCCCTTAATTCAAACCTAAGTTATGCAATTGTCATGGACAGAATAAACTATCCCATATAAGACATTGGGCCTTCTTGGACTGACTAATTTCAGTTTATCTGTTGGCATAAACACTTGTGAGAGTACATGAAAACAACTTATGATAGTTGTTTTCAGCTTGTTTTCATAGCTCTTCATGATAGATTATGAAAACAATTTGACTTTATTTTATCTTTTGCGATAGAAATAGCTTCCCTCAGAGACGGTTGCCAAATGACCATTAGTGCTTGTTATAGTAATAGCTTATTATACATAAATACTTATGTAACCAACACTTCAAATTGAAGGTGTGTCTCGTGTCCACATCGACACATGTGATTACTTCAATTACTTCTATTTTATCAAATTATTACTGCTATCAACCTACTAGTGTCAGTGTTGTGTCTGGCGTCAATGTCGGTGTTTCATAGGTGATTAAAATCACCTACCCAATGAAAGACCTTCTGATTCAAACAAACCTAAGTAATGCAATTGCCATTGACTAAAGGTAAAGTAGGTGAGTCAAACCCCCATCAGCAATTCCATATTAGACATTGTTTTCAAAGAGAAATTAACTAAATTTCAGCTGGAAAAAGAGAGGTTTAAGCTTAACTAACCTTTGGTCCAAAATTCAGCCTGAAAATCCCACCATATGTGATGTAAAGTTCATACAATGGAATGAAAAAGGCCTCACTTCGAATAGCGCTAATTGACCCTTTTGCCTCAGGAATTTTGGGATACAAACCAAATAAAAATTCTAGAATCTCATTGGACACTCCCAAATTTGACAAGCTCTTCTTTAATATAGAAGGTAAACTATATAAAACCCACAAAAAAAAAACCAAAAAAATTAAAATTTGTTCCCAAATCAAATTATACACTAGATATAATGAGGATATTATTCAGTACTAACCCATCATTGAAATAAGACAAAAAAATCAAGAAAAAAATGAAAATTTGGAAACTTTAAGGTTGTTGAAGCATACCCAGATTCTTGTTTGACAGTGAATTCACCTGAGGCAATTCTAGCAGACAATTCAGCTCGTCTTTTCTCTTCAAGAAGCTGGTCAACACTCTTAACGACACCATCATCCACTGAATCGTTTGGACTTGTACCATTTGAAGAGGAACATGCAATGAATGATGAACATGATCCTCTATGTGTTGTTATTGAAGAACATGGAAAGAAAGAACAAGATGAAGAAAAAGTGGTGGTTGGTTTGAGTGGTTTTATGGTAATATGTTTGGAATGAAAGGTTTTTGTTTGAAGTGAAAGAGGAGGAGCATGAAGAAGAGTTAGATGAGAAGCCATAGAAGTTGGATAACACACAAAATTGGTGTTACAAAAGTAACATCCAATTGAGGAAGAGATAAGTTAAGTGTTTAATACACAACACTCATGTGTCAAAGTAGTTTTGTGTTTTTGTGTCAGGTTCTGAGTTGGAATCTTTTGGATAGATACCATTTTCATGTTTTGTTTCTATAAGAATCAGCCACGTTTGATTGAACCACCACGTTCGATTGAACCAATAAGTATTAAGTACGACATCGAAGCATCGTAAAAAAAAAAATATGGATCTTGTTAACGAGTGCCCCGAGCACTCTTTAAGTATTCTAAATTAGGAAATGATTCTTTCAAAAAGTCAAATAGTTCAATTTTCAATGCATTGAATACACATATTCTCATAAAAAGTTACCATTTAAGACCCTTAAAGAGTGTCCCGGGAGCAATAGCTAACCTTTCCCAAAAAAATATTTAAGGATATTTATATGGGATTGGAATGGAAAGTGTTGTTTGGTAGTAAGTTATTTGTATCTATTTTGTTGTTGGTGGTATTGTACAACAAAAATAATATTTGGTGCAAATATGTGGACGAGGGATCATTTGCACGCAACTATATAAACTACTTTATAAAGTCAGGTAAGACCGCAATGAATACTCAGATTCTCCTTAAGAGATTTAATGACGTTATATTTTTTAAGCAAGATTCGTCAACAAATACATTAATAATTCAAAAAAAGAAATTTGGCGTCATTGTAAACGCTTGTTCGGATTTTCATATTTTAGTATTGTTTTAATTAAGTTATAGTCAGTGGCGGATCTAGGATCTTGAGCCAAGGGTGCAAAATTTGTTGTTTTTATGTGTCGTTTTTATATAAATTACATTCTCCATTTGTTTTTGTTTACACTTAAAAATAATTATCTTGCTAGCCGACATTAAAAGATAGGCGATTAAAATTTAGGCGAGGAAACCCCCTAGCCGAGAGAATGTTAGGTGAAGCTCAGGGCAGCCAGGCTAGGGAGAGCAGGTTCTATTTGAGAAATAATATTAGAAGTCGATGGAGCAACTTTAAACTAGTAGAGTTCACTTATTTGATTAACAACAATTATCGAATCAAGTAGGGTAATAATATGAAAATTGCTTTTCCCACTTTAAACAAAGCTAAAACACACCAGAAAATGACTTTTTTACCCTGTCGGCAGTTAAGTGCCGCTGGGATGGTGCGTCGGCAATTAACTGCCGCCGGATGCATCGGCAGTTAATTGTCGCTGTCCCCATCGGCAATTAACTGCCGCTGCGATCTGAACATATGCAGAATAACAAACAGAACCTGCATCACAGTTTCTAACACTTCAAAATTCTTCAGATTTCCTCCAATCCTCTCCAATTCCATTTTCACGAAAATCAAGCAAATCATCTCCACAAAGCCACAAGTAAGTAGTATTAATCATTTATAATGTTAATGTTAGTTTGTGTAGGTTTATTTTTGTTAATTTTGGTAGATTTATGTGGTTAGGGTTTATGTAAAAATTGAATTTTTTGTTAGTTTATAATGTTATAGATGAATGTTGTTGTTGTAAATGTAGTTTAGATTATGTTTAAGCGCAATGTGAGTGTAGAAGTTGAATTAACACAATGATGAGTTGTTTCATACTTTGCACTCAAAGTGTGATAAAATGCCTAAATTAGAATTGTTTAGATTTTTAGTTAGTTTATGTTGTTAAATTGTGTTACATTGGATGAGGATTTTTAGATTAAGAAGAATTAGGGTTTATCTATCTACTATTATTGTTTAATTAATAGTTAAGGGTTATGTTTATGTGTTTATGTCACCATTTTAATGTTGTTTTGTTTTGTCAAAATAATTGATGACAATGTCGTTTTGTTCTGTTAAACAACATTATGCATATGTTGATGACAATATTGTTTTGTTTTTGTGTAGATATGTCTGATCAGAATGCATATAGATTGAGAGCTGGTAGACAGACGATGACCGGCAGCTGCCGAAGGGAGAGGCAGACACTTTTGCGGGTGAGGGTAGTTCTTCTCAGCAGCCGACACAATCGCAGGTGGAGGACCCCACACAGTACCTGCATTATCAGGAGCAGCTACATGATGCCACAGATGGTGGCTATGACGTCCAGCATGTTGCTGATGAGGGTGGGGACGACGATGCGGCTGCGTTAGATGAGGATGAGATTGCGGCTGCGACAGCCCCCGAGGAGTTACCTGATGTGGCTCCATTTCCTGGAGGGCCTTATGTTGACTCATTGTTGTCATCATACGCTTCACACGTTGCATTACCGTTGTGGTATAATGCAAATAATGTAAGTTTTCATTTTCCTTTTTTAACTTTTATATATGAAGTCGATATATTTTTTTTGTATGATAACGTTTTAAAAAAATGACATGAACACATGCCGTTGTTTGATTATTTTTTTGTCTGCGATTATTGTTCGCGCGTAATTTTTTATATATGAAGTATATGTGTTTTTTTGTATGATATCGTTTAAAAAAAATGACATGAACACATGCCGTTGTCTGATTATTTTTTTGTCTTCGATTAT
The DNA here is from genome assembly GCA_018208015.1 of Medicago ruthenica. Lineage (NCBI taxonomy): Eukaryota > Viridiplantae > Streptophyta > Magnoliopsida > Fabales > Fabaceae > Medicago > Medicago ruthenica. The sequence continues at coordinate 33,487,766 of CM031377.1, read as the reverse complement.
TGTTCGCGCGTAATTATTTATATATGAAGTCGATATTTTTTTTTTGTATGATAACGTTTAAAAAAAATGACATGAACACATGCCGTTGTCTGATTATTTTTTTGTCTTCGATTATTGTTCGCGCGTAATTTTTTATATATGAAGTATATGCTTTTTTTTTTATGTTTTTGACTTATGTGGTGTTTTTTTTTTGTTATTTTAGATTCGTAACACCCGTAGGATGAGATGCATAAATCACAGGGCGAAGGTGGCAGATCTCCAGCGTCCACATATGAATCAACTCTGGTTTTGGGATCCTATAAGGGCGAGTGGGTTGCATGATTTGCTGTACACAGGGTATTCTACTGTTAATCATGTTCTGCTCCAGGCGCTAAGCGAGAGGTGGCATTCCGAGACCAGCAGCTTTCACATGCCTACTGGGGAAATGACCATCACTTTAGATGATGTGGCGTGTCTGCTGCATGTTCCTGTTGAAGGACGGATGCTGAGCCATAGGAAGAAGGTGTCTCAGGTTGATGGGGTGGAATTGATGGTGAGGAACTTAGGTGTCACCCAGGAGTATGCAGTGAAAAACTGCAAGACTGAGTATGGTGGCTACATTAGCTATAAGGCGCTGAAGGAGCTTTATGAGGATCACCTGAGTGTGGCCACCAGATTAGCGCTTGCTGAGACACAGGAGCAGCTCCAGGAGCTAGCCAGGCGTAGGGATGCCTGTGTGAGGTGTTTCCTCCTATACCTGCTTGGATGTACGTTGTTTAGTGACTTGAGCAACAAACGCATCGACCTGATATACCTGCAGACGATGGAGACCTTTGCTGGGATGAGGGACTACTCGTGGGAAGGAATGGCATTGGCATACCTTTACCACACTCTATTTGAGGCCTCTTCGCTTGCAGGAAAGAGGATCGGGAGAAACACGACACTTTTGATGGTAATAATTTTAATTTACTATGTCTTTTAATAATTTACTATGCTTTTTAATTTACTATGCCTTTTAATTTACTATGTTTGCTAATAACTTATAAATGTGTTTGGTTTGTGCAGGGATCATTCTTGGCACATTTTCCAGAAGTCTACCCACATGACCATAATGATAAATACAAGCAAAACTATCCTTGCGCGGCCAGATAGATTCCACACAGGGGTCATGCCAATCCGAAGCCATACTGTTTGGCGCTGGATCGTTTGGAGATGGATGATGTTACCTGGATTCCATACGAGGATCATAGGGAGATCCAGGAGTTTGAGGAGATATGCTGGTATTCAGGCTGGATCATGTGTGGTCGTGACATCATCTACCGTCACTTGCCTGAGCAGGTTAAAAGGCAATACGGGTACGTGCAGGACATCCCCCGAGCTCCGATGTTTGTGCTTCCTCTCCCTTTTCAGGCCATTGCACAGGCTTTTCTAGACTTCCGTGTGCACATCATTCCTCAGGCTACGGGGGTAGGGAGGTTGATCAGCCATGGCAGTACTAGGAGGGATACATGAGGTGGTACGGACATGTGTCTCACCCAAAGATTCTGCCACCTATTGATGGATCTCCTCTGAGGCCAGCAAATGAGGAGCAGATCATTGCACACCATCAGCAGCGGCACCAGGAGAGAGGCTCGCCTGATACCATTGACATGGTTGGTGGACTTGCTAGCCAGACTGATGACTACTTGGGTCAGGAGGCGATGAACAGTGAGCAGCTATATCAGGCGATGCGCCATATCAGGGACATGATGACACCGATACTGTCCAGGAGGTCGAGGAGGCAGCAGCAGCAGCAGCATGATGACCAGGATCAGGATTAGGACATTTTTGTAGGACTTTTGTTTTTTTTGTTGACATTTGTTAGATTTTTTTTGTAAATTTATGGCAAATTCACATTATCGTAGTTTTTTCGGGTTTATTTTGCTTTATTTGGATTATTTTGATTACTTCGAAACAACAATAACAACAATTCCTTCATGATCCGAACTAAAAATTCACACAATAAGCGTTACATTACATTACATTATCCCTAAATTTGTTGTATCATCATGAATGATGTTGGATTTTAATTTAATTCTTGAAAATTTGCGGAAAACATATATATGCTCTCGTGTCTTATACTTAGTGTTGGACTCAAAAGAATGAAGAGAACACAACACATGTATTCTATCAAATCAGCTATATATGTTTTCACATCGAATTCCTTCATATAAGATGAGTCATGACAAAAAGGAATGCATTCCAATATATTATTTTGAACTTAATCCTACTACCCTACCAACTGACAAAGTTTCAATTGACAGAGGAGCATGATCAAGTACAAAACAACATCTTAGAACTGTACTCCCTTTTGCAACACTCATCTTATATGAAGGAATTCGATGTGAGAACCTATATAGTTGATTCTGCAGAATACATGTTGTGTTCTCTTCATTCTTTTGAGTTTCCAAAAAGACTTGCAAACCTTTACACTAAGTATAAGACACTTCAATGCCAAGATTTTCCGCAAACTTTCAAGAATTAAAAAAAAAATCCAACAAAATAACGACACAACATAATAATACTACCTAAACATCTTCATCCGGCCGAATCAAACTCTTGAGAATATCGTCAGGCGACCTCAGCAACGTAACATCCATCTCGAGGGGGATCATGTTCGGCTCAGCAAATATCGAAAACATGCTCCTCACGTCGTCGTCTGTTAACTCCGACCGAGTGAACGACAAATTCCCGTCTGAGTCGAACGATGGACGGTGATACCAAACGTATTCCACCCTCCTCGCGTCTCCGTGGTTGATTCGTTGGTTGATTTCATGAAGTAGATCCTTCAATTCTTTTAACGTCACATCGTCGCGAACCTTGAAAAAATGTTGGTTACCACCTTTGAAGGATACATGAAAGTATACTTGAGTCATTTTTTCAGATCTACACCATAAAAAATTAAAAACAATCCAATTAAAAACTCATTCAAACATTTCATCAAACACTTGTAGTGCAAATTATACATAAACCCTAAAGCTAAAAATTGCAACATAAACATGCAAAGATTTAAACATTTAAGCAACATAAGTCATTTCCATGTAAACAATCTATCATTTCTTGCCAAAAAAATCAAAAATTAAACAAAGTCTAAAACTAAAAAAAAATTAAGATAATAAATGTAACATATAAGCATAAAATGACAATGAAATTGATTATGGAAACTTACTTGTTATTGGAGTGTTGGTTGATTTGAGGTTGAAAATTTTGAGATTTTTGGAAGATTTGAGAGAGTTTTTAGAGTTTGAAGAGATGAAGTTGGAGGTTCTGGGTGCTGAGCTTCATAAGTAAGAAAATTGCTTTATACACATCAAGCAAAGCTAAAACACACCAGAAAATTACATCTTTACCCCGCCGGATCATTCCATCGGCAGTTAACTGCCGCTGCGTTTGAATCCATCGGCAGTTAACTGCCGTTGCGTTCTTGATGCTGATTACAACAACCTACTCTATACTGTTACATCATCTCCTCTTTTCCATATTTCCTATTCCATCTAAATCCTCAAATCCAAATTTTTTTTCTACCCAAATCTTGTCTAAAATCATTGAAGCAGCAATACTAGAAGGATTCAACACACATTTGACATGAAGAAACAGGTAATGCATCATTTAATCCATTTTTTTTGCTGATTTTTCTGTAAATATTCGTGAAAACCTGACATGGGGCTAGCGGCAGTTAAGTGCCGCTGTATGGGGACATCAGCAACTAACTGCCGATGCAACGGCAGCTAGGTGCCGACTGGAAACTTCAAAAAACAGGCTTACTGCCTATTTTTTTGATTTTTTTTTGGTTTTTTTTTTTAACTTTTTTTAGGTTTAATTAATTTTGATATTGATGTTATTGCAATTGTAAGTTATTTATTCATAGTTATTTGTTGTTTATTTATAGTTATGGATGAAAATGCGGATGATGATCCGGTTGAGACAAAACCTATTTTTGTCGATAATTCCGAAAATGTCATACCGCCTAAGGTTAAGCTTCTGTCGATGTTGAAGCTTCATTATATGTTGACCCCGGTGTTGTCTCTCTTGAGGCCAACGAAGTTGACACGGCTCATTTTTTTTCAAGCGAAATTAAATGGAAAGATAGAGATGACTTGCTTAATTGGGTACGTCGTCAAGCAAATAAGGTGGGATTTACAATTGTTATACGTAGATCCAATTTGATCAATCCTATGTTGCAACTAATTTGTGAAAGGAGTGGGGACCACAAAGTGCTGAAAAAAAGATTGAAGCATGAGGCAACGGGTTCAAGAAAATGTGGGTGTAAGTTCATGGTTCGTGGATATCTTAGTAGGGAAACAAATGATTGGAGATTGAACATTCTTAACGGAGTTCACAACCATGAGATGGAGTCAAATTTAGAAGGACACATGCTTGCGGGTAGATTAAGGGAGGATGACAAGAAGATTGTACGTGACTTGACCAAGAGTTTGGTGCTACCAAAAAATATTTTGATAAATTTGAAGACAAAAAAACAAGATTGCATGACAAATATCAAGCAAGTCTACAATGAACGTCAAAAAATATTCAAGTCAAACAGAGGTAACAAGACTGATATATAGTATCTAATCTCAAAGTTGGAGGAGCACAACTATGTCTATTTCACCAGAACACAAAGTGAGAGTACTACTATTCAAGACATATTTTGGGCTCATCCAACATCGGTTAAGTTGTTTAACAATTTTCCAACAGTTTTGGTTATGGACTCCACCTATAAAACCAACATGTACAGAATGCCATTGTTTGAGATAGTTGGGGTCACCTCGACCGATTTGACGTATTATGTTGGTTTTGGATTTTTGACATCTGAGAAAGAGGATAATTTTACTTGGGTTTTATAGATGTTGGTCAAACTTCTTAACTCAAAGATTAATAATATGCCTTCAGCGGTTGTGACTGACAGAGATACGACTTTGATGAATGCGGTATCAACTGTTCTCCCTGAAACTAGTGCAATACTTTGTTATTTTCATGTTGGTAAAAATGTTAGAGCAAAGTGCATCACTGACTGTAGGTGAAACCGAAGGATGAGAAAGAGGTGAAGCCAAGTGACATAGTTAACAAGGTAATGAGAGCTTGGGATGTTGTTGTTGAAACACCTACGCAAGAATTATACGCAAGTGCGTTAATGGAATTCAAAAATGTTTGTAAAGATTTTCCAAAGTTTCTTACTTATGTCGAGAGCACCGTATTGGATATTGTGAAGGAGAAAATAGTGAGGGCATGGACAGACTATGTCTTGCATCTTGGTTGCAGAACCACCAACCGAGTTGAGGGAGCTCATGGTAAACTGAAGAAATATTTGAGCAATAGTGTAGGTGATTTTGGTACTTGTTGGGAGAAAATACATGATATGTTGGTGATCCAGTTAACTGAGATACAAACTTCATTTGGGAGGAGTTGTACTGTATTAGAACATAGATACAAAGACGTCATTTTGTACTCTGTGTTGGCTGGTTATGTGTCTAGGACTGCTTTGAGCTTTATTTTTGATGAAGAAAGACGTTCCAAGGAAACCTTGTGCATGGACAAAATTATTTGTGGTTGTGTGATAAGGACATCGTATGGGCTACCTTGTGCATGCACTATTGCTGTGAAAATCCGTGACAACAAGCCTATTCAATTGGATAAGATACACCGTCATTGGCAAAGGTTATGTACGGGTGAAGAAAGTAATGAAGATGGTTTTTCTGTCGAGGATGAGTGAAATGGTATTCAGGAACGTCTCAAGAAAGTTCCTTATCATATCAAACTAGAAATCAAAGAGGTGTTGCGTCAGTTGGCATTTCCAGAATCCACAATGGTTTCTCATCCTCCAAGAAAAGTACCAACCAAGGGAGCGCCGAAAAAAGTGAGGTGTAAAGCAAATGAGGCATTGACAAGTCGAATCCCTTCTTATTGGGAGCGTGTTGATTCCCAATTTCCGGATAGTCAATCGTCGCAAACTATGTCATCATTTCCTAAACGAAAGGGTGCTCGTATTGGCAAATCATCACGTTCCCCACTTCCACCACCTACTCGGTTTCCTAAGCTTAGCCCGATTCCAAAGCCTACTCTGGTTCATGGTGTGTTTGATGTTTTGAGCCCTATTGACTATATGCCAAAATTCATGGTTCCATTTATTGAAAAAATTGTGGATGTTAAAGGCGATGGGAATTGTGGTTTTCGGGCTATAGCTGAGTTCTTGGGTTTAATCGAAGAAAGTCATGTCATGGTTCGTAGACATCTTATTCAAGAGTTGAAAGATCATAGAAATGATTATGTGCGGGTATTTGCGAGTGAGGATCGTTTTAACTACATCTTAAATGGCTTGCATCCTCCTTCAAATAGTGGTGGTATTGCACTTGTAGATAAGTGGTTGACTTTTCCCGACATGGGTCACATCGTTGCAACTTATTACAATAGAGTTGTAGTGGAGTTGACAAGTCACGAAATCGGAAATTCGGAATCCTTTTTCCCACTTAGAGGGGTGCCACCGCTTAAGCAAAAAAACCTCATCATGTGCCTAGGATTAATTCCCAACCATTTTGTTCTTGTTTTTTTGAAAGATGGTTGTCCACTACCTCCATCATCTATGGAGTAGAACATACACAGAAGTGAAGAGGCATCAGCTTGGGAATTTGAGTTTTTGGATCAACAAGCTAGGTTACAAGACCTAATGAACATTGAGAAAAGAGAGAATCCGTTCCCAGCAAAAAAGTCAAACCAAGCCAATCCAATTGTGTGTGACACTCCTGAAAAAGCAAAGCAAGAATTTCAAGTTATTGCGGAAGATGAAGATGGTTCATATTGACTTGATGCGATATGACTGATTTTTTGTTTTTGTCGGTGTTCATCCTTTTTTTGGTCGATATTACACCGACATATTTTTTGTGGTCGATATTGTAACGCCAATTTTTTGTGGCCAATATATAACTTTTATGTGGTCGAATATGCGCCTACTTTGTTATTGGTTATAATGTTTCCGCATTTGATATATATATATATTGGTTATCACGTATAATTTAATATTATTATGATGTTTGATATTTCATAACTTTTGTGAAGTTAAACATGTCTGAGGTTGCACAAATTGAAGCTCATGTCCGGTACTCTGCTTTTCAAAAAGACAATTAAGGTTTTTCTAACTCTGACCGACACTATGGATGAGTTGAAGGCACAACTTAACAGTTATTTTCTCCATGTTGGTGAAAATCATCATACATGTCATGTATTTGCTCAGATGCCAATTTATGACCTGGGGGCAGATAAAGATGAAGACATGTGGAAAACGGTCTATTGGCCTCGGCTTATTCGTGACGATAGTGACGTTGGATTTATGTTTAGGCATATGGTTGAAAATAATGTATTATATCTTTGTGTTCGTTCCAACTGTATGTGCAACGAATGTCGGTAGAGATTTCATGTAATATTATGTAATGTGTTGTTGAATGTCAAACACTATTTATGTTTTTGGTGAATTTCAAACATTCGTGTAATTTTAACGAAATGTCGAATTGATTTTATTTTGGTCAATTGTGAAAGATTATGTAATGTTCTTGCTTTATGAATGATTATAATTGATGTATGATTTGTACTGCCTTTGGAATTGTTGTTTTGGATTACAGGTAATAAATCGGCCGAAAAATGGCTTACTTGCAAAAATAGCCGATTCTGTTCTGCATAATTGCCCGCAGCGGCAGTGTAACACCCATATAAAGATTGCCTAGGATCTTATACAAGTATTAAAATTTCGTACTGGATACATTAATTTACAATACTGAAAGTTATTTCAAAATATTACATCACATAGTAATAATACATCCAAGTGTTTATACATATCCTTTTCTGATAATATACATCATGTTACATCAATATACAAGACCGAGTACACAACATCTAAGGTAATACATAAACCAGCACGATCAATCCGTAGCCTTCTCCTTACCTTTGCGTCGTGCTTCCTGCGAACCTGCACCAGAAGGAAAGGGATGAGACATAATGTCTCAGTGAGCTCCAGCCTAACCTACTGTTGGCAACCTCAGGGAACCTAGGGTCGCCATGCCTACTTTGGCAATCTCAGGGATCCTATGATCGCCAAGCTTTAACCTTTCCCATAAAGGGTTTTATCTGATAACTGTATAGCCATGATAACTTAGACTATATCATGATAATTTAGTGATCGAGGGAACTTCTATGATCACCATCTGATACCTATCTGAGGTATATACTGCCTGATAACATAAATAGTATAAACTGAACATACATGTTAGATGTTAGCGTGTAACAAACATTATTATCTGAGTTCATTTTATGGAATGCCCCCGAGTGGAGTAACCCCGAAGCACATTCCTCTGATAACCGGTGAAAATTCCTATCTGAGGCTAATCACCGGACTCCTCTTATCGTTGTGTATATCTGATACACAACTTAACTTGCATGTGTATATCTGATACACCATTCTGAACATATGTATATCTGATGCATCGTCTGAAACTATGCATATCTGATGCATTCATTACATAAATAATCATGTGTTACTTAACCTATAATATAAGGTTCTAAGCTTATCGTTCTCATAAGCCACTTAAATCATGTTGGGTATCTGAACCCCCCTCTTAGGCCTATCTGAGGCCTTGAATATTGAAATACTTCTACTTACCTAACATAGGTTCTTGACATATTGTTGTCATATGTCATCCTTAAGAGTTACTAACTCAGTTGTATCAATTCCCGATTTCTCGGACCTTTGTTTTGTACTTTCCATACGTTACCTATTCCTTGCTCCTTTATGATTTTTGCCCATTAAAGGCCCTTAGGATGAGTTAAGATGGTGCTCTTTGATTCTTTAAAGTTTTTGGAGAAAACAGTTGCGAAAAACCTTGCTTGCACACGCAAGATCACCCGAAACAGCTCACCTGACCAAGCTGTTTCTGGTGAGCTCGCTATAGCGACGGGCTGCCGTAACAAAAATAAGCCTGGTCGCTGCAGCGACGATCTGGTCGCTGTAGCGACCATGACAGTTCAGAAAATGTTCAGAAATTGCATTTTTCACCATTTTAGATCAACCCAAGTTACCCAAGCTTTCCAACCATGTTAGGACTGATTTTCTAATACAAATTAACTGATTAAAAACAAGGATTAGCAAGGAATTGATAACAATTAGGATTAGGGCACAAAACTATATTTTTGCATAAAAATGAATTACTCATACAACTCACTCTAGGAGGGTTCTAAAAACCCTAGGGAGCTCACCTTAATCCTTAACTGATGCTTTGCTAAGCTCTCAACTTCAAAACTCTAACTTGTTCTTAATCCTTTCCTTGATTCTCCTTTACTTCTCTTGCTCCAAGTTTTCCCCAAAAATTGTGCTTGCTTGAAATACAAGAGTTTAGGAAGAAGGTTGATGGATTAAGGGTTGATGATGATGAAGGGCGAAAATCTAGAGAGAGGGGAGAAGAAAATTCTGATTTTTAGAGAGAGAGTGGACTTGAAGAAAATGAATGGAAAGTCTTGGTCCAAACATAAATAGTCCTTATAACGCGAATTTACACTTACGCCCTTAATGCTCGAAACTTATCTGATACTAATAAAAGTTACGTTTAAGCGGGATATTACAGGAAGTTAACTGCCGATGGTATCCGTCGGCAGTTAACTGCCGATGGCACCATCCCAGCGGCAGTTAACTGCTGTCGGGATAAAAATGTCATTTACTGTTGTGTTTCAGCTTTGTTTAATGTGGGAAAAGCAATTTTCCATAAGTAATGATCGCAGCGGCATTTAGCTGCCGATGGGGACGGCGGCAGTTAGTTGCCGCCGGATCCTTTCCATCGGCAACAAATTGCCGCGCGCATCCTTCCCATCGACAACAAACTGCCGCCGGGGTAAAAACGTAAATTACTCATGTGTTTTAGTTTTCTTTGAAGTGGGAAAAGCAATTTTCTAATAATATTATCATGTTCTATCCACTTATTTGATCTGATCCGATGATTGTTGTTAATTGAACCACCATTGTAAAAAAACACTGACTTGATCACCTCAAGCTCACCCATGATTGGACTTTCTTGAGATTTCAATCTCATATTTAGAAGTTGGAATGGATTTTCTTTTTACATAACTCATCAAACAATAGTAGAGTCAGAAATTCAACTATTGGTGATCAAGTATAAAAGACATAATTTACTAAAGAAAAATTAAATCCATAACTGTATCGGGTGAAAGTGAAAATTAGCAAGTGTAGTTTAGGATAGGTTTGTCAACTTACTAATAGCAAAAAATAAGAAGGCATGCCTTCTTAAAAAATATATAAAAATAGTAGTTTATAACTTACAATGAAGATTAAACCTCCAAAGTTGTGATGTAGTGATTTTTTTTAACATGTTTCTATCTAAATGCAAGATTGTTTAAAAAACAAGGAGCTACAAGTTGAAAGTGTAGGTGCCTTTTAGAAATTGTGTTGAAGTCTCTTCTGCATACTGCCAAGCATGTCCATGCATCCTGTATTTACTTGTATCCCTTTATACTAGACTTTCAACTTACAGTGTCTATTGTTCCTATTTTTCTTTTGTTTTTCTAGTTTTGTTGTAGAGTTCCATTTCCTTTGACTTTCCTAGTTGATTTCAATTATGTTTACCTTGATCTTCAATTCAGAAACAACCAAAATTTTATCTATGGTTATTGGATAATATATGCCAGCATAATCACTTAAAAGTTAGAAATACATTTATCAAAGAAAAAAGCAGTAGAGTAGTGTCTGAGAAGCCAAACTTTCAAACTCATTTTTTTTTATATATGACATGTTAAAACCTATGTTGGGGGTTTGCTGCAATAACTTGACCAAGAAGATGATGAAGATGAACATGATGAAAACTGCATATAAATTCCAAAACGGTGTGTGGAACACACTAACCTTTAGATTCGATTCGCTCCCACTAGTTATTTCAACCGGATGCAAAAGGGTATACCGGCAAATCCCCTTCAGAATACGATGGAATCCTTGACGTGACTTGTACATTCACACCAAACGTATCGATCAATGGTAGTTTACAGAATAAAGTTCTGTCAATTTCTCTCGTGCACTAGAGAAAAGAAAGAATGATTTAGTATTATTTTCAACATAATTTAGATTCACAATAACGTGATTTTCAATGTCTTTTTTTGAATACTTTTCTGCCTTTAAAGTGTCTCTATTATAGAGAAACTTATATTCTTTGGTGAAGAAAAACAACCCTTTGGAAGAGTTTGTTCATGAATGGTTATATTGTTTCAATTGTCGAGCATTACACCTTTTATCTAAAAGGCCTCTATTTAACCACTGCAATTTTTCAAATATATTTTGGAAATTTCTCTCACATGACATGGGAGAGTTCTGTTTACTGTAGTTGCATATTATGGAGCGCATAGCTATAGTACTCTCTCCATTCCATTATAAGTGTCACATTTAAAAAAATATTTGTGAGAAACTGAGTGTCACTTTGTTTCAATTCAAATATTTTGTCTAGCGTAGTAAGTTGAACTAAAGATATGTCGTGCTTATTTGTTTACTGGCTCATGTAATGGTGGCTGCAACATAGTAAGTAAAAAGAATTTAAACCTTACCAACATAGCCTATGTGGGAGGAAGACTTTGGTGCCAAAACTTAAAGAAATACCTGAAGAAGGTTCGACATATGAAATCAAAAAATATTTTGGTTGCTCTCGATGATTATTGCATTCAAAATTCAAAACCACCCTATATTAGTACGAATTAAACTAAGCTGTTCCGTTTAGCAAACTAAACTTTAAAGTCAAAGTCAGTATGAATATCAAAATCAATATAAAAGCCCTAAACTCAATCCAATCAAACTTTTTGTTCTTGAATGAAAACCAAAACCTTATGCAGAGTAACACCTGACCCTCGAGGACACAAACGTAAAGGAGTGCCGGGAGAAGGGATTTGATAAATGATAGGCTTATTTGGTCATTTAGTCCTCTAAATAATTTTCAGTATTTATTTTGGTCTCATATCTCGAAAAATCAACATTTTGGTCCCCTTGTTTTTTCTCCGTTATTCAAAAAGGTCAACTTTAACCTCAAATGTATATGGTGAACCAACCTTAAGAGTGATCCACCATAGATCCTATTAATTATTTTAATTTAAACCGTTTGATCTTTTTTTTAAAAAAATGGACCATTTGATTTAGCAAGTCTATTTTATCTTACGATGTACCACCAACATCTAACTTTTTTTTCCTTTTCTTCATCTTCTTCCCTCAACTTCTTCATATATTCAACATCACCTTCATCTCTCACTCACAAATAACCCAGATTTTTTTTTTCCAGAAACAATAAACAAACATCATCCCTACCACAATTCATTTCATAAAAAAAATGTGTTTTCTCCTTCCTCACTTCTTCTCTTCTCCTTCCTCACGTTCTTCTCTTCTCCTTCACCCTCTTCTCATTCTTGCTCCATGTTTGCATTTTTCTTTTGTTCTCTCATAATCAAACAATACAAAGCCCAAAACACACACGACTTCAATTTATTTTTACTCGAAATCCCAATCTGAAACCCTAATTTTGACCAAAACACACACATCACAATTCTTCCTCTCAAATCCGAACCTAACCCATTTTACCCAAAAACCCATTTCTTCAAATTGAGTTGAAGATCTGTTTGGAAATTGTTGGATTTAGAATAAGTATTATTGTTAATTGATATGAAGAAGTTGGACCAAAATGAAAACTGTAGAGGGTATTTATCTGTTTAATTTGTTTATGATGTGTTATTTGTTTGAGAAACTTCAAGGATGAGGATGGTGGTGGAATGGAAGGGTTTGTTTTCAGGAGAGAAGAGAGTGGATGAGTAGGAAGATTCGGCCATTTGATGCATTAGTTTGTGGATGTAGGGAACGTAGGAAGGGGTGGCTAAACGGATGCGTGTGAAAACTGGGTGGCGTGGGAGGGCGGTTTCTGGCATGGTTGATGGGGGTTCCGTCGGTGGTGGTGGCAGTGACCATCAGTGGTTTTTCTTTTTTGCTTTTTCTTCTGTTGAGACTTCTAGAGATTGGTATAGGTGTATTGATATGGTGGAAGAATTGAAAAGAGGTGAATGATTTTAGATTTTAGATTTTCTGGGTTGTTGTGATGAATGTATGAATATATGATGATGAAGATGAAGAAAAGGTTGGGGAAGAAGATGAAGAAATGGAAAAAAAGTTAGGTGTTGGTGATACATGGTAAGATAAAATAGACATGCGTAATCCAATGGTCCTCTTTTTATAAAAAAGATCAAACAGTTTAAATTAAAATAATTAATAGGATCTATGGTGGACCACTCTTAAGGTTGGTCCACCATAGACATTTGGGGGTTAAAGTTAACAAACAGGATCTTTTTGAATAACGGAGAAAAAACAAGGAGACCAAAATATTGATTTTTCGAGATATGGGACCAAAATAAAAACTGGAAATTATTTAGAGGACTAAATAACCAAATAAGCCTAAATGATACAAGAGGCTTTGTTTATTGCAGCCCTTTAACATCGAAAACACAAGCTGTACTATCAAGTGAAGTCGAAACAAGATACTCACGATTAGCAGACACTTCAATGGAATGAATTATATCTGAGTGTCCACTGAATGTTATTACACATTCGGCGGATCGGCTATCCCATAATCTTACTTTTCCGTCCAGACATCCAGTAGCCACATACAATGCATCAAGCCATGCCAAACATGTCACTCCAGCCTGTCCACATAGCAACATTCCTTTCATTAGACATAAAATGAAAATTTATAGTTCCAAACCGAAGTATAATTACAACAAGAGCTCATTTAGTTTTGAAATACACCCTCTGATTCATATTATAAGTTGTTTCAGCAAATCTATTGTCACATTTGATCAACATATTTTTCTTTTTCAGTACTTGATTAATATGAGAGATAGTAATGGTTAAACAATATGAGAAGGCGGTAGAACACAAGTATGCCATTTGCATAAAGAAAGGTTCGAGCAAACCTCATGGTCACATGTGCATCGCGATAACGAATGCTCTATATCCCAGATGATCAGTTTTTATCCAATCCTCCGACTGCAGCCCAACGATCACTGTTATACAATTTTAAGAGTCAATATTATTGATGGCTCACGTCTAATTTAAGAGAACAAGGTCTAGTTATTAGATCATATAAAAAACACAATGCAATAATTGAAAGGATGTATATAGATGATTGAAATATGCACAATACACACAAGCTATCAAGATTATTTTTTAGCATATACTTTGGTGCAAACCCAACACACTCAACAGATTTTGAATGTGAAGCCAGTGTATCAATAACCTATTAACCATGATACTCATGTTTCTTAGAGACCGAAATAGACACAACAAGACAAGTTGATTAAATAAAAATAGAAAATAGTATTAGGAATCAGAGGATTTGGAGAGAAAAGTTCAATAGAGCTTTGAAAGCTTGAAAGTGAGTAAAACTCATACGGAATTTTAATAAAAGATACTCAAAATGAATACACAAGGCTCTATACATAGAGCTTATGGAGAGATTAACAAACTAACTAATTTCGTAACTAACTCCTAACCTACAAGCAGATTCTATCATTCTCTAACAAATAGAGCAGCAAAATCAAATGCAATGAAAACACATAATTTTCCTGTATTGATATTCACAATATGGACAGATCCATCTTTGGAACCAGTAAGTGCAAGAGTTGAAGTTGAACTTATGGACATGCATGTTAATCCCACGGTATGATACGATCCATATGGATCACCTAGAAAGCAAATTTGAATCATTATACTAAATACTGCAGTTTTGGTATTAAAAATTATACTATCCATGAAATCTTTATAGCGTCTCACTTTACCTCAATGCCACCATTAGGACCATTAAGCACACTTAAATTTCCATATACATCCCAAACTTGAACAATTCCATACATGCTTCCAGATGCAAGAAACTTTCCATCATAGCTAAAAGCTAAACTAGATACAGAATCAAAATGACCTGCACAGAAGTATATAAATAACATCAATTCTCATGCTGCACACATGCACTTATCCTAGATAAAAAAGGAAATCCAATCCATTCATTAGTAGCTTATGCATCATGAAAATACCTCGAAGCTCAGAAGCCCTATTTCCTTGGCCAATCTTCCATAAAAATCCTCTCGCATCACCACCCCCTGTAGCCACCAAAGTTGCATCTATTGGGCTGCATGCAAGCGAGTATACTTCATCTACACAAAAAGCAAAAGGAATTTCAAAAAATACCTTGAACACATATGATACATGACTTCACAATGTGAAAAGTGAACAGAAAAATAGAAACATTCAATTGAAAAGGCAACGAAAGCATATACAATTTTTACACTGAATAAGAATAAGAACAGCATAAAGAGAAACATAAATAACAATTTACAAAGCAGAAATCTGACCAGTATGACCAGTGAATGTGTAGATAGGTTTCCTATTTGGGTCAGGAAAATCAACTGCTTCTACAAAAACAAAAGCAACGAAACGTATTAGTTAATACAGTGAAAAGCAATGCATGTGAATGGTAACATGAATGAAAGTGTAACACAAACAATAAGAGTTAGTTGTAACACAAAAAAATAAACAGAGTGTATTTTTAAAATAATCATTTAATCATAATTTCCTTTGAAAAAAAAAAATACTAACAAGTGTAAAAGGATTTATTTATGTAAAAGGAGTTTCGACTCTTCCAATGATTTTTTTTAAACAAGCCAAAATTATGTTATATACTAAAAGAAAGGGGAGTGTGGATAAACCAAAAAGTCAAAAGTATGTTACAAAAGTGCGAAAAACAACAAAGCGAAATCCAAGGGCAATAAAAAGGTTATCCCAAAAACAATACAGGGTTAACCCATGAAAGATTAATATCAAAATTTAAATATCAAGCAACTTAGCCAATATTTCCTCCTTTTGCTGAAAACAGCGGGAATTCCTTTCTCTCCAAATAGCCGAAACAGTAGCTAACCAAACAATATGAGTAGAAGGGCTTACTTTTTCTCGAAAAACCACACAATGAACTACACTGCAAAGTATGGTCAGACAAATAAAGAGGATTCACTGACGATAAACTCATTTGTTGCATAACAAGATCCCAAATGCTTCAAAAATGATTACAACCCAAAAAAAGATATGGGTTTATTTATATCAATTCCCATTCAATGCAAATTTTTCGTATGTTTTTGTGATTTCGTCACATTAGCACGACTTTGTTTGTTTTGCTTACCCGTCTTTGTACGTTTTTTATTATTTCTGGTCTTATTGTGGTGCTTATTTGATTCACCTCGTCTTATTGTAGTATGTATATCAAACCAACATTGTTTGGACTTTAGAGCACCTCATACACAGACTACTTAAAATATTAATATGTAAAAATGATGAAAAAAGTGCAAATGGTGTCATTACTCAAAAATTCACGTAATCGATGGAACAAGAAATGCTTAAATATTTATTGACAGATGAAACAAAATGACATTGTTTCACATCTATGGCACTGGGAAGAAACATGCATCTTCTCCATATACATTTTGTGCCTTATCAATTACAAAATGAAATATAAAAAACCAAAAACAAAAACATAATTAATGGCTAAAATGGTAAGTATGAAATTAGCATATACAATAAAATGGTGTGTTTTGAATCAGTTCTTTTTGTTCATGTTCCTCTTCACTGCCTCAGCATTATCTTTAACATAATCAGCTGATTGTTTAGTTTTTTCAGCAGCCTTATCAGAAACACTATCTGCCCTTGCCTCTGCCTCTGCCTTTCCATCTGCGCAAGTCTGTTTTACACTGTCAGCAACCCTATCTGCCTTTGCCTCTACCTCTGCCTTTCCATCTGCACAAGTCTGTTTTACACTGTCTGCAGCATTACTGGCTTTGTTCTTAGTTGAATCCCATGCTTCTTGCATTGTCTGCTTTGCTTTCTCTGCTATGTTTTGTGTTGCTGATGATGCCTTATTAGCCGCGTCTTTTGTTTGGTTAGCAACCTGATTAATTCAATACCAATTATGTAAAATTAGATATACAAATACAACTAAGCAATTAATTAATTTCATTGTACTATAGTATCACCTAAAAGAAAATGTGATCACATAATTAATAATATGGTCATGAGTTCCTTACATGTTGTCCGGTAGAATAAGCCTTTTCATGTGCTGATTCGTTCAAACTGTTGCTCACTGTTTCACTGACTCCTCCTCCTTGTTTGATTCCATCAGTGGTTATTGAACCATCTTCATTATGTGACTTTGGAACCTACATATTCATCACGATACATTATGAAAATATAAATTAGTAAATAATCACATATACGTCGAATCATATTCCACAATTTAAAATGTGAATAATCACACACATTATAAACATAAATGTGAATAATTATATACTTGGATAAGTCTTGGGGTAGCTGCTGCAAAGACCCTAGAATTCCAAGGACGAGCCCTAGCAATAGTTGCTGCAGCAGAGCCAAATTTTGGGAGGGAGGTGATAAGGGTAAATGACGCCATTGTTGAATTCTTATTTAGATTTCTTCAATTATCTGTTGGGAAATTTGTATATGATTTTATTGTATTGTTCATCACTTTGTATGTAAAGTGTATATATAGAGATCTTGCACGGTTTGTTTGCGTGCCAAGAGTAATTCACGCTCATAAGTGGTAGAAAAAAGAGAGATACATAATAGTGTCAACGCACTCATTTAGGACCCATTATTATAGGATAAGTTAATTTAGTTGTTTGTTAAGGAAATAGCACAGGTAAATAAGCTACGTCTTCTTTCTTTTCTTTTTTCGGAAAATGAAGGTAACTAAAAATGAACGAGTGGTCAATATATTTTTCTTGATGATGACCTGACTGATGAGTAATGAACAAGTACAAATATCATATACTGTGTTGAATTTAAGAGGGGACAACTACCAAAAATTTGAGAAATGTTTGACGAGTAGAGGACAAACGATCACATTTAAAATCTCCGACTCTTGCATGTAGAGATAACTTGATTTCCAAGAAAAAACATACATTGTGTCTTCAACAAATTTTTAAATAAAATTAATTACTATCAAGCGACAATGCATATTTCGTATCAAAAATAGAAGAAATATATGGTTACTTATATGATATAGGACTATTAGTGATTAGATAACTATTTTAATGATTAGATATACAATCTTGACTCTACACGTAGAGATAACTTGATTTAGAAGAAAAACGTATATTGTGTGTTCAACAAATTTTAATGAAAACCAATTACTATTAAGAAAAGGTGCATAATTCGTATCTAAAATATAATTATTAAAAAATATGAATCATTACCCCTAAAAACAATATGAATCATTAGTTAAAAAAGATAAGCATCAATTAAAGCTGTTTTAAAAATGCCTCAGCAATATGGATTTTTCATTTTTCTTTATCGTTAAAATCAAGATAGAGCTTTATTTCATCATCCAAAAATCATATTTATTTTTTTATAGGTTACCTCCATAACAGATAATTCTATTTGAGACGTGTCATGCACTAAATGTTGATATCTCTTTCAGTCGAGATTTTGAATCTCAATTTGACATGTGGTGGGAGTCTGTCTAACCCCTTATGTTAAACTTAACCACGTTGGTTAATAAATAAATGTTTTTTCTTTACATAAATATATTGTTTCAATATAATGAAAAGTACGAGTAGAGATATAATAAAAAGTTTGAGGATATGCATACATATATGTGACTGCTTTGACTAAATTTTGAGCTTTCTTTTTATTTTAAGTTGATTAGAGTATGAGCTACAACATTATATTTCCTTGTAATGAAATTTACCATTATTTTGTAAGTATATATTTTTTTTCAAACAATATAGTGACAAAACTCACACATACTAAATGTGGGGAAAAATGATAGTGCAAATTTAAACTCATGTTTAGGTATATCAAATATTCCTACCGCCGTTTAAGTCTACTTTTGAGACATTTCATATGTCTCTTTACTAGAGCATATTCTCGTCAAAATATCATTAATAAAGGATTAAAAGAATAATACAAAAACCGTCAAAAAAAGAAAAGAATAATACAATGTTTTTTTAAGAAATGATGTTTATAACATTTCATTAATGAAAATATCACATACAATTGAGAATATCAATGACAACGTGGATACAAAGTAGATGTGATCGGCCTTGTAAGAGCATGAGTTGCTCATTGATTTATCTTCTAATAAATCCAACTTGCAAATTTTGGAAGAAAAAAAGTAGGAAACAAAAAAGCCCTACAATCATATAGAGTAGCATCTAGCTCGGAAAAATCTCTCTTGTGACTATGAAACTTATCCACCACAATTTGTGAACCCATCTCGAAGTCAACAAATTCTACGTGAACCATTCTGTTTTGACAAGAACAAAATTACCGACATCACCTCAAATGGTAATTCCTTTACAACTCTGTTAAATTGAGATTATAATGAAACATATAATTATATATTGCATTAGAATAAAACATAGTTAGGAACAGAAAATTGTTGGTTCATGCTAAATTGTTGCTCCATTCTTTACTCTTCCAAAAGATGTCTTCCTCTATTCACCCACTTGGCTAGTTGTCTTGTTTCTTTTGTACCATTCCGGATCTTGTTAATTGTTATCGCGGTGTTGCCAAATGCTCGGCATAATATATGTTAACATATTAATTTTTTGGAAAATATTATCTACAATAAATTTTATATAACTTCTTCTTTCAAAAAAAATTATATAACTTCTACAAATTTTATTGAACAATTGAAATTCAAACCAACAAGAAAAATCTTGAGAAATTTTAACTTTTTTTGTGCATATTAGACTCAATCTAGGATGGGAGAGTGTTTCATATTTTCTATCATGGATGAGTTATGTTAGCAGTTTGAAGAGTCACGGACTGTCATATCTCTCTTAAAAAGACCTTCCCTTCATCTCTCTTATACGGATTTGTTAAAGTCAAATTCACATTTTGTGTTCTTCATTCTCCTTTAATTCTTCCTAATGCCTTACAAACATAATATATCCATGAAGTTAAAGTTTGTGAGAATGGTCAACATGAATGACGGAAAGAAAAAACTAAAAAAAAACATTATACTTGAAGAACTTGTCCAATAAATATCAAACCTTCCACGTTTAATGACTTGATCTCTAATAGTTGATGCAATTATTTGAAAAATTATACAAAGGTATAGTCGGTTAACAGAGAATTACATAGTTTGGGGTCTAGAATACACAATTTTATTTGGGGGAAATGGGAGGCTGGGTAGTGTCTTGAAGGGAGGATGAAGATCCTTCTTTTTAGGTTCCCAAACAAAGGAGTCTCTTTCTTCATTTCTTTGTTTGAATTTTTACAAATAATTTGGATTGTATTTCTGTTTGTATTATTTTGGGTTTTGAATCTTCAATCATTGTTCCCATCAATTTTCTGGCTGTAGTCAAGCTTAAGTGTTAATTGTTTGCCTTTCCTAGATTCCAGAAAACATTTCACAGATGAAAATTTGTTAAGTTGCTTCGTAAATTCTACTAGCATTAATACATTAGCAATCTCAAGGAAATGAAAAATTCTGGAATTCCTTTTTGAAAATGGACATGTTCACTGGTAGTTTGCAGCTTTTTAGAAATTAAAAGAAGAGTTGAGGAGAAGGATAGATATATCAAGATCAAATCTAGCATAAGCTCACTCATCTTTTTCTCTCTTTTTTTGAGAGGAAGCTCACTCATCCATGGTGGAAGATATGTAACACTCTCCCACCGTAGAAGGCGCCTTCTTACTGATGTAGATTTGCATGCAATATTCTACTACCCTCATCACGGAAAACGAAAAAAAGAGATCAAAGACAATGAGAACAGTTCCAAAATTACATGCAACTGACACCCATTTACAAGCATTTGAAGCTGAGCTACACAATTAGCAAGACCTTGGAATTTTGTTCAAATACCAAATGGTATAGCAAAACAAAACATTTATTCAATTGTCACACCAAATAAGTATTATTTTATTCTTCCTTCAATCTAACTCAGTCAAGTAAAGAGTAATCTTAGTAGACTACAGATAAAGTAGATGTCACTCGGTTTAAATAAAAATTACGAAATATATAAGCCATATTAAGGCAATAACCCGGGTGCATGTTTGGATTCACAATGAGTTTGACAAAATCACAGTGGACACCACAATTTTGGCAAAAGCTATATTTTAGAGCTTCAACAAAATCACGGTGCCACAATGACATTGCCAAACACATCACCAATCCAAACATGCACTCACTCCTACAAATCCTAATGGGAGGATGAAACAAATCCAGACCATGCCAACTATTAGTTCAGGAGCTTCAAGCAGATCCAACTGACTTCCAGAGCTTAGCCCACTCTGCCATGGCATCAGCGGCTCGCGAAAACATAGGATCGACCTTCCCAAGTTGTTCCTTCACTGATTTGGCCATCTCGACCACACAGTCCTCTGCCGTCGTAGCTGATTGTGGCAACTTTACAGACTGAAAGAAAGGAACAACTTCCTCCATCAATTTCACCCCTTCCCATTCTTTCTTCAAGCTGTCTATGGCATTGCCTCTTTCAGTTCTCCAAACATACGGCAACCCACTTTTCACACCAAGGCTTAGGTGGTCGCATACAACTTTCACACACAATCCACACCATATATCTTCCACAGTTTCCCACCTGAGTTTTCCTTCTCCTGCCAACACCAAAGCCGGGACCAATGCCGGGCCAACTAATTCTCGGTTAAAGGCGATGTTGATTCCACTCACTGGCAACATGGCTCTCGTAGGAACGGTCAGAACTGCATCCACGTATCTTGAATTCCTCTGTGCTGGCTTGAGAGCCTGTGTTGGTGCATCTAGGTCTGCCAGATTGAGCCACAGTCCACACGACAGAGCACAATCAACTCCACTTCGGAGGCTAAATGGGTAGCCGCGAACAAAATCCGCACCCTTACGGAATGGATCATATAGTGTATTAAAGAAGAAAGGCGTGGCAGGGGTCTTGAGGTTCACAATATGCTGAGCCACGGCATCTACTAAATTCCCCGCGTCATCTTTTGCTGGAACACAATCATCATCGATACAGACAACATACTTCTTCTTTGAAACTAGAAAGCCAAAATATCTACAAGCGTAGCCAGAGAAGCGAATAGAAGTGGAGGAACCCACCACTCGCTCAATTTCAGAGTTTGTATAGACATCTGCGCTAAATCCTTCGGGAATTTGGAGTTCTTCCTTGAGGGCAGGATCTTTGACTATTATCAGGTGGAAACGGGAGAAAATTGACCTCCATTCATTCATAAAAGTAGTGAGGTCAGAGTGCAGCGCACCAATCACAATGTCAACTTCGTTGTCGTTGATAATTACTTGAGACATCTTCTGAGGTATACAATACAAATTATTTCACAAACAAAAAGTCAAGATTGGCCTCTTAATTTAAAACTATTGAGTTGGATTCAAACTTCCGCCAATATTATCTTAGAATTTCTCAGAACATCCTGTATAATGATTTACAAAGATCAGAAAAGAAACGTTTGTCACTACATGAATAACTACCATAAATACATGATAAAGTTTTAAAATAACTCACTGGTAGGAAGAACAGGGGTCACAATATGTCGGATATTCAGTGCTTGAACAAGTGAGATTACTTCATCGTTAGCAGTTGCTATAAACAGTTTCAGAACTTTTTCAGTCAGCTTTCCAGCTTTCAATATTCTCTGCACATGAAAAATTAAGAAATGCAATGAGGATGCTGAATGAAAATGACCAAAAGAAGAAACTTTGGTGTAAAACAAAAGTGCTATAACTTTTCCACAGACAACAAAAGGATTGAAACCAGATCTACAATATATCGAATCCAAATTATGAATCAAAATCTTGACAAGGCCAAATACCATGGCTGCAGAAAAATTGTCAACAGGCATTGCTTATTTGATCAGATTAGGTCAAATGTTTGCAGCAACAGGGGCAATGCAAAAAGCAAAATTTAATATTTGATAGCCCAATAGAAAAAGCACAACGTACAGAAAAATCTGATTCTGAGCCCTCCCGAATAAGAAAATGATGGCACCACATAACTATCAATTCAAACCCGTAAAAAAGATAAATGAGTATTGTTTGATATTTTGTGTGACACGAGTCTTGGTTATTTTCAAATATAATATATAGGGTCCGGGTGCTGAATAGGGGAATTGGTAACATTTTCTGATGTGGCTTGTTTGTTAGAGAGGAACGACAGTTATACGAGGGATAGGAATAGCAAGAGAGAATTGCTTCAGTATTTTTTATTTTTTTTTTTCTGAGGGATGCTTCCGTATCTTTTCTGTTAGGAACATTTTGGGTAGGGCTGAGTGAGAATTCATTCAGTATATTTTCTGTTAGGAATCTTTTGGGTTGGGCAGAGTGAGAATTATCACATGTTTGAGAGGCTTTGCTTTGGGATTAAAGGGAATCTCTTGTGTAGTATTTTTTCTTTTTAAATTTATGTTCCTATTGAGTTTGGGTTTCTTATCAATATACCAAAAGAGATCAACTAGAGAGACAAAGAGCTCGCAGCTACACAACCAGGTCCTAAAAAAAGATCCAGGCCACGATGTTCACGCAATTGAGGGCACATCAGCCACATTTGACAACAACTTTTGCAATATGAAATATCACAAACCTTGTACACACAACCTCTAGCACTAACACCTCTAATCAAAGGTGTGTCCGGTGTCTAACATCGACACACGCAATTACATACAATTACTTTATTTTCTCAAGTGTTGACGTTTCAGTGTTTGTGTTTGTGTCTGTGCTTGATAGTACACAACCAACAAATTCATCTAATATGGATAAGGTCACATGCATTGTTTATAATCATAGATCTGTATACTACTACGAAGAATTAATCAAGAAAATCAAAAGGGTATAAATAAATTTAAAAAAAAAAATCAAAAAATAAAATTCAGAAAGGGTAACCTTAGCTAGTAGTAACTATCTATGAAGTTTGAGAGAGAGAGAGGGGAGAGAATAAAAAGAATACCAGGAAGAGATCGAGGAGAATGTGATCAGGAATGGGAGAGAGATCGGAGATGTCGGAGAGATTAAGGACGGCTGAGTCAATGGTGAGAGAAAGTAATGATGGCGGTGTTTTCATTCATTCATTTGATTACAAAACTAATCTTGTTTATATAAACAACAAAATGAATGGTAATTGTAGCTATTTTCTCTCTCCTTCTTAGATTAAAGAATTGGTTTGGGGAACAAGATCCATCAATCTCTGTGTTCTTTCCGTCCTCTCTTTCTTCTTCTAATTCTTTCAAATTAAGCTAACATTTGTCAACACAAAATCAATTTGTTTACGAAAACAAACACCAAAAATAAAGATAAAAGATTAAACCGATAATATATTTTGTTCCACTTTTTCCTCTTCACACGCTTAACCCCGCATGTGCCATCGTCAACATAACAGTACTATAAATTGTAAGACACCCCTAAAAAAATAATTAAATAATTTACTCTCTATAAACTTTTCCAATATATACTTTTACTATTTGTAAAATTAAAATTTATTTAATTATGTTTAAACTTTTAAATTTTTGAATGATTTTTTACATGTTTATAACATTATACAAAGTTCTTCAGCAAAAAAATTTGCTAAAAATTTGATTTTTAGGTCCAAATTTATATTACTTTAATCTTGGAATTTTGGTGTTTAGATAAAATCATATTTAATTCACTACGTGTTAAAAATATATACAATTTTTTGTATAAGAATTTATTATAATGTTCTTAACATGTATGTACAAAATCATTAAAAAATTTAGAAATTTAAGTATAATTAAAAAAAATTGATGTAAAATAGACTAAAATTGTTTGTTGGAATTTTTTACAGAGACTAAAACATGTCACGTTTCTTATGAGAACTAAAAACAAAATTTGTTATATTTATAGGGATCGAAATAGAGTAAATGATCGATCACCCCATCGAAATTATAATTTCGTACAATTACCCCATGAAATAATCAATGACCAACATCTAGCCTCTTTCATACTATCCGTCAAATATTTCTTCGATTTTTCATGAGGTTGTCAATTAACTCACTAAACTTCACCTCTTTGACTTCTTTATCTTTCTCATCCACTTTGAAATCTTTAGATTTGACTCTAGAGTATGTGATACATTTAGCTCTTTTTCAAACGTCAGAAAAGCAAAAGCAACAATATATGTCATCAGTTGAGGTTACCCCGACTATCTCAAACAATGAATTTTTGCATGTGTTGGTTTATATGTGGATTGCAAGATCAAAATTGTTGGAAAAATGTTAAACAATGTAATGGGTCTTGGATGAGCCCAAAATATATCCTGAAAAGTAGTAGTCTTGCATTTGATTCTACACTTGTGAACATATTTGTATTTCTGCAAACACGTGAATAGATGTTGCGTCTGTGACTTTTCAACTTGGATGGACTTTTTGTATCTTTCATGTGCATTGTTCACTTGTTTTATATTAGTCAAATTATCTTTTCTTTTACCCTTTAAATTCATCAAGATATGCTTAAGATGCACCAAACTCTTTGTTAGGTCAACAACAACCTCTTTCTCTTTCTCGGTTAACCTATCTGCAAGAAGGCGACTTTCTAACTTTGCCTTCATCTTATGGTTGTGAACTCCATTAAGAATACTCAAGCACCACTAATTTGTTTCCTTCTTTATATAACCACACAACCTAAACAGACACTCACATTTCCTTGAGTCTGTGTCTTTTCTATTCAATTTCTTACTATGTGGTTTGTACTCACCACTCCTTTCACGAGCCAACACTAACAATGGTTTATTTCTCCCACCACCTGAATAAGATTTACCTATAACTAAAATAAACCTCGTCTTTGTTGTTTGTCGACGAATCCAATCAATCATATCATCTCTAACTTTTCATGTCTCTTCGATGAAAAAGTAAGGCGTCGGTCTACTTCATTATCACCAAGTTTGGAAACTCCATAACCAACAATAGAAGGTTTCACATCAACAGAAATGTCAACAATATTTAGTTTCACATCAACGGAAGCTTCAACTATAGACAGTTTCAATTCGACGAAAGACTCGACGTTACGTGGTTTTAACTCAACATAATTGTCAACTGCATTTTCGATTGTACTTATAGAAAACACATTACAAAAAAAAATTAAAAATTGATTCAATCATTAAATGTAACAAAATAGAAAAATGCAAAAACTGGATAGCTACAATGGCTAAATGTCGTTCTTAGAGCGTGTGTTAACTACCATTGATATATATAATACTCCCTCCGGTCCTATATATAAGAAAATTTTCAAAAAAAATTCTTGGTCCTATTTATAAGAAAATATCACAACTTTTAAGGTGTAGTTATTGTTTAAAAGACTTTTATACCCCTTATTTAATGTTTGTCTTTTTAAAATTAGTGGGTGTATTTAATGTTTCACAATTTTTTATGAGGGTATATTTGTAAAAATATTCAAAAAGTTACACTAATTAATGAGTGTATTGGTTTTGATGTTTTTTTTGTTTTTTTTCTTATAATAAGGATTGGAGGGAGTAGTTAACTACTATTACAAGTTCATATTAGAACCAGCAAAAATGACAAAAAAAAATTCAACAATGTAAACAAGTTGCATTAAAAGATGCAATACTTCGTTAAATGAGTGTAAGAATCATCTAACAATCTTTCTTGGATGAAAGTAACAATAGTACTGACGTGTGACTCATTTTATTTGAGAGAGAGATTATTTCAAGATTTTTTGAGTGACGAAGTTGGATCCTAGATAAATAGATACTCTTGTCTTGTGTTTAGTGAAAAAAAGATACTCTAGTCTTTGGTAACAAGTTATGGTCGTAGGTAAAGTTACTGAAGGTTTTGACTTGTAAAAAAATTAGAATGCTTTGGTTCTTAAAAATAATATAAAACAAAAAACGAGAAGAGGAAAAGTAAAAAACACGCTAGCCAAGTTAACCTGTGCTCCCTCCCGCCGTCAATGGCAACCACGGCGGCGCTCAGTTCCCTTCTCCGCCGTTCACGTCCATCCTCACTCCTCTACCTGTCACGTATCCCCGCTTCTCATCCTTTCACACCTCACTCTTCAATCCCAACCTTTCTCGACGCGTTCCACACTCGCGCTTTCTCCACTGGCTCTTCCAATAACGAACTGGATACCGACTCGCCGGTTCACTCTGAGATTCTGAAAACAATCGCCGATAGTGCCGGCGGCGAAGATATCCCTGCTTTTCCCGTTCGTGCCGTCATTTCCTTGCTCGAATCCTTTCACGATCTTACTGGATTTCCATGGTAACCTTCAATCTCTCCTATTCTTATTACTAATAGTTACATATTAGTTACAATCTCAGTAACACTCATTAAAGGCATGACCAGACACCAGTGTCCATCCTACACGGACTTGTTTGAACAATCACTTGTGTGACAACTTTTGTGACAACCACAAATTTGTAAAGAAAAATAGTTATTGACACGGAGATCAAAACAATAGAGTGAAAGTAAAAACATAATGTGAGAATGATAATGTGAGTATGAGAGAGAAAATTGTAACAAAGGTTGTCACACAATGGCCGTACAAATATCATTTCTCATTCAATTAATTCATTTCTTTTTTATAGTTATTATCAGTGTAGATATGTTAGTGTCGTATCCGGTGTTATCCGGTGCTTCATATATGTTAGAATTAGTTAAGGAAGTTATAAGTTAGTTGTCATTAGATTAGTTAGAAGTTTGTTGTAGTAGTTACACTAGATCACTGTATTGGGTGAATCCTACACTCATTGTATCAACTTCTTCATACTATCAATTTCAAAATCAAGACCCGTTTGGATTGACTTATTTTTGAGCTTATACAAAACAACTTATGCAAATAAATAAGCTTTTCACACTGTTTGGATTGGCTTATTTACGAGCTTATGAAAAATAGCTTAAGCAAATAAATAAGCTTTCATGTTAATTCATAAGTTCTCACTAACGAAAATTGTATTTTCATTAGCTTTTTTTCATAAACTACTTTGACAAGCTTATGAATAATACATAAAAGTTTATTTATTTGCATAAGCTGTTTTGCATAAGCTAAAAAATAAGTCGATGTAAACAGGTCCTTTATGTATCATTCATAAGCTTGTCAAGGTAGTTTATGAAAAAACATCTTATGAAGATACTGTTTACATAAATGCTTATTTATTTGCATAAACTATTTTTCATAAGCTCGAAAATAAGCCTATTCAAATGGACTTATTTCTATCATTTTACTTTATTTTTCCATTTGTTGGGCTTTACTATGCTTCTCAACAATAATGCTACTATACTAATTTGAATTGTTGTTTGATCTTTGATTTTGAATTTGAATGTTTGTGTTAATTCAGTATTTGAATATTCAGGTGGTTAACTATAATTTCGTCTACTTTGACTCTCAGACTTGTTCTTCTTTGTCCTTTGGTTTTTACGCTTCACAAGCTTAAAAGGATTTCAGAGTTTGTCCCTAAATGTGAGTATCATGTGCTCAACTCGAATTAGATCATTGCTTCTTTCTCTTGGTAACATGATCAATTTAGATTTTAGATATATTAATAGTATTAATTTAGGCTGAAGCAAAAATAATTTCATAAATTTGCTCTGCAAGTTCATATGCAGCTGATTATTATTTCTTGTGTGTGCATAGATATATATCTTTTTAATTTCACAATGCGGATTAGGGCTTCAATTTTGAGTTGATTTTGAGTGAATTGATCCTTTAAAGTTGATTTTAGTTAAAATTGAGTTGAAGAAGGTAAAGTGATTTACGTTTGGATACAATTACATTCATGTAAAAGTGAGTTGAACAATAAATTTGAGTGTAAAAATCAATTCTAGAATCAAAAGCTACAATTTTTAGCTTCAAGTAGAATTAATTTTGGAAGGAAAATCAATTCTACACCGCTAGAATCAAAAGCTATAATTTTAAGCTTCAAGTATTTTTGTTCCTTTTATGATTAGAAAATGAGAGTGAATACTTGCTTATCAGTTATCACCTTTCTTATAGTATTATGTACAAGATTTTTTCCTTTCTTTTTCCATATGTATTTCATCTACTTAAATTATTATTAATTTTTGTTTGATTCCTTCGCTTCTTAAAGTGCCCCCTCCATTCCCACCGCCTTTCTCAGGAAAGAGTTATATGCGTCAGATGCGGTTCTTTGAAGAGAAGAGAAAAGCAGTTGGATGCCCTTCATATGCGTGGTTTCTGGTACCGTTTATTGTTCAGGTGACACATCTAAATTCATGGGAAACATTTGTGATGAACCCTAGAGAAATGAATTTGCTTTTTCTCCTCCCTAGTTACCTATGTTACATTATAGCCAAAAACAACCACCAAGAAAGACTGTATACCGCAGTTATGATGAGGGTGAAAGAAATTTCTAGTCTCAGGTTATGTAATATATAAATAAAGAGGCAAAGAAAAACCATGAATGGTTTTAAATTGTAGTACTTGCAAATAGAAATTAAATAGTCTAAAATCGGAAAAGGGAAAGATAGCAGCCTCTCGTCCAAAATAGAATATGTTTTTGAATAAAGCTTAAGTATTCAATAGAAAGTTTCTTCCTTTGCAACTTCGACAGAGCTTACATTGCTGCATTGGCTCTACCTAAAAAAAAACATTGAGTGATACAATGTTGTTAGACTATTGCCAAATCATTTCTAGAGACCATACATTATCTCATAGCATACCTTGACAGCTTATACTTGAAGAATTCTTGCCTCATTGAGTTCAGGATTTCCAACAAGTTTTTGATGGTTATTTCTTCAAATTTGAACTTGTTCCTTACTCCCATGAATATCAGAGGAGGCATCCATGAGCTGGTTAGAAGCTGAATCCTCTGTCAAAGATGTCCATTTGATCTAAACAGAGCATCTTTGGCAATTTATGCAGTAACCTAATTGTTTGAATGTTAGTTTTTTGTTGTGGTAAAAAGAAAGTTTAGGAGGGGAGAAGGCCTCATTCCAAGGTTAGGCTGTGCCAAAAACCTCAGGAGAACTGTGGCCGTACAGATTGCCTACCAATAAAATACCACCAGAAACTCAAGACCTTTTAGGAAATGCATTTTGTTCCTACCAGTTGAGTTGCAAAATTAGTTGAGTTTTAGCATCCAAGGAAATTATTTTCCTTTCATTTTACTCAGTTAGGCTTTATTTCAGAGGATAGGGATTAGAAAGAAAGTACTTATAAATGCGCCAAAGGTAAGGATGTGAATCCTCTAAGGCTTTGTTTGCAAGTTTAGAGGGGAAGGGAGGGGGGAGGGCATTTGAAAATAGGAAGGAGCAAGTGGAAGAAATAGATGACTTTGGAAGGACGGGTTTGAGGGGTTCATTTTTCTTCATAATACAAAATTCTCCTAGTTCTGGGGAACTAAAAAATTGTATTGGAGGAGGATTTTGGAGGCTTTATATGAATTCTTCAAATTCAATCTATGTTGTTATAATATTCTTAAAATTAAAAATATATCAACCATAAGCATTAATTTATCATTCTCTAAAAAATACTCTTTCAAAAAATGTGAAAGGTATCTCCATTTTCCCCTATATTTTTCACCCCCCAAATCCCTGCTCTCCCCACCAAACTCCCAAACAAAGCCGAAAAGTATACCTAACAAAAGGGGGATGGGAACTGTCAGAAAGAAAAAACTGACCGAATTCTAACCGATTTCCTATCAATAGAACATTTGTGATTGAGAAATGGATATTAAAAAATTGTACAATAATTTGATTTTTGTTGTCATTCATGAGAAACTAAAATATGGAAAAACAAAGTTACATGTTCATATAGTTTAACAAAAAATTCACTATGATTCTGTGTTTTTAATTTAACTCCAGGCTCCCTGCTTTTTCTTGTGGATGTTTAGCATAAGGAGGATGTCACTAGATGGTCACCCTGGTTTTGATTGTGTAAGGCTCAAACTGAAATGCTGTTTTCTTATTGTGTCTGCCAATGTTGTCAAATATCAGCTATGGCCGCGTCCTGGCAGATGCGGTGGCTGATTTTTTACAACCGCCACGGCCAATTTGTGAAGGATGGCGGCGCCATGGCGTTTTATGGCGGCTTAAAATGACATATTTTTGACTTTTCGCCACGGTGCGCCATCCGCAATCAATAACACTGGTCTGTGCTTTTCTTAACTTCCTATTGAGAAATGTAATTTACAAGGTTGTAGTTCCATGAATGAATAAACCACTTCATAAGATATCCAACATGAAGATCCAACTCAATTTGATTATATGGATTAGAACAATAACTGTAAGCTTTAAAGATGGCATGCAAGTTATGGACTTGCATCATTTTCAAACTTTATTTCTGTAGAGGCCGTATCAGTGTTGAATGTTGAGCATTAAGTATTAACACATATGTGTACCATATTCACATAGACACCCATCGTTGCTGAATGATTTAACATGCTAATTATTGCAGGGTGGTGCTTTATGGTTCCAGAATTTAACAGAATTCTCTCACGGTTATTCAGGGTTCACCTTTCCTGTTCTGATGGCTGGTTTACACTATGTTATTGTTCAGGTAATGGAGTACTGAGTCCATACCCATGGCCATGATGGATCTTTAAATTATCCCTATTTACCTTTTGTTACTTTACACCCCCATCTCTGTGCCCATGTGCGTTAAAGGCATGCCTTTAACATAAAGCAATTTAATTCTATTAAAAAAAGAGAATCATAATTTATTATTGCGTTTTTGTGGCAACCCCCTTGATAAAGTTGGGATGTAGTTGAGAGCCAAGTATTTAACAAGATATTTGGGGCATCTGATATAATAAAAAGATATGATTACCGAGCTAAAATCGCTTGCAAACTTGTTGGATCTAAAGGTAATTGATCAATGGCTAGTGAGTACTCAAGTTAGGCAATCAAATACCTAGTGTTTGCTTACTGCGTCTGTCGTTCTGCTTATAATGCTAAAATCAAACTTCGTTGCTTTTTATCTCATTTACTAAACAATCTACATTGCTCGTCCCACCAGTAGCTCAGTCAACAACAAAGAAATATACAAACATAGTATAATAAATAATATTCTACGTGCTATAAAAATAGTCAGATTATAGTTTAATGCATAATAGAGTGGATTTATTGTTTTCTGTCTGAGATTTGTTTGGTCTGTGCAATTGTACTTTAAAGTTAATTCTTGCATAGTCTCATTGGTTTTGCCAAGGGCATATGTAGTCAGTAATAGACTGTACTAATTATGTTCTTGATTTATCAGGTAACCTTTAATAAACCTATGATTTAGAAACGAATGACATTTTTGACTTATAGTCAGCAATAGACTGTACTAATTTATGCTCTTGATTTATCAGGTAACCTTTAAGAAACCTATGATTGAAGAAACGAAGGATATTTTTGACTTGTTATCCACAGTGAGTATAACATGTATAGAAGTTCTATGTGTTACTTCATATTAATTTTCTTGAGTAAAAACAAAGTTGATCCCTGATTTGATTTCTTAATTTTGCATTTCCCGTGATATAAATATCTTTATTTCATTTTACAAATAGTGTTTAAGAATGTGGTATATGCTTCTGTTCATCAAGTTAAACTTAAAAGCAGTAGTTCAACAGTTTAATGATAAATATTTCTGTTTATGCAGTACTACAAGCGATACTTGGACTTTTTAACATTGCCTATAGCTTTCATTGGCTTTTCTATTCCTCAGGTAATTTTAATCCTCACATATTGTGTTGTTACGATGTTAATTGGGTAAATGACATCTCTGACATGCATTCTGTGAATTTATGGTAGTAGACCATATATGATAGATGGCCAGATGGTTACTACTAGATTTGGAAGATTGTATGGTTTTTAGATAAAACTACATTTGGTGCTTTCTTTCTATGCAAGATATCTGTACTCTGTAGGCACTGCTGCGGTGGGGAATGGGGATGTATGATTGCAGAAGATTAAGGAAACCTATAATTTACTTTTTAATATAAGCTACAATTTCCTCACGGTCTATTAGAGTCTATTTTCGTTTGCTAGTTAATCTGATTAATATTTACTCAAAACAAAGTTAATCTGATGGAACCCGTAAAATCAAGATAAAGTAACTGTATTTTATTGAATGATAAAGGTGAGCTCAAAGGCTCTACAATTGTGGAATGGCTGAAAAGAAAATATAATCAAGAGTCAGAGACTCTTGCCCAGAGCTAAAGCTCCTACCAGAGAGAACATCTCTCCTAATAGACTCTCAACAATAATCCCGAATGAATATCACTACACAACCTCACTCCTTCATATAGAAAATCCATAACTGAATTCCCTGAATTCTAGGGATTTCACCAACCAACTCATGCTCTCCCATATGGCCCCACTTTCTTCTAGAATATGTCAGGTGTCCTTTCATAATCTGATTAATAAGGTAGCTGATCTACCTTGACTGTAGTGGTTGATACTAGATAGAGTTAAAAATTCTGCAAAAATTCAGTCTAGTGGTACATGCTCCTATTTTAAAACCAAAGTTAGAGGTTGTATCGCAGTTTCTGAACTTGCATGAGTAAGATTCCCTTGTCAATTTGATAGGAACTTGTATCTTATTACAAAAGAATAGGGGACATTCCTAGATTACAATGTTGCACAGGTTCTGAAAGTGCACCTCCTAAAGCCAAAAGGCCCCAAATCTATCAAAATGACAAGCTACCCTCCATCCATCCATCCATCCATCCATCCACCCACCCACCCATCCATCCACCCACCCTAGGCAGGTTTCTCATAATTCTAACAGAAGAAAAGTTAGCCGTCACATAACTTCAGCATTCCTTTTGCGTATGTGACATTTTCCATTGCAGTTGGCAATTGCTTTATTTTATGGTAAACTCATTCCATCTCTTCTTGCCATAATCTGAAAAGTTGTAGTCTTAGTTACTGTAATTTATTCTTGCAGGGAAGCCAACTCTATTGGATTACCAATAGTTCATTAACGCTCGTTCAGGTTAGTAAGAAAACTTTGTGCATTTCAAAGCCCCGTTTACTTTGTGAAAACATTTTTCTATTTTCATTTTCTAAAATTTGTGTTAGTTTTAGTTGCTAACAAGGAGATGCTAGACTTTTGAAATGAACAATTGTGCGCATTTTTTGGAAACAATGAAAATGCCAAAGAATTGTTTTTAGTATTTTCAAAATGCATAATCCCTAACTAGCATTTCATCTCCTTTCCATCACAATGGTTTATTTCAAGAGTGTCACATTTTATTAACAAGTTAAAATGAACATATTTTATGAAAGGAAAATAGGAAATGTTTTCATAAAGTAAACATGGCCTAAGTTTTTTAAGTTTGAACTACTATGTAGAATAAATCTTAAATAAACTTTGCAGCACTTTGCTCTTAGAAATCCTGCTGCCCTTGCAAAGTTGGGGTTACTGGACAAGAATCGTCAAATAGCAGCTTTCAAGGAAACTGATGCTTCTAAAACACTACCTTTAGTGGGGGTACAAGACAACAGCGCAACAGCAGCTGCCAAGGAAACTGTTTCTCCTGAAAAGAACCCTCTGGATTCACCTGAGAAATGGCATAAAATATCTATAGAGAACATGTCCTCTGTTGAACTGACCACTGTGAGTTGATAAGAACATGAACATGCATCATGTGTGATAAATGATTAAAGCATTATCGCCTCCAAGAATTTTTCACATACTAGTGGTTTGATTTTGTTTTACAGCTTGCAGTCCCATTTCTAAATAGTAGCGATAAAGATAGTGCAATACCTTTACTAAAGTAAGTTATCCTTTCTAGTTACTAATGTAAGTTATCATTTATAATTCCTCCAGTGTGGGAGAAGAATTAATTGAAAAGGAAACTCATTTTGCTATCGTAACTCTTGACCTTGTTTTTGATTGATGGTGCAATGCTTTATTAACTCCCATATTCAGACTAGCTCTTGATAAGGACCCTGAATACTTGCGAGCTTTGGTTTTAATGGGACGGGTTCTTTTGCTGAAGCAAATAAATGATGAAGCTATTCAATACTTTGAACGTGCAATATCAAAGGTGTGAATTCATATCTGCATCCATTTTGTTTTTGATTTGCTACTCTGGTTTTATGTATAGCTGACCCCACTTAGTGGGTTAAGTGGGGATAGGCTTGATTGTTGTTGGTTTTATGTATAAAATATTTGGTCTGGTATTTTTTCCTCTGAACTATGATTTTGAATCGCTATTTGGTCATGTATAAAATATTTGAATCGCTGTTCTTACACTAGAAATTTATTGTGTCATTTCACTTCGTTTGCACCTTTAATGCCTAATTATTGACTGATTTTTCATTAGCTTTCACTTGCTGGCCTCCCAACTGATCCAGAAGAGCTTGATTTTTTTATTCTTTCATCCCAATGGGCTGGAATTGCCTTTGAACGACAGGTGAAGTGAATACTTCAACTTTATCAAATTTCTGTCTGATTTTTTATTTTTTCTGTTATGACCATAAAACACTTGAATAGGCATTTGACAGAGAGAATAATGTGATTGTTTGTTTATCAAATGGGTCTTAGATCCGTAATACTGGTTATCTTGTTGCCTTGATGAAAATTGCACCTTTATTTCTCTTAATAAAAACAGATTTTGTTGTACAAAAAACAGAAACAGATTTTGGAACTTTTTTTTTTTAGCAGATTTTGGAACTTGGTTTGGGGTTTAAAAAGCATTTGTATTCCGATTTTCAGTTTAACATCAACAGGCAAAATGGAACTTGGTTTGGGTTTATTGCCTAATTATTTGGCCCTATGAAGTCGGGATATACTTCAGAAATTGAAAAGTATCAGTGTCTGACACGTATCTAATACCGATATGTCTGATCCCAATAGGTGTCCAGAAAATATCCAATAGTTCTTTCTAAAAATATTTTCACCTAAACTTCTCAAATACATATATATTCAACATTTCTTACCTACTAAAGACATGAAATTATATATATTTTTTTATGACACATTTATAGTAGAAAGAATATATTTTGATATAGGTGGGAGAAAGATATGTAACTACGCCTGCTTGTTATGATCACAAATTTTTTATTTTTTTAATAAAATTGTGATCGTCATATATTGACTACTTATATAGGATTTATGTATTAATGAGCAATTAGCAATGTTGATGTCTCTTCACAAATATTATGCTTCTAGTTCTTTCTTAGAGATTGGATTTCATTTTCATTTTTCTTCAATTTTCTGCATGGCAGGGAAAGAAGGATGAAGCGCGTGCACACTTTGAAAGAGTTGCAAATATGGAGGAGCCCGAAGATAACGCTAGCAAACGCTATTATTTTGATGGTTTGCTGCTGCTTGCCAGGTACAACTTGGTTAAATACCTTAATTAGTGTTCACACTTTCCTTTTCTTATTTTCATTTTCGCTCATGGAATTGGATTTATTGGGTTTACAGCTCTTTACATGATTCTGGTCAAAAGGCTGAAGCTGCAAAGTATCTGCGTCTTGTTGTTGCTTATAATCCTGCCTATAAGAAATTTTTGGAACAATGTGAGCAACATGAAGATATTGCTAGTGATCTTGCCCAAAGTAGGAGAGAACTCTGATTTCAGAGATTTCACTGATGTCCATATTTATTGTATTTTATGTATATCTAAACAATAAAGTTTTACCTCTCATTTCATTTTTGCTTTACAGTTTCTAATTTATATTTTGACGAATAATCAGCTTAGATGTCAGCTGCATTACATAATTATTTATACAAAATTGCGTAAATATTGAAGTGATGGCATGATTTGATCCTCCCTTGTTCCCCAATTAAAAATAATCCATGTCTCTTCTGGAAACTACGAGTAACAATGTACACAAACCGAATATGCCATCCCTTTTTTTTGAAGATCAACCTAATAATACACTTTTTTTTTTTGTGGTGTCATCTTTCTTTTGGTGGTGAACCTAATAATACACTAATAAATTCAAACTCAATTGAGATTTTATTGATATACCATTTAAAAAAATGTGTTTTACTAATTTGTAAATGGCTACTTGCATTCAATTCTTCTATCACATCGAACGTAAATTTGTAAGAGATAAATTCATGTTACTTAAATTGTAATAAAAAAATTACGGTCATCATGTTTAAACTAGATTAATTAATAAATGGGTAAATTACACCTCTCTGTTTTTAGAGATGTTTGAATTGTATTTACATTGCATTTCTCTTGGGTTAAAAACTTCAATATTCGGTTATTCAAAAAAAAAACTTCAATATTCGGTCTCCTTTAATAATAGCAAACAGCCTTAAATAATGTAAAAAAAAAAAACTTTAAATCATTATCTTTATAATTTTTTCCCTTTGTTTATAACTTTCAATATCAGCAATAATTATCTTTTACCGATTTATTATTAACTTAAAAAAAGGAGACAAAAATTCATTTTAAAATAATTAGGCTGATTTCTTTTCATTATTTATATTCTTGCACTACAGTTGATTTACAATTTAAACTAAATATTGATGGCATTGTCATAAAACAAAAAGAGAGAAAAAAAATATCTATTAGATTTAAGGGAAATGTTAACTAGTGCCCCTGCCTGGGGCACTGATTAAGGACTTTAAATGGTAATTTTTTACAAAAGTTTGTGTAATAAAGTGCATTGAAAATTGAAAACATTGACTTTTTAAAGAATGTTACTTAATTTAGAATGCTTAAAGAGTGTCCTGGGGGCACTCGTTAACAAGACCCTAGATTTAATTATATTAAAATGGACTAAACTGCATTGCATAACTACTCTTTTTTAAATAATAGATGTTAATAGTTAATTTGTTAGATTAATATTTACTTCGTCTAAATCCGAACGTAGACTCCAACTTTTCTCTTTTAACTCAAACCAATTGAGCGTCTCAACTACCCAACCCCACATTACATAATTACTTATTGGACAATATTGTTTTTGTTCACATAGGAGAGTGTGTCTTTGTAGGGACGACTGGGATAGTTTAGAAGGCCATGAAGTCTCCTTGCCTAGCATCAAGGAGGATGGCACTGATATGACAAATTGCTCCTAACATAGGGCATTAAAATTCATGTGGGTCATGCTTGATAAATGAGGTTAATTCTAATACGAGTCACATATTAGGTACTATTATGAACTTCAATACAAGTAAAAGTAAAGATGTTATTTGGTTTAAATTTAGACCAAATACATCTTAACTTTCTTTATAGTTATGTCTAGAGGAAGTACCATATTTTCTCTCGAGTGATCAAGTCTAGAATATTCATTCCACCGTAAGTGCAAATTTTAGTTTGAACAAAGAAAATGAGAAGTGTAATTTAAAGAGTTTAGATGTTTTGCAACTATGGTACAATGCATCTATAAAATCATTTGATTCAAATTCAATGGTGTAGCCAGACTTTTGTTTAGGGGTTCAAATTTTAAGTTAATACCTCAAATAGTCCATA
Source organism: Medicago ruthenica (assembly GCA_018208015.1). Taxonomy (NCBI): domain Eukaryota; kingdom Viridiplantae; phylum Streptophyta; class Magnoliopsida; order Fabales; family Fabaceae; genus Medicago; species Medicago ruthenica. The sequence goes on along the minus strand of CM031377.1, from coordinate 33,449,321 downwards.
TAATTTGGGTGAGGTCTAGAAATAGTTTTTCTAAAAAACACATAAATTTCATCCATGTAATTTTTGATTTTTTAAAAAGGTCATTTTAATACTTCGTCCAAACTTTTCTTTCACCAAAAGTTAAAATACAAAAAATCCAAAATGACACGGTTGCAATGAGTGTTAGTAATTAGCTTCTCAAAAAATAAAGAGTTACTAATTAATTATTAAATTAATATTTTTCTTCTTTGTACGGATTTAAACTTAAAATTTCCTACTACTTTAATTTTTAACACATATCCGTTTTTTCTACTATTTTAGTTTTTAACTCATGTAATTCTGTAATCACTAACACACAAATAAGCCATCAAATTGATTTTTTTTCATAAAAATAGAAGAAAGAAATCCAAGTAAGAAAACATAAGCACTAGTAGTAGTATATGGTACCATTAAAGTAAGCAAAAAAAGGTCATAAAATAATGACAAAAAAGGAACCGTGTATTCCAGAACAATCTATGCTGTGACTGCTTTGTAAAAAAAAAAGCACAATCCAATACAATAAACACACGCAAAACAAAACAAAAACATAAACATAATCAAAAACAAAAGTTACTCATATACCAAATCCAGCTACAAAAACAGCAACACCTACTCAAAATTCAATTCTTTTCTTTATCCAACACGAACTACTTCATCGCTAAGAAACTCTCACACACAAAAATAATCATTAAATTAAAAAAACCAAACAACATTAATTGCTTTGGTTCTGTTGTCTGTGTCATAAAATCTTGATTTTCTCTTTCAACCAATTCATCAAAACAAGATCAACACATTTCATCATTCATGTTCAAACACTCAAATCCATCATCAAGTTAGAATCTTTTCCCTTCTTTCTCATCTGGGTCCCTCTCAGATTTTCAATGGCGTGTCCTTCAAATTCAATCACCTACAATGGCACCCTTTGTGCTTGTTTACCAGGGCATGTTCTTGATGTTGTGGCTAAGAGTTGCAAACTCTTTGAAGCTGACTCAAATATTACCACAGATTCTGGTGTTGATTACTATGCTCTTAAGCTGCCAGAGACACTTCCTGGATTTGATTCTCTTAAGAAGTTTACACAGTCACAAGCTGTGTTCTTAGAGGCTACACTTGTTATGCTTCTCTCTTGGCTTATGTTTTGCTTCTTTCTTAGGTTTATGAGCCTTGGTGATGGTCGTGGTGTGTGGTTTAAACTTAGGTGGTTTGTTAGTCGATTGGATATTTGTTTTGCTACTAGACATTGGCTGGTTAGTACTTTGTTTTGTTTTGTTTTGATTTGTTTTATTACAGCAAAACTGTCTAGTTATTGTTAATTCTGTTTGATTAGTTAAATTAATTGGTGTTTAGTTAAGTTAGTATATTACAACAAAACTGTATATGATTTAGTTACAGTCAAGTTTGTTTATCAGTTAAATTAGTTGGTGTTTTATTGAGTTAGTTTATTACAATAAAACTGTATATAATTTAGTTACAGTTAATTTTGTTTAATTAGTTGGTGTTTTTGGTTGAGTTAGTTTTATTACAACAAAACTATAATTTAGTTACACTTCATTCTGTTTGATTAGTTAAGTCAGTTTATTACAACCAAAGTGTATATAACTTAGTTACAGTTAATTCTTGAAATTATATTTGTACAACCATTTTTTGACAAGTTTCTCTTTCATACTTACATTATGTTTTTACTTTATCTCTATATTGCTTTGGTTTTTGTGCCAATACCTCATTTTCTTTGTAAAATTTTGGTTGTCTCAAAAGTTGTCATATAAATGGTTCTTCAAATAACACAACTCTATTAGTTAAGTTAGTTGGTGTTTAGTTAAGTTATTTTATTGCAACAAAACTGTATGTAATTGAGTTAAAGTATATTCTGTTTATCAGTTAAATTAGTTGGTCTTTTTAGTTTAGTGTATTGTAATTTAGTTACAGTTAATTCTGTTTGATCAGTTAAATTAGTTGGTGTTAAGTTAGTTTATTGCATTAAAGCTGTATGTAATTTAGTTACAGTTTATTCTGTTTGGTCAGTTTAATTAGTTGGTGTTTAGTTAAGTTAGTTTATATGTATTAGTTGAGAGAGTTATATGTATCAGAGTCAGAAATAAGCATGAACTCATTGATTCCTATTTTGATCAATCATTACAAATTACATCAAATATAAACCTTCTCGCTGAATCTCTATGTTCAATATGAGTTTAGTTCCTTTCTTTGATTTCATGAGTCATGATTGTTCAGCTTCATGCCCCCAACCTAAATTCAAGATTTCATTCACTTTACTGAGCTCACAATCCAACTTTATTCATAAAGTTGTTTATAAGAGTTATTTTTTGCATATAAAGTAGTTTAATTTGTTATGGTTACAAACTGAATACGCCTTTTCTTCTAAATTGCTATTGTGACACAACGGTTTGTAGCTGTTCTTGAAGCATAATTACAATACAGGCATACTCATGTAGGTTTATGTAGCACATGAAGCAATATGTATTTTATTATTATCAACTATAAGTAAAATAATGTTGAGTGACATTTTGTTTTCTTGTAGGACGATAAGAAAGTAGTAACCAAACGCAAAACTGAACTTGGTGGAGCTTTCTCCATAGCAAGTTGGATACTTTTCATTGGTTTATTTGCTGCGTGAGTCTCCGATACCTTTTCAGGATATATTAATGAGATCTATAATATTTTCCTTTATTACGCTTCGATTTCTATTTGTCAAAATCTTTATTTTTTACTCAACTTTCCAATTTCCATTAGGTTGCTGTACCAGATCATATCAAAGAGATCAATTGAGGTTCATAATATAAGAGCAACAAATGCACCAGAATTAACCTCATTTCTGAATGACATGGAGTTCAATATAACAACTATATCTAGTATGAGCTGTGCAAATCTACGTGATCTCGGTAACTTAGTTTCTGGAAATCCGGGATTTATTGACGAAAGAGTAATTTCTCTGTCAACTTTAGCAAACTACTCATGTCACAACTCAAGCAAGGGACCAACAATAGCACTCAAGTGTAAAGGTTGCAAGCTCATCTCCGATAACATGTACATTTCGTGGCAATTTGTTGATCTCCCAAATAGTCCTGCTACTGCTGTTGGCTATGAATTCAATCTCGCTTCAACGGATAGTGCTAAGAAACACACGAGTTTTGTTAATGGAACGCTAAAGAATGGAAGCACTTTTGATGATAGACCGGTTACATTCAGAGGGAGGAAATCAAATATTTTGAAGTTCAATCTGTTTCCCCGAATATACCGTAATTTACATGATCTAAAGCTCATTCAGCCTTTATTTCACGAGTTCCTTCCTGGTTCAGTTTTTCGTGATACAAATCAACTTCGAACGTCCCTTGAAAATTCTGTTGAAGGACTAGTCAACACCACATTGTATATCAATTTTCTCTCTGCTTATGTTGTGGAGGTTGATAAAGAGAGTATTTTGGGTCCTGGTAAGCATCTTTCTGTATCTCGTATATGTAAGTTATCTTCTGCAATTTTTCTAATTACTTATATCCCATATTTTATATTTAGTCAGTTCTTGTATTCCTTTATCTTTTTCTTTGCAGTCCTCAAGGTTTTTTTTTTCTTTCTCATGTGATTTTGTTGTTTGCTTCAGCCTTTAACTATTTTCTTCCATTTTATCATATTTTTATTAGTACTCCTAACTCTGTTCATACTAGTCACTAAATACTATCAGCCTATGAAGCACTGACACTGCCATAACCCAGAAACGTCGACACCTGTAATATTTTGAGAAAATTAAATAATTAAATGTAAGCATACGTGTCGGTGTGGGACACCAGATACGTCTTCAATCTGAAGTGGTGGTGCTACATATCAGCTGCTTTACCATCAAGTTCAACCATCAAATCCTTGGATCTCTAAGACCTTCCATCCTGTACATTTGTTTCTAAAATGGAAATAACTTATGTTTACAATCTGAATTAGAAAATTACTGTCTTTTCAAACAAAAATTGTTTTGTACTAGTTTAGGTAGGTCTAATTGAAATTACCAGATCACTTGGCAATAGTTAAATTAGGTTTAACAAATTGAGCCATGATTTTTTGTTCTAAACATTTGTCATATATTAGAATTGAAAACTATTAGAATTGAATAAATTGCGCCAATTCAACTCCAAAAGCTAACTACAGGAGGGACGATTTTTCTATGAGGATATTTTGATCATAGATCCAGCCAATATGGAATCTTAATAGAAACACTGACATATCTTTGCTACATGTCTGCTTGAATATCCAGTTTTTGTGCACACTGTTGATATTTCACCCTTTTCTGTTTTATTTGCAGTGAGCTTCCTTGCAGACCTTGGTGGCCTGTATTGCATTAGCATAGGCATCTTTTTCTATCTATTGATACAGGTATACTTCTTCTTCCATTCTCGATAATATTCAATTAGGATTCCTCAATAATTCAAACTCTGTACTATATGATGGTTCAATCAATATTGTCTTAACCTTGTTTTACAATTCTAGTGTGAATACAGGGTAAAGAAGCTCAGAAATGAGGATAGTGTTTTGCGGTCAATTAAAAACCGGTGTAAAGCTCAAGATAATTGGGATAAAGTAATGTATTTGTTAACATCTGAAAACATCTTGTGTATTTCACATTGATTTTCTTATTGTCAATAATAGGCTAAAAATAAAAAATAAATAATAGGCTTCTTATATGTTGGTTATATGACTGATATTTCTGCTTTTAACCAGCTGAGGAAATATGTAAAGTTTACCTATGGCGTTCCTACAATGGATGATGACAACTATGATAAATCTAAAAAGGGAGCTTGTTGTGATGGGTTTATGTTGCATTCAATACAAAGCAGTGGATCATCACATAAGCGAAGGCAGCAAAGCAAAACAAGTTCTATAAATTTGTACGAGAAACCGAGTTTACCTGCCAACAAGGTAAAGCTGTCACTATATATTCGTTAGTTTTTCTAGTTCACAATTACCAATGTCAGTCACGCGTGGGAAGATGTGATGTCGTTGTTAATCATAAGTGTCTAAACATAACTTTTTTATTGCTTATATTCGAAACTGTAGGGAGCAGTCAGAATGATTTGTTTGTAGCTAGTTTTTCTACTAAAATATATGATTGCTGCCAAGCATCTTTTTAAGATTAATTTCAATGTTTTCTTCCAGTCATTGATCAGCAAACCGCTTGGATCTACGAATGATTCGACACTGCATTATGAAAATACGGCAAAGCAGCATAGTGTTGGTTCAAGCAGAGATTTCCCACCATGTCAGCCTCGAGAATCGTCTATTATTGATGATAACTTTATTCCTCCTCCACCTTCACTAGGTATGCTAATAACAATTACCAATTAGTTGTTTGTTTTAATATATTGTCCAGCATACTTATTAGGTGATATTTAAATCAGTATCTTTCCGTGTGAAATAAGTTTTGTTGAATGTTACTTTTGCTGAGTTTCAAAAGTGAAACTGAAATCTTAGATCCACTGTGTCCCCATCATAAATGTCTCTCTTGCTCCATATTTTGTCTTGATATAATGCTATTGAACTTTGGTTTTGCCTCTCTATTATGATCATAGGTAACACTGCTAACACATTATGTCTTTCAATTGGTTTATCTGCTTAATAGCTGTTGGATTGTCAATTATTTACCATCATTTAAAACTTGTTTCTGCATTATTTGAAGAGATATTTTAATGATACATTTTTTCAAGTTTCGAAAATCGTACTGTGGTGCTTTTGCTACCTCTCATGGATATAACTTGTATGCAAATATGATGCAGAATGCAAGAGTGGTTCTGAAATGGACATGTCCGATGTTCAGAAGAATCTCAAAAATCTGTACGAGTATAATGCCATGTTAAGGGACAAATTATTAGCTGCACAGTCTTTGCTCCACTCCTCCTCATCTCAAATAAAGAGCAATGGAACTTAGCGTAGGTGTCTTTGCATCAACCGATCATCAGACCATTCCATGAATTTTACAAGCATCGATTTAGCTTAACAGTGGAAGTTGATTCTCGATTGAAACCTGACCAAGAGGAGTTGATTGTAAAATCTCTAAGTGGGAGAATATGCTGAATAGACCTCTTCAAAACCATAGTATTCCTAGCCGAATATTCCTGCATTGAAAGCTGCTGTGTATGGACAAAGCATGCTGATCCACGTTTTGATTTCATCCGATATTCTTTGATGATTATTGTTGTCATCGTCTGATATTCTTTACCACTTCTGAAATTGATTTTCCATGTTCATATACGTTTCGTCAAACCTTGTATATAGCCAGTGCAGTATTTTGTGTAAAGGAGAGTGGCAGTAAATTTGTTTTTGCAGGCATTGTTATTGCGAGTAATAGTTCTTTAGAATGTAACATAATTTCCCATTTTTATTCTTTATGGATTTTTTATGTTATGATATGCTGAGTGACTTTTAATTTTCACTACAGATAAATTTCTCTAGAAGGGTGATACAATTAAGAGCATCCAAAAAGCATGTACATCCCTTGTTTGTAGGAATGAACAGACACAAACAACTGGGTTGAGACTTAAAATAACGTGTGATTACATCGCTATTAATTTCCAATTTCCAACCACCGCCATTAATTTTTTTTCCATGCATATACCACTAAACCCTTTAGCTTGTTTAAGAATCACATTCCCAATGTTGTCAAAAATGAGTTAGCTTTCAATTTGAGCCTGACTTCCAATTGATATCATTATCCAGCTAAAGTCACAATCACAGATGTCTTCATTCACTCAATCTTATTAAAAGATGATCATAACACAAAATGACGATTGCCCCTCTTACAAAAAAATTTAAGATGAATATGTTGGGCAATCCTGCCATCAATATATGACCACGTTCCACTAGAATTAGAAAGGTAATGCCCTTGATCTTTTCTATAAATATACTCTTTTTAAAATTAAAAAAAGGTTTATTAGGTATAATACATAACATTCTTTTTCTAATAAAAATAATTTAGGGTGAGCGGATGGTGCCCATTACAAGTCAGTGAAAATCTTTAGGCTCAGAGCACTTATAAAGATTTTACATTTATCTCCCTCCAAAGATACTAAGTGGGCTCAAATTGTGTATACAACTTCAATTCTAAAATAGTATACAAGTTAAAACGCTGGCAAGTTAGAATAAAAAACATTTGCTGGCATGGTGGTTGGTATGCGTAACTTGCACACCCTTATCACAATGTCGAATCCGGCAGCATATTTTCTGAATGAATCAACCGAACCAGGTCAACAAATGGGTCAATGGATCATGCGGTTGAACCATGGGTCAATGATATAACGTTTGGTTTATAAGCACAACTGACCTAAACTCCTGACCGGATCGACTCTGGGTCCTGTTCCCAGTTGAACCGGTTTGAAAGTTTGTCTGGTCCGATTTTTAAAACAGTGCTATCATGTCACAAAGTAGCAACATACAGTTTAACAGAAAAATTCAACCTGAGGCTTCAAACCTCATGTCATGACAATGTAGGAGACCCTATTCAACTGTGGGTCTGTCGTAAACAGACCTTGCATTTTGTAGGCGACCCAATTTCACAACTTAAATTTATGATCTTGTAGTAGTTATTCCGATAATGACAGTTTAACAAGAACGAGAAAATTGATTAATTGAACAACGTTTGCAGCTGCAACTAGCACCACTGTAATGGTCCATTCAATGAAATATTCTTCTCTGTATTCAAATGCCAGAATAATTGCAATGCAGTATACATACTCATACTCATAATAGACATTTGTGGACACAATGTATCATATAAATATATTTGGTCCATTATCCCCAAGCCACTATATAACTTAGTGAGGATTATGCTTAAGAGCAAACGAGGCTTCAGGAGCACATTGCCTTCTCCACCAGTTCTTGCAATTCTCCATTCTTATATGCCTCTGTAGCCATAAACAAAGTGAGATTAGAATAATTATTCTCAAGAAACAAAGCGACGGTAATAATAGTCTGATCCGATGTTAAAAAGATAAACTTAATAACTGATTCTTATGCAGTCAATAGTAGCAGCATGCAGTAAACATGAAAGCTGGAGGACCTACTCGAAAGCAACAACTTTTTGTTTTTTATTTTTCCAACTTTTATGGATCAATTACAAGGAAGCAAGGTATGTGAATGCGACCAAAAAAAATTGTTTAATATGTGCAATCTGACATTTTGCAGGCATCGATTTTGCAATAGCTGATAAAAAAACAATATCTCTGTCACCGACATAATAGAATCTTTGTCAGGTTACTTGCATTTAAACCAATCTGGTCATCTTTTGTATTTCTAGCTTTTCTTCAAAATCAATTCTCTATGTGACTCTTTCCATTTCTTTTTAGGTTCTAACAAGTGAATCTTAAATCTTCAAAAATGAGAAGGAAAGTATATAGGCTAAACCTATAGTATAATATCTCCATTAATTTTATAACATGATAACTAATCACTAGTAGCAACTTGATTAGAATATTTCCTAGCTCAAATGTAAAATGTGAAATTTATCATAGCTCTTCCTAATCCTATTACTAATTCTTTAGCTCATGTTCAAAGATTCCATCATGGAAGCAAACCAAATTAAACAAGAACAACAGCAACAACAACGAAGCCTTATACCACTAAGTGGGGTTCGCAAGATGGATCAAACGACGCATAATGCTCTATCATATACCCTATTTATACCGAACTCATTGATCTCTAGATCTTTCTTAATAGTTTCTTTTATAGTTTTTCTATGTCTTTCTCTGTCTCTAGTGATTTGACTACTCTTCATCTGATCTACTCTCCTTACTGCATAATCTAGAGGTCTTCTATTTACATGTCCAAACCACCTAAGTCTAGTTTCCACCATATTTTGTACTATAGGTGTTACCCCAACTCCATCTAATCTTACCACACATCCAACACAACATTCTCATCTCTGCTACGCTTAGCCTCTGTTTGGTTGCCCGGTGAGATAGCCAAAACGTGAGTCTATTTCTTCAAAATCAATTTTATTGTGTTTGGTTCTCTTCACCTTTTTGCTGCCAGCATATATTTTGCTTTTGAGAATCAATTTTGAATGAAGCTCCAATTCATAGCCTTTTGGAATCAATTCTCTCACCGTGGGTTTGGCTTAAATCAATTTCACTTTTTTGCCCTTTAATTTAATTGTCTTTCACATACCTTGTAACTCTCCTTTTTACACATGTTAAAACCCATTTTGGTCTTTCACACACCCAAAAGCAATTCTATACAAAATATCCAAACGCCAGTTTTCATAAAAATCACTTCTGTTTCGAAGGTATCCAAACATAAATCATTTTAAATTCAACTCACTTTTAACCAAAATCAATTCTTGTCACCGCACAACCAAACACACACTTAGTTTATTTTCATGTTGGTTCTTGACAGTCCAAGACTATGTCTCATACAACATTATGTTAACATTATCACCAAGGCAACATTGATTGATTAGGCCAATATTGTACCACACAAGGACAGAAACAAGTATGAAAATCAGAAATTCAAGAGGACATACCGACAGTGATATCACATCCACCAAAAAACTCTCCATCAATATAGAGCTGAGGAAAGGTAGGCCAACTGGAATATTCCTTCAGTCCCTGGCGCAACATATCATTGTCCAATATGTTTATCGTTTCAAAAGACGCATTCAAAGACCTCAAAATTTGCACAACCGTATTTGAGAATCCACACTGTGGAAAATCCTTGGTACCCTTCATAAACAAAACTATTTTGTTTGATGTAACAACCTTATCCAATGTGGTCTTCAATTCAGGAGTCAAAGCTGAAACAAATCAAAATCAGAAAAAACCCAAGTTGCATATAAGACTATATATTCATATTCTTATCTATGAAATTGTAAATAGTGAAAAATTAGAGTTAACCCTAAAAGGGGTTTTTGTGAATTGTGAAAAATTGAAATGGGGGAATTAAAGATTGTAACTTTATAGTAATTAAGTGAAAACCCATGAAGGAAAAGAGGTTTGAGAAGTACCAGAACAGCGAACTGTGGTGGAAAAACGTTGTTTGAGTTGAAGTTTGGGTTGGGAATGGAAAATTGTGTTTTGTTTGAGAACAAGAGAAGAACGAGGTGGAAGAGACAGTGACGAGGTTGTTCCAGAAAGGTGGGAGTGGAAGCATGACGTTGTTGGGTGCAAGTGTAGTTGCAAAGGGAATGGTTTAACGCACGAACTGAAAGACATGTTTGTTCAGTTTCTGAGTTCAACTTCCAATCGCAATTCTCTTTCCAAGTGCCACTGTTAGTTTTATCAAATGATGGATGAGGTCTATTATTATTTTGAACAAAAATAAAAATTAGTATTTGCAAATGATATCCACAAACATATTTTTACTCATCAGTCATGTAACAAAACAAAAAAAATTTCTCTTCCACTTATAAATTTGTTTCTGTTTGTTAATTTTCGTTGTTGGATAAATTATCACCAATTTTTTAAATATAACTTTAAAAAAAAACTTATCAGTTTGCTAAAAACGTATATTATATTATCTATCTATATCATTGTATAAATACAACTTAAAAATTAACTAGTATCATTAGTTGGGATAGCACATAGAGTAGAAATTATTATTGAAAACTAAGTATAAATTGAATAAAAATATAGTACTCTATGATAGAAAATATTATAACGTTGTTTGATCTAAGTAGTCAACCTATTTAATGGAATAAAATTTGGTTGTTGTTGTATTAATTTCTTCATCATCATCATCTCTTCTTCTTATTATTAGCGTTTAGACGGACACTCTGTGTCTGTCAGTCTGCTCTTCTTATTGCGCTAACGCGTATAAATTATAAATAATAGTTTTTATTAAATTTTGATTAAAATTAATTTGATTTTGATTAAAATATATGTATAGATAATATATATTTTGCACTTTCATATTGTAACAAAATGATACTTATCTTTTTCGATGATACCAATAATATAACAGATATAATAAAAATTCTTATCTTTCTTAATGACACCAACAAAATAGCATTCTTATGGTCAAATTTGCTTAAGAATAATTTGAAAGAAAAAAGTCAGTCCAAGACATAATGTACTTTATAGGAAGCAATGATTTTGTCAAATTGACTCTGTAATATAAGTGAAGTCTGAAAAAAGGACCCTCTAAGAAAATACACAGATTCTACCTTGTAATTTATTCCTATTTTTGACCCTCCTATTTTTCCATGTTGACAAAAAGTCCATAAAAGTGACTTCGAGACTGAATTTTTTTATGATTTTTTGCATACATGTTTAGGAGTAAAATATGGTTTACCATGTAAAATTAGAATTTTTCGACAATGGATTAATTAATTATGAATTTTTAAAGAGCCGAAAACTCAAAAAACAAAACAACAGAAACTTCAACCTAGAAATTTATTTTTGAACTAATTGTTTGGAGAAACATCTATAAAAATACATAGAATAGATCGGAAGTTTCATAGTGTTTCAAAAAAGCCTCCATTTATTTTGATTTTTTTATCTAAATGTGTAAAATTGTAATTTTATTTCCAGCAAGCATATACCCACGGGTCAAATTTTCTTCCTTAAATTTTTAGCATGGTTACAACATCATAAGAACCTTCACCATGAAATTTTGGAAATTTTAAACAAGGGAAGAATTAAATATGAATTGTATAAGAAATTCATTATTACGATGAACGAAAATTCATAATTAATTCGTCCCTTATTAAAAAATTCTAATTTTATGTGGAAAACCATATTTGATTGTCCTAATCATGCATGCGAAAAATTAAGAAGAAAAAAAAAATCAATCTCTAGCCTCTATGTCGCTTTTATGGACATTATGTTTACAAGGAAAAATAAGACACCAAAAATATAAAGAATTTCATATTACGGGGGTAAAATCTCTATTTTTTTACATTGTCATTTTTTTAATTCTGATTTTGTGTATATTAAAGGGTCAATTTGAACAATTAAATCTTTTGAATATTTGTAGGTGATAACCGGCAAATAAAGTTGGTTATCATGTTGCACTTAGCTCCCATAATGGACAAGTAATTGAGTGATTGCATTGCCTAAGACATCTAATCAGTGTCTATTTTAGGATTTTATAATTTTAGTTGTTTTTAGTGTTAATTAATCCTCTTGAACTAGTAATGCTTGTCATGGATGTTTGATGATGTAGGTTAAGGAATGACTCTAAAGATGTGGGAAGTTGCAGCAAGGACAAAGGTTGTTTCGCGGAAGGTTTGGAAAGATGCAGCACCCTGTACATAGTACGAGCATGTTCTGACCTCATAAAGCTAACATAAATCATCAAAACAACAAACAAAGCAATGTCAAAGATCTCCATAATTAAGATTAATAATAAATTTTATTCTCTTTGTCTCACCAAAAGAAGGAATAAATGATCATAAGAATCAAGATCCTGAAAGGCATTAAAAGACAAGAAATCAAGACATTATTGCGCATGGGCTATGGTAGTAAAGGAACAAAGATTTCAGCGCAAAGGCCTTAAAAGAGTTCATCCCATTAAGAAATAAAGTGAAAAGATTCATCAAAGAAAGATATCAAAGTTGTTCCTTGTGATAAAAGCATATGATATCATCATATGACATCAACACATCTTATCAATTTGCCAGCAAGCTTCTACAACACTTCTACAGCTCATGACAACTTGCAAAAACGTGTTATTTACTTCTCAAGTCTGACTGTACAAAGAGAACGTTCTTGACTAACAAACATCATGATTTCTCTCCAAGCAACCAAAGGAAGCACATGTCACATAGGGAAATGTGTCCAACAACTATTTTTCTGAAGTGGTCACCAAGTTTCTCATCTCCTATAAATAGAGGAAGGCTATGAAGGTTTATGGCAAGAGTTTTGAACACAAAAATCATCATTATATGAGTGAAATCTTCACTACAACATAAACTTTTCACAAACAACAAACTCCAACTCTCTCACTATATCATTGGATCATAATCTTTAGAGTTTGTTTATTAAAATCTCAAACATGAGTTAAGAAACATCTTTGATCCAAAACCATCTCATCATACAATGTGTAATCTAGTTCTCAAGTCTATCGTTACAGTAGTTTGAGAAAGAACTGTTCCAACCTTTATGTGCGAAAGCAAAGAATCATATAAGGCTGCTGATGTTGATAATACATAGTGTAATAGACTGATCTGGTGTGATCAAGAACATATAGTGTTATTCAGAAGTTTCTGATAGCTGTATACTATAGTGGATAATCTCACACGAAGTGTGGGGACTGGAAGTAGTCTGTTTTGGGTGAATCAGGATAAATCTCTTGTGTGATCTTCTTACCCTTACTCTTTTATTATTTGTCTTAAATACTATTCACACACTATCACAATCATAATCTCTTTAACCTCTCCAAAACATTCTGGTCCTAATTTAATATAATTGTTCAATATTTATCCAGAGTACTCTGGTCCCTAATTAATCATTAATATTGTTTTACCATTCTAAATTAACTATATAATTGTTATCTAGAATATTTTGGTCATCAGTAAAAATATTGTTTAAATTTCATACTTATCTGTTTTAATCATTCTCCGTATAATTTAATCATTCTCCAGAACATTCTGGTCATTATTAAAACTACTTAAAATATTTAACTTTACTTTATCCAGAGCATTCTGATCCTTTATAAAACAATTGTTTAATATTTAAGACATTCTAATCTTATTTTTCTAACCTCTACCAACAATTTCTTGAGTATATGATAAGTGCCAGAAACTAGTTTTAAAGCATATTTATTTTAGGCACTTTTCTTACTTGTTTTACAATTTATCTAGGTAAAAGCTCCAAAATAAAGGATAAATATCATTTCATACTTTTTAGAGTTCAGCTTCTGATGAACAGTGACTGAGTTCAGCTTCTGATGAACAGTGTCTGAGCTTCGCAGAGCAAAGTACAGGGTTGCAGAGCAAAGTAAGGCGGTCTGACTGTTCAAGGCTGAGGTGGCAGAAACCCAGTTGTGAAGAAAGGTGACTTCGCAAAGCAAAGTATGACTTCGCAAAGCGAAGTCTGAAATATCAGAAAGCTTATAAAAGGTTCTGAAGCAGAACAAAAAAAGAGTGGGAAAAACGCAGTACAGAGTTTTGCAGTACAGTTTTGTAATATTTTAGGATATACTTTGAGACATAAAATAGGATTAAAAGAGGTGATCTTCATGGAGCAAGAGTGAAGGGAGTGTGAATTAACTAAGATTCTTTGGGAAATCAAGACTTAGCTTTGGATCTTCATCTTTCTTTCCACTTTTGTATTGTTGTCATGACAATGACCAACTAACCTTCCCTTGTTGGGAGTGGAGGTACTTAATATAGTTTAGATGTAACCTTTGATCTTGCAAATATATGACTCTAGTAATTTATGTGATTTGAAGTTATTCTTGCTATTCATTCTTATGCTTGATTTAATTGTTATTGACAAATACTTTTGAATCTAGGTTTAGAATAATCTTCTATCAAAACAAGAAATTCTAGACATGGAATTGAGTTTTGATAATCACACAAAGTGTCGAAACGTAAAGCTTTCAGATCGTTTAATAGATTGGGAAATCGTCGATTAAACGATACGATCGATCTCACGACGTCATTTGGACACGAATGATGTTGTCGAGTGATACGTGATAGTTTTGCTAAAAAGCTAGAACCCATATGCATGATCATTAGAATATATTCGAGGCTAGATTGACGAACTCCGATCTCAACGCTTTTTTTCCCTATTACTTGTCGTCTTTATTGTCGCTTTTAAATTCCAATAGTTTTATAGAAAAACAATTTATAAACCCAAACTTAAATGATACCAACTGTTGAAAGGCTTGGAATTTCGCACTAGTCTCTGTGGATACGATATAAAAAATACTTACTTTTGACTAAACATCAGTATATAAGTTTTGTAAGTTGCAGGACTAAATTTTAAAAGGGCCATAATTCAAAACCCTCTTTTTTGTGACTATTTCTTCCACTTCAATTAACATAACAACTAACATATTAACATTTGCCATTAAAAAAATTACAAAAAGATTAATAGGTTTTGAGTAGAAGAAAATTATGAATAAAATCATCCGTTAAATTTATAAAATTTTGAAATAAGTTAAATTTATAAAATTTTAAAATAATGTTTGAAATGAGATGCATTCCCTCCACAAAGTAATAATTATACTGTGAATGTCTCTAACTGAGCATTGATTTTTTTTTTGTGGAAAATGAAATTTTATTCATTAAAAAATAAAATTAAGATGATACAATTACGAAGATCATGAGTTTTTTTTTTCTTTTAGGAACGAAGATCATGAGTTGAAACATGTCATATTTCCATTTTGAAATAAGTACTAGCACTAACGATACATATAAAATATTAGGAGTCAATATGGTGTTATCAAAACGAAATTCAAATTATAACAAACAAACTAATTTCTTCCACATATAATCGAAGATTAGGGATGACAATTAGACCCAGATCCGATGGGTACTCGCAAAAAAAAATACCCACAATGAGTAGGTTAAAACCTCGCTTTTATGGATTCGGGATTGGGTCTGGGTAATTACCCGCAAATTTAAATGGGTATGGGTGCGGATAAGGGTACTATACTGTCCAGCCCCGCAACCCGCACATACATATTTATATAATATCATAAATAATTTATTGATTTTTGGTGCATAATTAATTAATTAATTTAGATATTTAAGCCTAAACCTAAACATAAAAATTACTTAATACGGTAACCGCTCCCTCCTGCTGGTGTATAATTTTTTAGGAATATTTTGGATGTTTTTTATTTGGCTAAATACTTTGATTCGTACTATTTTATGAGTTGATTTTAAAAATTTTGGACAATAGTTTTATTACAATTGTGATGTTTTTTATTGTCTTTTCATAGTTAAAGTGCGGGTAATGGATGCAAGCACGAGGGTACAAACACGAGTACGAGTATTTTTTACAAACACGGGTACAAAAAAGGGCACTGTAGTACCCTACTCATACAATACCCATTGCCATCCATTAATATTGTGAGATCCACTGTCTTTAATTAAATATAAGAGTTTTAACTAAATAAAAATTGAAAAATGTTAATTTGTGTCTCCATGACACATTAAAAATCTAAGTATGAAAATATAATTTTGAAAAGTGTGCATTCAAATTAGAAAATAATGCAAGTAGTCATTCTATTCGAAAGAACAATGCAAGCATTTTGATATTCAAAATACAGCCAGTGTCATTTTTTTGGAACATGTTAGAGCAACTAAAATAGGAAATAAAAAAACTTTTTATTGGTAAACAACAATATTTATAAAAAAGATACCTATTTAAAATTAATACACATGTTTCAACGTAAATTTACTTTTCTGAACTTCATAACATGTTCAAATTTACACATGTTAAAAAAACCCAAATAATAATAATCTATAAATGAGATACCTTTTAAAACAATATATAAATTAGATAAACTTTTTTAGAAAAGAAGATATGACCATCTTAACACTAATACTAATAATAATAATAAAAAATTAACTAATATTGCAGAGCTCTCATCAATGAAAGCTCTTTCAAAAATTATCGTATGCCACTTTCGGTGACAAACACACGGTATTCTTTAGTAAAAGGCGAAAGAATAGTTCGCTATGTGTTTATCACATGGCTCCGTGCTTTGAAACCAAATAAGTCCTTTCATTTTATAAGCTCACTAGCTTAATTTAGTCGTTGCACCAACCGATGTGGGACTAAGACATAAAACATAGTTACACACGCACGTAATAATGCTTTTGTTTCCGGTGTATCGTCTGTGCCTCAACAAATAGCCTCACAAATATGGTTAATCTTTTCTTCTAGATTTCATATGTTTCAGATCATTTTTAATTTCATTATCAAAGCAGAACAAAAGGAATATTTTATCATGAAAAAAAACCCTTCTGTGGAATCAATTAGCATCAACATTCAACACCATGTATAATGAAAATTTCAAGCCAATGAGGGCACTATTTGTATTTAGTCTACTGGAAACAAAGGTAATTTGGTGGAAGTCTCTCACAGTATGCTAAGGATGGTTTTTCAATTGTTTGAGTAATTTTGTTCCTCAATTTTGTTGTTACTCACCCTCAATTGTTCCATGCTAGCTTAGGGTGGTTTTAGTGAAGACTTTTAACAAGAATGATATATTATAGATATTGCTCTTCACCAAATAGATACAAGAATATTTAGAAAGAAAACGGTGCAAGGTAATCTTTTGAGAAATAACAAAGATAATCTTTTGAAAAATAAAAAAAATGAAAAATGGGTCTAAACGATGAAATTTTGGATTTTAAGGGGCGGAGTCCCATAAGATTTTGGATCTTTGATTTTTTTCTCATTTTCTGAGGAAGTTTCATAGCAATCTGATCAAGTAGCTCGAAAACCGGATTTTTGACTAAGAACAACTAACAATGACCTAAAACAGAAAGATGAAAATTAGAAAGATTAATATTGTCCTTAAACTGGTTATCCATGTTACAAACAGACTCATAATTTGTGCTGATACAGTTCGGATTATATAATCCGAACTGTTTTTCCCCCGAAAAGGGGTGTTTATGGGGTGTTCGGATTATATAATTCGAAAAAAAGCAAAGAACGAGCCCTATTTTTTGAGGTTTTCGGATTATAAAATCCGAATTGGTGAAAAACTCATTTTTTCACCCCATAACAAAGGAAAAACTCAATTCGGATGCTAAAATCCAAAAATCACATGGGCATTTTCGTAAAAAACATAGGGCGCACGAGAAGGTGATAGAGTGGGAAAAATAAATCTTTTTCTTTTTTATACAAGATAGAGTTATGAATATGAATTCAGCCGTAAGAATGCCTCGGTGTTAAATTTCTTTAAAGAAAACTTTGTCATGATTGTAGTTTTATCTGACTTAAAATTAATATATGCAAGTGCGGATAAAAGATACCGGTTCACACAAAAAAGATAGAGATCATTTTAATACATTATTAAATAAATTTTGAATATTTTTTATTTCCCTTATTATAAATTTTTATGTAACATAAAAAACGCAGTCAACCCTTCAATACCATTTATTATATGTACAATAGATCTGCTAGATGCGTGTGATACACACACAGATAATTGTATTTTTAATATTAAAAATCCAAACCATATTGATCTGTGATTTGTTTTCAATAAACAAAGGGGCAAAGGGCACCATGAGGTCCGTGTTTGGAATTTGGGGTACATTAAAAGGGAAACTATACGTGCATCTCCAATTGGGGTATCTATAAAGCTCAGACCTAGACACCAACTTTGACACGAGGAAGAGTTTTAGAAGGAAGGGGAAAGCTTAAAGAAGCTGTAAATTTTTTTTTTTTGGTCAGGTAACCTAGTGGCTGGAATTCACTTTTTAAAGTGAATAAGTGGGGTGTCCGGGGTTCGAACCCCGGCCTCTACATATAATAATGCGTTGTCCCTGCCAACTGAGCTAAACTCACGGGGACAAAATGTTTTAATTATAAGTCTGAGTGTAATTGAAATATTATATGATCATCTATCATGTTATTTTTTCAAATTTTTTAAATCTCAATTATACACCAAAATAAAGACTTAACCCTTCAAAACCACATATCCAAACATACCCTAATTGATTTTGACAGCTATGTATGCAGCCTCAACAACTTAAAAGATTAACAAAGATTGTTGTAAAGATCAGACATCAGAAGCCATTTTAACAAAGCTCAATAGGATGATATGAATATAATATACAATTAAGAGTTTGGTTTATCCCTTTTTCACCGTGTAAAAGAAATTGGTGATTTAGAGAAATATAAAAAAAATAAGCTATTGATCTTCATCTGTTGAAATGTCAATCCCCAACAATGACAGTTCTTCGCGCAGTAAATCGACATTCTTGAAATGTACACCCTTGATCCCAACTTCAGCTGCTGCCTCCACATTTTTTGGCCTATGAAGACAATATATAAATCACAAATACACTTTAACATAAACTACTTCAACTTCAACTGTTTGGTCATTAACAAATCCAAATAAATTGAACTCTGCTTATATTTTTTATAGTCAAATGTCAGTGGATGGTTTGTTAGGGGTAGGGAGAATTTATTAGTAGCAGAGATCGAACCTAAACCTCCTTAATACTCCTTCAGTGTCCCAACTCATACCACTGAACTATTCTCTAATCCACCTCAACTATATATTTATGAAGATGAAATTCAAAAGGCTAGTTTTTGGCAGGGAGAAGGAAAAAGAAATAATCTGCTTATGTCTGCTGCTTGATTAGAGGTGAGAGAGGGGATGAGAGAGAGCTTTACATTGGGTGCCAAGTTGCTAGTACATAAGCATTGCATACAAATCAGTGTATTGTATTATTGATAAATTGTAAGCGTTATCATGGTTTGATTTTCATAAATAATCTGATGTATAGAAATATTAGAAACCTGTCATCTATGAAAATACAGTATGCTGGATCAACTTCAAGATGCCTCACAACTTCCTTATAGAATTCAGTATCCGGTTTCCTCTTTCCTGAAACACAATGAAAATGTGTTTACAATATATAAGGTTAGCGTGACATAATAGTTTGAGTGTATGGTTTGACCCCCAAATGATAAGTTTTTTTGGTCTACTAGAATATAGATAATATCATAATCCAACAAAAAGATGATCAACACAAAGGCACAGAGAGAAAGGTTATGTATTATACCAAGTGCACACGAACAAAACGTCCAAGATAAATATTTTGATAGCTTTAACTTGTCTTCGATCAACTGGTACCTACAATTTCAATACAAAACATTCTATAGAATGTCATGAAAAGTAAAACAGAAATCACAATAGAGAATCCATCGTCTTACCATATAGGATAATTAGTAAAAGCATGCATCTCAATGTTATTTTTCTTTAAGGCAAGAAGCAATTGTTCAACGCCTTCTATGTATGAATACCCATTTCTCATACAAGTTTTAAGGCCTGTCATAGAAATAGAAGAACACATGCAAGTCAGTAGCTATATCAAAATAGAGGGGGCTTGGAGCACAAAAATGATACACAGTACATTATGAATGCTCTCTCTCATTGAATTTTAATGTTGACACCACATTATTGACCTATTTCAATTAGCACATAAAAGTAACATATAGCAGGTCAAGGGAGGATAAAGACAACAGTATATGTTGGAAAATGAGGACTTGTTTGTAGTGTAACTCTAACTTATCTACATTAATGTTAATAGCGATTCAAAACATAATTACCATTTAGAGTGCCGTGCATCAAAACTAAATTCACACTAATTCAAAGATAATATTTTACAGCAAAATTATTGCGAGTACTGGTACAGCGAATAACAAAAAATCAATCATTTAAAAGGAAATTAATGCAATCCCAAAACCTGTATTGGATTAACAGAAGTTCGCTTAAAAGATTTTCATAAGGACAGCTAAATCTCTCCTTAAGTATTTGTCTTGTACAGCATAACCGGTGATTGAGAATTTGAGACGGAAAGGAAAAGACTAGGGTGGAATAATAGGAATTTACCAATAGGCGGTCGAATGTCCTTCTCAACTCTGACTTATCTGCCTTTCCAGTCTACTTCCTCTCTTTCTTCAAGATCCCGTCAAGTATTTGCTCTTCCCTTGAATCTATTTATAAACAATTTTTGTGGGGCGAGAGTGAGTTAGCGAGGAAAGTAAATTGGGTCAAATTTTGGATTTAGTGTGTAGTGAAAAGGATGAGGGTTATAAAAAAGAATGAAGGTAGACAAAAACTGATTATGGGTAAAATAGTTAGATCTCAAATATGGGTCGCGTGGGGAAATTGCTAGAGGGAAGCTTGGGAAATGTTCAGTACGGTGGAGAGATTTGTTATTTATCGATCAAGGAAGTGGTTGACAGTTTTAGTCTTGGTTTTCAAGTAATCTGGAAGGAAAGTAGGAAATGGCAATGAATCACTTTTTTGGGAGGATAAGTGGGCAAGAGAGATACCTCTTAAGGAGAGATTTAGTCGTCTTTATGGCATAGATTATACAAAATCAGCAAGGGTAAGGTATGTCCGGTTGTGGAAGGTAGAAGTGAGTGGCATTGTGAACAAGAATTGGTTCAGGGGCTGAAACAAACTGGTAGACAGGCCCGACAAGCGAGCAATAAATGAGAAATTTGTACTAGGGTGATGGAGCCATGCCTAATACAGCTCCAGTTCCATCATCAATGGCCAAAGATAAAGTATCCCTTTCACGTTTGTAGGAGCAGATGATGAGGGAAATGGGAAGAAGTAAAGGGACGCATTTATTCTATTGCTGAGGCATATGCAGTGCTAAAGAATATAATGGTACAAGGGAAATCACTACCATTATATTAAGAAGTTTGGAATAACTTTCACTACCTTTGAAAGTTTGGAAATTACTACAAGATAAAGTACCAACCAAAGATATAATGTGTGTGGAGGCTATGATCAAATCGAAACAATGTGTGGGGAGACTATGATCAAATTGAAACAATTAGACACTTCTTTTTTAGTGTCCAATCTTCTCAAGTGTTGTGGAGTTAATTATTCAAGTGGCTGGGCCTTTGTTCGGTTAAGTCCAATGAGAAAGGGGATCATTTGGTTCAATTCTTGGGTTTATTTCAAGGTGGCAGAATTTTACACAAAGATATTCACAATTTGGTTTGCAGCTATATGGATAAGTTGAAAATTAAGAAATGTGCAGCAAAGCTCATAATATTAATCTTCATATTGCCGCTGTACTGTTACTGAAGCGGAAATTCTGCAGGTTTTAGTTTGGACTGACATTCATGATTCATCAATAAATTCATTAAAGTTTGTGGGAATTTTGCAGCTGGTACTATTTCAATTAATCAAGTGGTGTGGAATTTTGGTGTGATAGACAGCACATAATATCTTTGTCTATGTGAATGGTGGTTTGTTGAAATTGAAATATCCATTGCTTGCAACAACTTCCACAACTATTTGGTTTCATTTCTACTACCATTTTGGGAAATAGTCTGTACTTATGTTCAGGTGTACAGGTACATCATGTACTAATGAACCGATCTTTATTTTGAGCAATAAAGAACCAAAACATTTTATTTAGCAAAAGTGAGAAAAGAAAAGCTAACATGTTTTGTAGTAGTAGTATATAGTATAATAATCCAGACCATATGACTAAACCACATCTAATTTGTACCTCCAAATCATCTTAATTTTTTAACCAAAATTTCAAAATATGCAAGCAGCGATTCTTAAAAAAATGAAAATTTTGATGTTTTATATTAATAAGTAATCTACATGTAGAGCTATGCTCCTCTCAAGGTCTCAGAATCGATTCCCATGGTACCAATTTCGGTTGGCTAAGTCCATACATAGCTACTCCCTTCGTCCCATAATAAGTGAGCCTTTTGTAAAAAAATATTATAACAAAATAGCTGACTCATTTCAATTTTCAATGCAATATTAATTACTTTTCAATATCTTCCATCTTGCATTTATGATAAAGGTGAATGCACCAATACTTGACAAATGCACTTAAAACCATTTTTCTCTCTCATTCACTTATACATTTTTCTTAATATGTGTGAAATTAGCAAATGACTCACTTAATTTGGGACAGAGGGAGTATGTTGTATGCTCTGGCTTTAAATGGGGTCCCGCAAGTGGACAGTGAGATTGGACCTCTCGGATTAGTCGTTCTTTAGACCGGATACTGAGTTTAAAAAAAAACAAAAAAAAAAGTAATCTACATATGATATAGTTATACTTATATCTGTTCAATTCATCACACATGAGATTAAATACTAAGCGATCAACTCTATCTAGCAACAAAATCTGAGACAAACCTTCTAAATCAAAATCCCTTCCATCCTTAAAAAACTTTCTTTCTAGCTCCGCCTGAAAGAAAATGAAACAGATTGATAACAAAAAAAGTGTTGTTAAAACTTAAAAGCAGAAACTATCATGAATGAAGATAACAACAAAACAAGCATACCCAAATGCCCCAATTGCAATTTAAATTCATAATAGTAAAAAGATTCAATCTTTATACATAAAGGTGAAAAAGGGTCTTTTAATTTTGCAGTAAATTTTATCAAAGTGTATTGCTTTAGTTTTTACCTCATCAATAAGACCCTTTTCAAATTCAATCCATGATGTTGGGTGTTTGCAATCTATGAGTTCATTGAAAGACATTCCAAAGAATTCAGGGATGTCTTTGTAAAAAGGGTCACGAACAATTGTGTCCATGATGTCAAATAACAGAACTGGAAGCTTTCTGTTTGTGTTTTTGGGGAATGATGACATGTTTGTGATTGAATTTGAAAGTGAAGGTTTTAAGTAATTTGTTGTTGTTGTTGTTGTTCTAAGTGTTTTGTGGATTGAGAATGAAGAGAATGGTGTTGTAACCTTTGGTAACACCATTTTTGCAATTGTTTTCATCTAAATTCATGGGCTCGTAGCTCGCTTTAATATGAATATGGATATGGACAATCTTTCTTGTAAATTAGAGTCCAAAGAGGAACAACTAAGGTAGGGTATAGTATAACCAATTTAATAATAATAATAATAATATATTTTTGGGGAGTGATTGGAGTACCAATAGGCATGATGCACTACTTCAAAAACAAAAATAGGCATGATGAATGAAAAGGAGATGTATAATGGAAGTATATAAGCATTTTCTACTACATTTTTCACGTGAAATGTTGCATTAAAATTGAGTTGGATTATTTTGATACATCAATATTCTGCGACGGTTTATATGATGAATACAATATAAGATCATACTAACAAATGTCTTCGGGGAGTTTGTTAAAGTATACATGATTTTATGTTCAAGAATACATGATTTTATGTGTTCTTATATATATGATACTCATTAACTATGATTTGAGTTTAAATATACACTTATGTTTTTCACGAATTATTTAACATAACTATTTATAATTTATTCAAATCCATAATTTTCTCAAAGTTTATTGTAACCACAAAAAAACACTTAAAAACATGTATCTAAGTTTTGTAAAATATATGATATTTTTATAATGATTTGCATTCAACTCATGTGTCACTTTTTGTAATATATGTATTGTAATAGATTAGAGATTAGATTACAAACAAGAGTTGGTTCTAATGGAAGTAGTTAGATTTTCATATCACGACGAAGCAAGATATGAATTCAAGAATGGAGATAGCTGCAAACACTCTGACGCTCAAGTTAGTAAAAAAACACGATGTGAGATATATTTTTGACATAAAGAGTGTGTATTTTGCTTTGTATTGAACGGGTGTATTCATATGGCACGGGAGATAATTGTTAAAGTCGTTATGAATGGCGAGTTTCAATGGATAAAGTTGACAATCGTTGAAGATTATTCAAATTATGGGAGACATTACAAATCACAAGGATAATATGCAAATAGTTGTTGGGACGTCTAAGTGAGTTCTACGCGAGGAGCTTGGGTAATTGGACTTCGTCCTAGTCCGGAACAAATATATATTTTTTTAAACAATTTTTTATCACTAAGTAAAAATAATTGGATAGATTATTAAAGAAAAATTTTGAAGAAAAAAAAAAACCATAGAAGAGAAAGATCGATGCAAAAAGTCCCTCTAAGACAAGTGCAATAGCCATCTTCTGGGAAAGTAGTGGCTCCTCAGAATCACCGACCACCATTTCCCTTTTGACTCAATCATCTTCTTCATCAATCATCACCCTTTTGAAAATTATACACCCCCCTTCTCCACATGAATCACATGCTACTTTCCGTATCCACAACCCAATAATTTCACCACCTACAATTCCCTTTCATTTCCTTCAACTATGGCTTCCCTTTCAATTCCTTTCTTCCCCCTCACTCCACAAAAAACAACTTCACCTTCTACTAAATTCCAACCCAAAAACAACTACGTAAATCCATTCCATCACAAAAAACACAGCAATAAACATCACAGAAAAGTTATATGTGCTTGCATCGCTCCTCCACAAAATTTCAAAGCCCAAGACTCTTCCTCCATTCAATTCAATGTAACACAACAAAAAGTTCCTTCCTTTTTGCTTGCCCGTATTTTGTTTTACCTTTTTATTCAATTTTTGATGTGGGGTTTGTGATTAACTCAATTTGGTTTTGTGGGTATCATCAAGTTGTTTTTGTTTGTTTGTTTGTTTTATGGTGTTTTGTGACATGAACTGTGTTTGTTATTTGCTAGGGTTCATCTAAATCAGAACAATTGAACACGGCGCGGGATCATGAGGATGATTCTGATGTTCTTATTGAGTGTAGAGATGTTTATAAGTCTTTTGGGGAAAAGAAAATCTTAAATGGTGTCAGCTTCAAGGTGATTCATTTTATCATTCATTGTCTTTACTTATTTTTTGGCCTTTAGGTTGAATTCTTATATATCATTGAATTGAGTGTGATATTTAGGATATGTTTGGATAGGCAACTTAGTTAAGAACTTACTCAGTATAAGCAGTTGTAGTATAAGAACTTATGTATAAGCTATTTCCACAATTGAATAGGGAGTGAGGATCAACTCTGCATGAAATGTGAAGAGCCTACAGATATATCATGAGTTTATTTTCATTAGTTCAATTGTTGCAAACATAAGAGATTTGTTAAGTTTGAATTATAACTTTGAGGTTAAGTTTATTCATCGTCAAGCGAATATGGTTGCCCAAAGCCTTGTTAAGTCAGCCATTTCCAATGCTAGTTGACTAGTTTATGACTGTGTTACTCCTTGTATCCAACATTATTTGATTAATGATATGAGTTAAGTTTGCTTTGGTAAAAAAAAAAAAAAGTTGCTCCAATAATCCCTCTACCCAAGTGTTGTAATTTTTTTGGGTATAACCCTCAAGCTTTTAAGGAAAGGGGACCCAAGTGTTTGTAACAAGATAAACTTGAACGAGTTGTTCTGAAGATTAGTATGAAACAAAGTAATAATGAGTGGGGTCTGTTACATAAAATAAACAACCTTTTTGTGCTCTATCTAATAACAAAAACCATGATAACTCACTGACATCGAATTAGCAATGAAAAGTTGTAGGATGCCTTGCTGATTGGGAGCTTACTAAACTATTTCCACCTTTTTTTAACAATATGAATAGATCAGACATGGTGAAGCTGTCGGAATAATTGGTCCCTCTGGGACTGGCAAATCTACAATTTTGAAGATTATTGCAGGACTTCTTGCTCCGGACAAGGTAAGCTTGGTTTAGGCATGTGCTTTTTATTTTGAATAATTGTGATAACTTTTTGAGTGTTAACTATTGTCCAATGACCAGGGAGAAGTTTATGTTCGAGGTAGAAAGAGAGATGGTTTGATAAGTGATGACGAGATATCTGGTCTTCGGATTGGATTAGTAAGTTTCATTGTTATCTGCAACATGCTTATTCTTAAGGGCTATCACTTTTTAAGTTGTAATTGTATTTATTTTTCTATGAACAGGTGTTCCAAAGTGCGGCACTTTTTGATTCTTTGACTGTTCGTGAAAATGTTGGTTTTCTCTTGTAAGATGTGGGCTTAATCTTTGCTTTGAAATTTCACTTCCTTTTTAATAATGTTGTGTAAAGGGTGATAACATTTGTGTATTAATTGATGTTTGTCTTCTACAGTCCTTTTATTTTTTTGTTTCTGACCTTGTTGATTGTCCAGGTATGAACACTCAAGCATGCCTGAGGAACAGATATCAGAGCTTGTCAAGGAAACCTTGGCTGCAGTTGGTTTGAAGGTATACATCTTATAGGTGCAATACTTGGTTCATCCATTAACATCTGGCAATGAATATTTCATTTAAGAGTAGCAAAAGTAGTACTACCTCCGTCCCTAATTATAAGACCCTTTTGAGTTTTTTCTTTGTCCCTTTTTAAGACCCCTTTCAACTTTCAATGTGCATTAACTATTTCTTTACCAATATACCCTTATTTATTTTACATATTTTTCTGCAATATATATGAAAACATTGACTAATTCTCACTCCTAAAGGGTAAACATGTAAAACAATAGCAATTGTCAACAAAATTAATTCAAAAACCAACTTTCTTAATACCCGTATTTTTCTCAAAAGGTCCAATATTTAGGGACGGAGGTAGTATATGTTTTTGTCTACCATTGAGAAAGTACTTTCATAAAATAACTCGTTATCCACCATTTTTTACAGGGAGTTGAGAATCGGCTTCCTTCTGAGTTATCAGGTGGAATGAAAAAGCGAGTTGCTCTAGCTCGATCTATTATTTTTGACACCACGAAGGATTCAATAGAACCAGAGGTATGTTAACTTCTGAAATTTCTCCTTTCCTATTCGTCAGTGTCCAATCCTCCCTCAGATCATCAACTATCTAATGCCATTCCGAGTGGTTCTTAATCAATATTTGAAACAACTACACTAAGCAGGATTGTCTTTAGAACTTTTATTTGCTTTTGATGAGTTTCGTTTATGAATTCAAGCACAGTAAGCGACATTAATTAATTTTGTTTATTTAATACAATTATCTTCAATTTTCAGTATATGTTTTAGCAGAACCCCAGTTAAGGTTGGTTAGTTAGTTGCAATAGCTAGTTTGTTAGGTAGTTAGAGAGGGAATGACAGGGTATAAATAATAGGAATGAAAGAATAGAGAGAAGGTTTTTGTTTTAGAGTTAAAATGGAGAGGGAAATTCTGGGTACATAAGAGGAAGGAAAGTGCTTGAAATTCCACCCTTAATTACGGTCTTCCCCTAAGGAAACCCTTAATTACGGTCTTCCCCTAGCTTCCTTAGGCTTTGTTTGGGAGTTTGGAGGGGAGGGGAAGGGAGGGCTTTGGGGGGTGAGAAATATAGAGGAAATTGGAGAAATCTTTCACATTTTTTTGAAAGAGTATTTTTTTAGAGAATGATAAACTAATGCTTATGATTCATATATCTTTAATATTAAGAATATTATAACAACGTAGATTAAATTTGAAGAATTCATATAAACCCTCCAAAACCTCCCGAAACACTCCTCCAATACAACTTTTTAGTTCCCCCAAATGAGGAGGGTTTTGTATTATGAAAAAAAATTAACCCCCCAAAACCCTCCCCTCCCAATATCCTCTATTTCTTCCACTTGCTCCTTCCTTTTTTCCAAAACCCTCCCCTCCCTTCCCCTCCGAACTCGCAAACAAAGCCTTAATGGCGGCATTTGGGTTGCCTTCATTACAGCCTCCAGCACTTTTATTGTGCTAGGTGTGAGGGGATGGGTTTAGTACCACATCGCTTAGAGTCTAGAGATACGACTGACGTAATGCTTACATAGTTTGGGAAGTTCGCACCTTATAACCGTTTTTGTAGGGTTTAGTTAGACTCAACCCTACTCAAATTTTAAGATGGTGTCACTGTCAAATCCCATCCTAGATTTGTTGTTGGGCTGCCCGCATCGTCTGCCTTAATTGCAGTCCACCCCTGACCACATTAATTGTGGTATTTGAGTTACCTTCATTGCAACCTCCAACACAATTGTACTGGGTGTGAGGGAGTGTGTTTAGTCCTGCGTCGCCTCTAGAGATATGGCCTAAGTAATGTTTATAATGTTTGAGCAGTTCTCACCTTACAAGCTAGTTTTATATGGTTGAGTTAGGCCCAACCCAAAGTTAAGAAATAGAATAGAGAGGAGTTTTTGGTTTAAGAGAGGAAATTGATAGGGAAATTCTGGGTATCTCCAGTACATGAAAGGTAAGACATAAGAGAGTGAGCTTAACAAATACTAATGGGTCTCTGTTATGTACTTCATTGATACTGTATCGAAGGAATTTCTATAATAAATGTGTTTCTGCTGTTTTTCTGAACCAGTATTAACTATTAATGCAAATTTCGTAAGGAATAAATATGTGACTTCAGTAAGGCAGTGATTTTGGCTTCGGAAAATTATTTTTTATTGTAGAGTAAAAAGAAAGTGAAAATCTATAGCTGAGTTTTGTAGGTTGCCACTTGTTACATCATTTCTCTGGATTTACACGAGTTATAGGTTCCTATGTTCATGAGTTTACCTAGGTTTCTGGCATTAAATTGAGTGGTTCCTGTGATTGGAAAATGATGCTTTTGGTTGTTTATAATCAGATTTTTTTCCTGTTGCCTCTTAAAATCAGGATGCAGCTTATAAGTGTGTTGAAGGTTCTTCTATGTCAAACTCAGTTCAGCTGCAGATATACTGATTAAAGCATTTTTGATCCCCCAAGTTTCAAAATCCGGCGATTTTGGCCCCCCTATTTTAAAAATAGCAATTTTGTCACCTTAATTTTAGACCCTTTTGCAAAAGTCAAGCCCCCTTAATTTTGACTTAGTCAACGCGTGGACATGTCTATTAGGACATTAGTTGCCAACCATGATTATTAATAAAAATTAAATAAATTAAATGAAATATACCTAAAGACCATAAGACCGACACTCAACACCACCATCATATACACCTCAAGACCCGACCCAAATATGAGAACAATGAGATGTGGTCCGGTGAGTGCGAAGGTTACGAAGAGGCGCATAATGTTGGGTTTAAAGGAGGTAATGATGGAGTGGAAGCTGGGAGTCGAGGAGTGAAAAGCGGAGAGGGTGGTGATGAGAGAGAGAAGGTAAGAGGGGAAGGATGAGAGGCTTTAATTCGAATGAGGGTCTTAGAATTTGTGGTTGGCCCAACACAACCCCACAAAACCGGCATGTGAGGTGAGGATTGCCCTCACTTATAAACACTTGTTTAGGCCATCTCTCATCCAATGTGAGACTCTTAACACACACCCCTCACGCCCAACACTATTGAGCTTGGTGCGTGGATATAAATGGCGGGTGCTCTGATAGCGGATACTTGATAGCAGGTGACGCAATGGATCTTGGAGGAGACTATGAAACCATCTTAAAATTTGTGGTTGAGATAACACAATCCCACAAAAACGGCTTGTGAGGTGAGGATTGCCCCCACTTATAAACACTTGTTCAAGCCATCTGTCATCCAATGTGGGACTCTTTAACAGAGGGAAATAGCTTCGTTTCGAGATTCGTGCCGAACGCGTTGGTCTTTGAATTGGGTTGGAAGCGAAGTGGGCAAGGGCTTTGAGGTGGCGGATTTGGAAGGTGAGATGTTGGGTGAAGGTGGATTGGTAGATTAAGAGGGTGGAGAGAGGGAAGGTTGTGAGGAGGAAGATCGTTGTGAAAGCAAGTTTTTTGTTGGATAAAACGTTGAGTGAGTGGAATAGCTAGCAACTAATGTCCTAATAGACATGTCCATGTACGTGTTAACTGAGTCAAAATTAAGGGGGGCATGAATTTTGTAAAAGGGGCTAACGTTAAGGTGCCAAAATTGCTATTTTCAAAATAAGGGGGGTCAAAATCACCGGATTGTTAAACTTGGGGGCCAAAAGTGTTTTTTAGCCATTTTTTACATTTGAGATAGTACATATGATCATATTTTAATTAAATGTGGTTCCTAGACATCTTAAATGTCGACTCTTGGGTTATGTGTACTTTTAGTGTGCGAAAAGATTCAATTGTTTCTTGAATGCCAATGATTACATTTAAGGAGAAACCAAACATACTTGAGTATCACACGAAAAAGTCGAGATCATCTTATGTGAAGAATTCCCTCTTTGCTCATATCCTCTTCCTGGTTATTATATGTTCACAAAGCTAGACTCAGTGGCTTTTAGTTATTTTTGTTGCAACGTTAAAATTTCCAACTTCTGAGAGGCTTCCTGATATCATTTGGTGTGACATTTACTTTTATTTAATCAACATGTAACTTCCTCCTTTTCCTTCTCTCTTTCATGTTACTGAAAATATAAACAGCTTTTTACACTTATGTACAGGTGCTCTTGTATGACGAACCAACTGCTGGACTTGATCCCATTGCATCTACCGTTGTTGAGGATCTGATTCGCTCTGTGCACATAAAAGGACGAGATGCACTTGGAAAACCTGGGAATATTACATCTTATGTGGTTGTTACTCACCAACATAGCACCATTAAAAGAGCCATTGATAGGTAAGGATATTTCCGTTATGGTTGAGCATACCTCTTTAATTTGCCCCCAATTTATGTACCTTATTTTGAAAAGATATTACATAAATACAGGCTGTTGTTTTTACACAAGGGAAAGCTTGTTTGGGAAGGAATGACTCATGAATTTACAACTTCAACGAATCCGATTGTTCAACAGGTTTGTTTTGCTTCATCTGTTACTGATAATATAATGAGTTGTTTCTGAATTTTTTTATTGTGGAATTTCAATTTCTTTAGGGCTATGCCTTAATTTAACATGTGGAAATGGTCACATAAAAGAACACTTCTTTATCCTCTCCAAACTTAAACCTCTTCGCAATGCACTGTATCTCACTGTAATTCTATGCACTGTATCTCACTTCTTGACTAAATAAAACTTTCCTGAATTTATTATACGCTTTCTTCTTTCCCTTTCATTGTATATTCATCACATAATGCAGCCATTCTTAAATTGATATTATAACATTAATAGCTGTGAGGTATTATCATTTGTTTTGTTGTGGCAGTTTGCATCCGGAAGCCTGGATGGTCCTATCAAATATTAGAAAGTCGGACTGCAATCGTAAAAGATGTCTTATTGCTTATTTTGGGTGCTATTGAGTGTGCAAACTGGAATTGAAATGGATGTAGCTTTCAAATGACAAATGAGCAATAAATTGGCTGCAACAAGGATTAAAGGGTTTGTCACTTTCAGGGTGGTTTTGGTATAAAATTTGGCCTTCTGGGTTGTTTTGGAAGCTGGGAAGAAGAGCTTATGTTAATGGCAACATCACAAGGACCGCATACTGCATGCACACCATAAGTACCCTGGGGAAGTAGGTAGAAGAGATAGATAGAACCCACTGTATTAACATTATTTGTTCTATACGGAGTACATTTACATTATGTGCTAAATTAAGTCACCTGCTGTTTTATTTTTTGTAAACAGTTCTGCTTCATGGTTTTGGATTTTGCATTGCAACCAACCAATTAGCATGTCAGATTTTATTTTTACCCGTCCTTTATGTATATTTTTTTCCTTAATTTACTAAAAATTTCACATTCCCAAACCCTCTCTTCATCATATTCATGAAGGCTGATAAACTATATATATATTTTTTTAATCTCTGTTGAGCATGCTAGGCTCTGACTATGAGGTTAAAAGAGTTTGAATACACAACTTAATTAAGAGGTTATTCAATAAATGTTTGTTATATTAGCATGTATGTATAAATTATCTCTATGGCCAAAGATCGCATATGGTAAAAAAATTTGAATTATACACCTATTTCCGAACACTGCGTATGCGGGAGCTTTATGCACTGGGCTGCCCTTTAAGCTATTTTTACAAGTTATTACGAGGAGCTAACTAAAATGAGTCAAACACAACTTATTCATGAGCTATTTTCATGAATTCTCTAAAATACATACAAATGCTGATGTAACTCAAATATGCAGAAAATAAACTCTTCCAAACATTGCAATATCATGAAGAAAAAGTTGTGAGAATATCATTTCAAATCACAGTAAAAAAAAAAAAAAAAATTGTGACTTGTGAATACCTACCATACCACCACATTTTTGGTTTCCCAAAACCAAAATAGAGCTAGGTAAATCTAGAATCATACATGTTCTATAAACGTAAACATGTTTTTAATCTGCAAATTGATGACCAAGATCAAAATTTCACCATAACTAGACTAGATAC
Source organism: Medicago ruthenica (assembly GCA_018208015.1). Lineage (NCBI taxonomy): Eukaryota > Viridiplantae > Streptophyta > Magnoliopsida > Fabales > Fabaceae > Medicago > Medicago ruthenica. The sequence goes on along the minus strand of CM031377.1, from coordinate 33,416,640 downwards.
AAAGGCATGTTTCCTGCTAAGCCTCCACTGATTGTATATAACATGGTATGGCATGTGAATAAATGTGATAATGATGTAGGACTTGTCTTTACTCGGATAAAATTTTCACCACAACCCATCCATTCTTTTCCCAGCTGAATAGTGCATGATTAGTCTTTACAATTACACTATTCAGAGTCATGAATGGTTTAAACCGCTGGTCGTGAATGGTTTAAACTGTTGGTGACTCACATCACTACATTTGGTTGAGTCGTTTCTGGGACAGATGTCTATGTTCACTTGAAACAAGAAGGCAACTACCAAATTACAAAATGGAATTTAGAGGACAAAGATTGCCATTATGAGATGTAACAAATCAAGTTTTGGTTTGGAGAATGTACTTTCTTGTTCGAGCAGAACAGAATAGAACAACAACACCAAAATCAAAACTAACAAAGGCACTGATAAAGAAAATCCCTACGGATATTGGTCCATCCATCTTATCTTCCCAAAAATAACTTCCTTGATTTGATGGAATTCTCCCATCCTCACACACTCCACTCGAAGATTCCAAGCATAAATCCGGATTTCCAGCAAATGCACCGGGAAATCTTCCATAACCTTGCTTCTGAGGAACATATCCAGAGAAACAGTTGTAAGACAGATTCAAGATGGTAAGATCTTGAAGGCTGGAAATGTTTCCCGGGATATGTCCCGATAGGGAATTATGCGACAAATCTATAGCTTTCAAACTCTGCATTTTCTGCAAACCAGGAAGCTGTCCATTGAGAAAATTGTTTGACAAATTCAGATATTCTAAGCCAGCTAGGCCAAATAAGCCCCTTGGAATCTCACCATGCAGCAAGTTATTGGATAGATCGATACCGAACATCGATGAAAGATCATATGTGAAACTGAGTTGATTGCTATCAGAAACAACTACTGAAACTCTTGGTTCAAACACCTTTGTTGCTTCAACCATAGGCTCTTTCACAGTAACATTCCTTGTGTTAAATAATAAGCTACCCTTCAAATTAATATCAGGTATAAAGCCAGAAAACTTGTTGTGTGACAAATCCATTGTTTCAATAGCTTGAAATGCGAACAACCAACTAGGCAAGTTTCCATCGAATTTGTTCCAAGCAAGAGAAAGATACCTGAGGTGTGTCCATTTGGTTATTGCATCGTTCAAGGATCCAGAAAGATCATTGGAACTAAAATCTACAATCTCCAAAGATTTACAACCAGCCAAAGTGAGTGGAATAGCCCCAGAAAACCTATTGTTGCTTATATCTAGTATCCTCAAGATATCCAACGCGTCGAACTCCGGTTGAATCACACCAGAAAGATTGTTATTATTAAGTATTAGAGCATACAACTGAAAGCACCCAACAATACTGAATGGAATGGTACCAGACAAAGAGTTGTGTGAAATATCAATGACTTGAAGATAAGTTAAATTTCCAATTCTAGCAGGAATTTCTCCAGAGAGAAGATTGTGAGAAAGGAACAAAGCTTGCAAGCTTTTTAACTCAGTAATTTTCAATGGAATTTCACCAGAGAATTGATTGTGAGAAAGGTCAAGAAAAACAAGACCAAGTTTCTCTGTGGTCTCTGCAATTTTACTAGGAATAGGACCAGACAATTCATTATTACTCAAATCCAAAACAACAAGTTTCTCTGAGAACACAAGCCTTGAATATATTCTATACTTCAAATGGTTCCTTGATAAGTTCAAATGAGTCAAAGCTTGAAAATTAGCAATACAAGCAGGTAAACCCCCCACAATAGAATTGTTAGACAAATTCAACACAGTTAAGGACTGAACTGAAGCTGCAAAACAAGGCAAAGTACCTGTAAACTGATTGGAACCAAGGTTGAGAAAAACCAAAGACTGCTGAAAATCAACAAGATTACCAGACAATACATTGTTTTCAAGGTCCAAATACTTAAGAGACTTTAAATAAAGCAAACTCTCAGGTATACCTCCACCAAATGAACAAAAATCAAGATTAAGTCTTTCAAGATTTGCAGAGAAGTTACCTAACCAAAAAGGCAATAAACCTCCCAAAGATGGATTCTCATTCAAAACAAGCTCAGTAAGATGCTTAAGCCTCATGAAAGAGTTTGGTATTCCACCATGAAACCTATTATGACTAAGATCAATAACTCTAAGGTTCAATAAGTCTCCAAAACAAACAGGTAGAGTGCATGTGAAATTATTGTGTGAAAAATCCACTTTTTCAAGATACAAAAGGTTACAAAAATTGGGGTTGATTTGACCTGACAAATTCATACTGTTTAGGTTGATTGAAACCACTCTACCAGTAGTATTTTCACAAGTGATTCCAACCCACGTAGTGCAATTTGAACCTACCCAGTTGGATAAACTTTGGCTAGGGTCATGCAGTGATGATTTGAACAATAAAAGAGATTTTTTGTCTTGTGGGTGAATATCAATTGAGTAAGAAAGGGTTGCACAGTGAAGAATAAGGCAAAGTAGTGTGAGATAATGGCAAAAATGATGATGGATCATTGTAAAGGTGTGATTTTTATGAAGATGGAGAAGAATTTGAAGCTTTGGAAGATGAAAAAGAGGAACTTGGTGGATGAATTTGAAGATTTTGGAATGAATGTGTGAAGGGGGAAAAACACAAAAAAAAAAAGACAGAACAAAAGAGAAAAAGGAACAAGAACAATAACTTACATTGGTTTAGGTTGGTGGTGTGTGTTGCAGGGATAAAGTGATTTGGGTTTAGATTGGATCAAAGAAAATAAAGTGGCTTTGATGTGCTTTCTTCCCTCCCTTTATTCTCTTTTCTGTCTTCCTTTTTCTTTTTGTTGCTAATATCTCTCCCCTTTTCCTCTGTAAAACTTGGAACAGTTCTAGTTTTTCTACATTTGTAATTTTGATATTCTTCATAGTAAACTACCAAATTTGATATATGACTTTGTAGAACGCTATTAAATAGATCTTTGAGATTATTAATATATGGATTAAATATGCTTTTTTTATCTTTATAAATATTAAAAAAACCATTTTAAACCTAACAGTTTTTTTTTTACTTTTAGTTTGCAAAAGTTTTTTGTCCGCAATTTTATTTCTGCTTTTAAGTCGGATTATGTGTTCCTTCAAAAAGAAATATTGGATCATGTGTGCCTTTCAAATTTCTAAATGAATTCTTGTATGAATGTTTAAAATGATATAAGGATATATATTAAAAAATTAATTTTTTTTTTAACAAATATGAATTTTTAAGTTCCACAAACATAAAAATTTATATTTAATTCATTCATCGTTAAAAAAAATTAAAGTTTTGCAAGAAAGAATTTTAATGGTCGAAGAATTTTTTAAGGAAAGTAAAATGAAAAGTTGAAATATTTATAGGGATTAAAACATATTTAACCCTAAATATTTTAAAGGAAATGTTAATGAGAGTGACACTATATAAGAACCTTAAATAATAATGTTTAAACCAAATTGATGGCAATGTCAAATTTCATGCAAATTAGTCATTCCATATTAATCTTATAGGCTAAATGAGAAGTGTTATTTGTTACTGGTAAAAACGGACAAGAAACGCAAGAGTATACATGTGGGTTGTTGTAAAGGCTTAAAACGTTTATGAGGCTAAATTGATGATGAATGGTTAAAAATAAAGATCAAATTGATAATTTTTTAAGGAAACATGCTCATTGTATTTCATTTATAATAATGGATTCAGTACAAAATGAGATATGGAAATAAGTAACGGGACTAGCTACAAAATGTAGTCTCTCCTGCAAGCGCATGAGCAGATCAAATTGATACTGAGTGCTTAAAATATAAAGATTTAATTGATAATTAATTATTACATAAATAGAGCAACTTTGTAGTTTAATAGAGGCAAAGACCTAATTAAAATGTTCATAATCTTAGATGCTTATTTGAGAGTGTCCTATAAAGTCGAAGACGTATTTGTTAGTTTAGATGTTCCTCTTCATATAGATTTTATGTATTGTTTCTTTCATTCCAATAAAAAATCACATATATCTTGCTCTTCCATTATAATTATAGAAGAAAAAAAATTAAGCCAACTGAATTTCAGAAATCAGGTCTTAAATATAAACAAAAATTAAATTAGATTTGATCTTAATTTAGACTAAATAGATTTTAACTTTTGTTTATGTTTAAGACAGGAGGAAATACATGTTGCCTAATAGTGATGTCGTCAAATTTAAACCAAAATTCAAACTTAATTTTATGAGATTTGAGCTAAATAATCAGCAACTTCATCAAATTTCACTTATAGTGTCTATCTCTTTGTTTATCTATCTTTCGCATCTTGGATTATAATGTGCACACAAGCTGTGAATTTTGTTTGTTTGCTACATTATTCCGATTCCAGTCAAATAATTGTTGTGGCCGTGGAAAATGTGACGTGTGCTTACTGCTTTGGGATGTAGTCCACTTTCTTTCCCTTACCCCACTTCTTTTTTCAATTATCTTAAATTTACATAGTTTAAAGGATAGGTAAAGTGACATCACCAAAAATAGTGTGCTTAATAATACGTGAACAAGTCCTCTTTGATCACAAACACAAATAAAAAATATTTGGATACATAAAAAAAATCACTCACATTATTTTTTTTCTTTTATTTTTTAATTCTTCTTATCTGTGTGTGTCCAAATAGTTTCATTTGTGTTTATTGATGAAAAAAGAATTACTCATAATACACTAGTGTAATTGTGAGTGTAACCATCATTCAAATGGTTAGTGCAACAAACCTTGGAAAAAAAATTATTAAATAATAATTACGGTAAAAAAACTTTCACATCAATTTGATTTCAGTGTATGTGGAGGATCTAATTTGTGATAGTTACAAATTATGAGACTAAATTGCCTAATAACTCAATAATACACAAAATATTGATGAACCCGCGATAATATGATTTTGGCACTCGAGCGCCATTATTATCTTTAGGTACGTATGATATGACAATTTAAGTGCTATAGTATTTGATTTGTAAAAATATCTCAGGGACATGATAAAATGGAGGCAAGAAACATGGAAAAAACTAAAATTCTTGCGCATCACTAACTTATATCACAACTTTTTGTCTCACGTACAAGTTGTCTAAAATAGTCTTTTGTCCATAAAAAATCGTATAAGATATAAAATTAGTCAATATCATAAAAGTTTGTCTTGTGCGTTTTTGCCTTGTGTTGTGTTGTTCTATCTTATGATATAGTCCAATACTTACTATTTAGCATATCAAACACACTCATAGTATGTCTTGGACTTGGTCTATATGTTCGTCGACTTATGTTGTGTGTAGTTTCATAGCAATAAGCTCCGGTACACCCTCCTAAGTTTATAAGTTGTATACATAAACATTATCACATTTTAAAGGGAGTTGGAGTTGTTGTTTTGGCAAAATAAAAGGTTCTCACTTAGTATAAAATTGTTTAACTGGCGAAAAATGTCGAAATTGTTAGGTCGGATGTCGTGATCGAAGTTCGACCTTTGACTCCACCATTTGTGTTTATGTGATTTTTCAATAGTTATTGTCATTTCGTATATCTACCAACAACAAAAATTAAGTTGTTAACCTACAAATAAAATAAGGTTTAACATATTCACATGTAGCCGAATGAAGGATCAATCAAGCTAGGGACATTCAAATATGAGAAAGTTGAGTCTTTCTCAGCTATGAAGAATCTCGAGGGTTGTGGGGGTATCAAAAGTAATCAAAGGTACACGCGAAACTGATAATTTAACCTCAAAGAATAGCGATCCATGTTTTAGCTTGAAGTAACATAAACAACTTAAATATAGAGAGCATTATCAAAGATACTGAGTCTTTCTACTATCATGCTAGACTTAGATGGAGGGAAAATGAGATGTTATGTTTCTTATTAGTCTAGTAATCTGTTGTGTGATCCTTGTGAAAATTTTGAAATGCTCACATCTCTTTGGAACAGGAGACGTATGTGCTAAAGTTAGTGGATATGTTTAAATTCGCCTTTGAAGTGGTTTTTAGAAAAATATTATGGTCATATATGTTCCTTCTATGAGTGGGAGCATGAACTCATTATGTGTTGACACTAATATTGTCATGTGACATTTGTCTAGAAGTTTGTTGATCGTGAGGTTCTCTTCCTAATCTTCCTCATATTCAGTTGAGGTTTGGTATCATGATAGGAGGTTAGAAGGTTTTGTTGTGTTATTTTAGCATTCACTCTTGTTTTATAGTGCGATGAATAGTTTTGTTACTGTTTGAGTTGAACACTTCTTGTACTTAACATACGACACTTCTTGAGTGATCCAAAGGTCAAAAAAAGATTAGGGAAGTCTTTCACATGCTAAAAGGTACTCCATCCGGTCACATTTATAAGAAAACACAACTTTTTACAATCATGGAATATATGATGTATCTCATTTCTATATAAATCAAATACATTAGTCATTCAATGAACATAAAAAGTTGTTTTTTGCTTATAAATGTAACCGAGTGAAGTAAGTACTAAATAGAACACATAAACAAAACACCACGACACAAGAAAGAACAACATATAACAAACTCCGAGAATCCTAATCGAAAAATTTGTTGGCTTGTAGAATTTTTTATGGACAACAAATTATTTTAGTAATATTTTAGAAAACTTACTTGAAACATAAAAATTGGAGACACCACTTGTGTGACATAATGTCACGTGACATTGTGACATCGGTCAATCCAATTGTGACACATAATCCAATTTAACTATTCTCTCTCATCTTTTTATGTTTAAAAAAAATGTATTGCCACGTGTCACACTTGAATTGGGCAATGTCACGTGACATTATGTCATACAAGTACAATCCAAAAATTGGAGCACACAACGAACTTGGTATATGGTGCATTGTATTCACAAATTCACATCCACATCAGAGAACACAGACTCTCACGCACATTCTCTGTATCTCTCTCTTTGTCTTCTATGTCTATCTATCTACGAGGTCCACAAACCGCATAACGCTTTTCTTCTTGTTCTTTTTTGATCCATCCAATTTCGTTTCTTTTCCTTTTCCCTGTTCCAATTCTCAACAACATCGTAGTAACAATCTTCTCCTAAATCAACGCACTTTTCTTCAGTTACTTCTTCGATTGATGGGCTATAACCTTGTTGTTCTTCTTCTTCCATGGCAATGCAATTGCAAATCTCTTTCTCTCTTCCCCTTTTTCTAAACTTGATCCTTCATAGACCACCCATTAACGCCCTTCATCTTCTCCTCATCTTTCTCCATACTCTTTTATAGCCATCAATCAATTCTTCTTTCACACCCATAAAAAAAAATTCATATTTTTTATTGATTCAGTGGAAAAAATTCTTTTTGGTTAATTTGAATACCCTTTTGAATTTTAATGGCGTCTGTGTTGGTTTACCATGTCGTGGGAGATTTGACGGTGGGAAAACCGGAGTTGGTTGAGTTTCATGAGACAGAGACGGTGGAATCTGCAATAAGAGCAATAGCGGAATCACCTGAAGGGAGTATACCTGTTTGGAAGAAGAGATCTCAAGGTGTGATTGAGAATAGTGATATGAGACAGATGAGGTTTGTTGGTATTCTTAGTTCTTTTGATGTTGTTGGGTTTTTGGCTAAGAGTTCTTGTTTGGAGGATCAAGATAAGGCTTTGAAGACACCTGTTTCTGAGGTTGTTGTTAGAAATAATTCTTTGCTTAAGTTGGTTGATCCTGGAACAAGGTTAGGAAATTTAGTTTTTGCTTTGTACTAATTTAATTGAATTTCAATACATGCTTTAGCTAGAGTAGATTAGGATATATGAAACAGCGACATAGAGTAGACACATAGGCATCAATAATAATTTGAAAAATGGAAGTGATTGAATGTAAACTAGACGTATTGGTGTCTGACACCGAGTACGGTGTCATGTTGTCAATCTGAAGTGTTTGTGCTACATAGACTAGGATCCTATTTGTCTATCTACCTTGTGTTTGTTGGTGTGGTTTGAAAATTTAAAATTATGCTTTTTTTTTTAGTTATTTGTGCTGATTTGTAGTGAATTTAGCTTTGCTTTATCTGGTGTGGTGTGTGCTGTTTGGAACATGAGGACTTGATAGCTGTAATTTTAATATTAAGCACTGGGATCTTAGGTGCCAGTCTATCTTATTCTTTATGCGTTGGTATCTTAAAAATATGTCATATGTGTCTAAGACATCAAATAATGAAAATTGCCTGTATACCAATTATTTCCTTAGTTTGAGTGAGTTTTTTTTTTTGAAGAAGCTAAATTAGCCCACTCAAACTGGCGCTGGGGAGAATCAAACCTGAGACCTTGAGGAGGAGCACACTCACAGGTCTCAAGTCAATACCACCATGCCAACTCAAGTGGGTTTTGAGTGTTGTCAATTGTGGATTGCTGAAAGTAATAGTTTGTTCAAATTTCGCTACGCTGCAAAGCTATGGCGTCATTATAACTGCTATTTGACAACACTTTGAACTAACTAGTGTATCGTGGAACAATAGCAATGCTGTTATTGCCGCTATTTGACAACATTGGTTTGAGTCTGAAATTCAGAGTTCTGTCTAGGATCTGTCCTGTGTATGTTAGAATGATCACAACAAAATTTAACATATCTTCGTAATTATAATGTTTTTTGATGGTAGGTTACCAAAAGGAAAAGGGATGTCTAATGTATGTTAACAATCCCTTTTTGTGTGGAATGCATGTTTAGTACCTTTGAACTCAGGCCTTGTCATTGGGCCACTTTTTCTTCCTAATTTATGATTCTCTCTGTTTTTTACTTTTCACTTTTCTGTAGATATTGATTATTCTTTATCTGTCTCCACAGAATTTGGGACCTTATATATGATCCTAAATAAATGTTGGCCTAAAAGCCTTGAATCTGTGGCTACCGTTCCTTTTTTAAGAACAGAGGTGAAACATTTTTATATAAAAAATGCATAATATGTTATTGTATTTATCAGATATTAGGATAAGCAAAAATATGATAAATGTTGCTCTACTAATGTGTGGTCATTCTTCTTATCATGACAAAAATGAAGTAAAAAAGAAAATGGTTTGGCGATGTTTGTCAATCTTTAGAAACTCGATGACTAAGTATAATGAAACATGTTTTAAAATGTGTTCAGTAATGATCACTTAAAGTTTGAAAAGCTAGTTCGTATTTGATCAGTTTTTAAAAACAAATCCGGTGAAAATTTGGTTTTGAGCTATCAGGTCATATCTGAGTCAAAAGCTTTTTCATTTCCCTCTTTTTTCCGTTTTCACTCTATCATAATTTCAAAAGAGGCATCAAAATATAAATAAAATCATTTGATGTATAAATAATTTGAAAAATTTAGGCAATATTCTACATTTTAAAGCTTGTTTGAATTGAAGTGTTTCATAACTAGTTTTGATTTGAACAGTCAGTTTTCTAATTTGCCAAACACACTCTAAATATAATATTTATTTCCTCTGATTAAGGTTGATAGATGCACTGGACATGATGAAGCAAGGCGTGAAGCGTTTGCTTGTTCCGAAAAGTATTGTATGGAAGGGCATGAGTAAGCGTTTCTCGGTTATCTACCACGGCAAGTGGCTCAAGAATCCTGAATCTCCTAGCAGCAGCAGCAACAATCTACCTGTAAACCTAAACGGGAACACCTCAGCTTCTATTCGTGATAAGTACTGCTGTCTCTCCAGAGAAGACGTACTCCGTTTCATCATCGGTTGTCTTGGAGCACTAGCTCCGATCCCTCTCACTTCCATCGCTGCGCTCGGAGCAATTAATCCAAACTACAGTTATATTGAATCCTCCACTTCCGCACTCGAAGCAACTCAAAAGGTTCCTCAAGATCCAAGTGCAGTTGCAGTAATAGAAAGCATGTCAGACGGTCAGTGTAAAATCATTGGAGAAATTTCAGCAATCAAATTATGGAAATGTGATTACTTATCCGCTGCATGGGCTTTAGCAAATCTCTCGGCAGGACAGTTTGTTTTGGGAGTTGAAGATAATGTTACCTCAGGGTCACCTCCTGATCTCTGCATCAATCCTGGAGCAGATAATGATTTGGTTAATGGCGGCGGTGGTTCGAGAAAACCGAAGAAATTCAGCAGTAGGAGTATAGGATTCTTCAGTAATTCTCCAAGCAATAGCTTCGGTTCAAGGAGCATGTTTCGAGGTAGAAGTGCGCCTTTGACATGTAAAATGACTAGTTCATTGGCTGCAGTCATGGCTCAGATGCTATCTCATAGGGCAACTCATGTTTGGGTGACTGAGGATGAGAATGATGATGTTTTGGTTGGTGTGGTGGGATATGCTGATATATTAGGTGCTGTGACCAAACCACCTACGATCTTCATTCCTGCTAATAAACCTATTGAAGAGTTTGGAAATGAAATTCAGTGTTGAATTTTGTTTTTGCTTTAAGTTCTTTCAATGAGAGTGCCTTTAGCAGTTGTTACTTGTTTGGTGCTAAATTATATCCCATAATACATTCAGACTTGAAATGGGTTTTTGTTGTTTGCTTCCAGACAAGTTTTTTATTATTTGATAATGGCAATAAAATGGAATAAGCAATGTTTGCATGTGCTATGATTGATGCAGGGAGAACATGAGAAAAAAATAAAATAGATTTAAAGAAAATAAAGAGAGGATACTATATCATGTATTATTTGATTGAAGGGATATGAGAGAAAGAAGAACGAAAATTTCTTTTACCATTTTTTTTTGGTACAAATTTCTTTTACCTTTATACTTGTAAAACACTTACAAAGACACAAACACACGACATTTAGACATAACATGTGTTATCATACCGGTATTAGACACCGACATGTGTCAAACATCATAAACATCTGCAATTTAAACTGTTGGTGCTGTATAATTATATTTGTACCTTAATTTTAGGTTTGGTTTTTTTCCGTTGTTACCTTCCGTCCGCTCAAATTTTCCCAAGCAGTTTTCTTTCCATTATTGAAACGAATCTTCATGTGAATTCTATATGGCAACATTTTTCTTTCCTTCTTATTTTAGCTTCATGTAATTTTTTTTTTACATTTTCCACATTCACCCCAATCAAGCAATCATAAGGAAAATGAAAAAAATTATAGCTTCTAGAGTGTGCCATGATCTTGATATTTCAAAATTTCCACACTATTTTGGCTGCTTACATGTTTGTCTAAACTATGATATTTCCTACCCAATTGCTTGCTGGCCAGATTGTGGAACATGGACCACCAACCTCTAGATATCACTTTTTTCAAGAGGCCAGATTTGGCCAATCATAAAATTTAGTATTTTTAAAAATAACTTAAAAGTGTTGGTGAATAAACTGAACTTTGGTTGTGTAATTGAAGGAGAAGGAGAAAGATGATAGATATAGATATAGATTATTGGCCTATTAGTGAACTGTTTGGGTAAGATTTGTTTATTCAATTATTCTCGCATTATGCACCACTAAAAACTAGATAAATTTCTCCATCTAGGCCTTCTAAAATCTTAAACAAATAATATACACATTGTATCATTGACAAAATTGTTAGAATAAACAAATAGTTGCTCTTGAAGTATGATTGATTATGGTTGAGTAAAAAAAGTATGGCAGTTAAAAAATTAAGAAAGAAATTATTTATTAAAAATCAACATGTTAATAATGTAAAAGAAAACTATATATTTAATAAAATAATGTTGTGATCAATATTTTTCTAAAATTATTTAATGTCTTTAGGGTGCTGCTAATGTCTTATAAGAAATGTTGATGATGACTGCAAACGTTGTGTCCACATGGTCCATTGGGTGCTTGTACCCTTTTGGTTTCCATTCCAATCACTCAAATGACATTTTCAATAGTCAAATCTCAATTATGATGAAAATTTAATTTGATTTAATCACACAGATCTCAAATTAAAATTTAATGTAAAGGGCAAGTCAACCATCTGATACCTGATTGATTATGTGCTTGAAACTTGGCCGAATATTTCAACAACCTAACGTGTGATCGCAAGGCAAGTAAAGTTGTAAACGTTTGAGAATTATTGAATGCAAATGTTCCTACTTGTTACGTACAGTTACAGGTCTCATCAGAACTAATTAATATGGTCAATATACTCCCTCCCGTCCTTATTATAAGAAGAAAAACCAAAAAACATCAAAACCAATACACTCATTAATTAGGGTAACTTTTTGAATATTTTTACAAATATACCCTCATAAAAAATTGTGAAGCATTAAATACACCAACTAATTTTAAAAAGACAAACATTAAATAAGGGGTATAAAAGTCTTTTAAACAATAACTACACCTTAAAAGTTGTGATATTTTCTTATAAATAAGACCAAAATTTTTTTTGAAAATTTTCTTATATATAGGACCGGAGGGAGTACTTGCTACAGTATCGATTAATTAAGGATTAACTCATAATAATTGATGTATTTATTATTTTGACGATTTTTTTTTTCAAGTAGTCTAATAAGTAAAAATTTACCTTATTAAAATGAATAAGTAAGGTTTATGGAGTTCGAACCTCAACTTCGTGCATATATTATGCAATGCTTATCAACTGAGTTAAACTCACGTGAACATGTTTAATTTGTTTTTAAAGTAAAACTTTCGGTTATGAATTCTTTTTTTTTTGGTGACATATTTTAGCATTACGCCATTAGTAAAATACTCCCCCTGTCTCACAATAATAATCGTTTCGCACAGGTCACGTAACATTGCGATAATTATATAAAAAATAATTAGATTGTTAATATTGTAGAATGTTTATGTTTATAGATATTAAATGAAAATTATGAGTATTAATGTAATGTTTCTATTAAATATTTTTCTCTTCTATTTACAAATTTTTTTTAAATAGTTGAGTCACATTGACTATGGATTTTATTTGCTTATACATGCGAAAACATATTTTTACGTAGATATGAGAAAATTGATATGATAAAATTTTGAAAACTCATGACTATTTTCAAAATCAAAATTCATGTAGTGCTTCTATTAAATACCTTTTTTATTTTATATGCAAAAGACTGTTCAATGTTTGCACCACACCTGTTGCAGATTTTATGTACTAATATCTGCATAACCAAATTTTTATATACATATTTGAGAAAGTCGATATAATAAAATTTTGTAAACTCATGACTATTTTCAAAATATCAACATTAATATAGTGTGTCTATTAAATAAATTTTTTATTTTATATTTAAAACACCGTTAAATATTTAAATTGTACTCGTTGAGGATTTTATAAGCAGAAAAAAATTATGTACCGATATGTGATAGTCGATATGATAAAATTTTGAAAACTCGTGACTATTTTCAAAATATCAACATTAATGCAATGTTTCTACTAATTAATTTTTTATTTTATATGCAAAACACTGTTCAATATTTGCACCATTCACGTTGCAGATTTTAAATGTTTATAGTATTTGCAGAAACAAATTTTATATACATATATGAGAAAGTCGATATAATAAAATATTGGAAACTCATGATTATTTCAATATATAAACATCAATGTAGTGTTTTTATTAAATAAATTTTTATTTTATATGCAAAACATCATTCAATATTTGTTGGATGATTATAAAATTAAGGAGATCATGAACTTCAATAAGGACGATTATGGAATTTTGTTGGATGTCGATTTTTATATATTGTTAGTAGATATGACCATTATCCGTTTTTAATTTTTTAAAAAACAAATAAATTAGTTTCATAGTTATCCGTGGAAACTTGTTACAGTTGTGATGACCATTATCCGTACTTAATTTTCTAAAAAACAAATAAATTAATTTTTACAAAATGACTATTATGCACATAAAATTAAAAAGATCATGAGTTTTAATAAGGATGATTATGAAATTTTGTTGGACTTTGATTTTTATATATTGTTAGTAGATATAACCATCATACATAATTAATTTTTTAAAAAACAAATAAATTAGTTCCATTTTATCCATGGAAACCGGTGATGACCATTATCCGTAATTAATTTTCTAAAAAACAAATAAATTAAATTTTGCAAAATGACCATTATGCACATAAAATTAAGGAGATCATGAGTTTTAATAAGGACAATTATGAAATTTTGTTGGACTTTGATTTTTATATATTGTCAGTAGATGATTAATTGTGTTGATTTTAACGATAAAATTAATATCATTTACTAAAATATTGTTATTAATTGTAGTTAGTGGATGAGTTAAGTTTGATGAAATTCAATAAATAAAGGTATAATAGTGGAAATGATAAATGCTGCATTGATATTCTAAAGTGACAATTATTTTAAGACAAAGAAAAAATGATAAAGAGACAATTATTTTAAGACAGGGGGAGTAATTAACATTACAATGAAAATTAATCGTGACATTCATTTTAGGATAATATTTTTTTTTATAAATTGTACACTAATTGTGAGACATGAGGAATATTATCTCTGCTCGTAATTATAAAATAATTTTTTAAGATATTTTTATTTGATTTTAAGAGTTTAGCGACAAAATTCACATGTACTAAGACAACAATTTATTTGGTAAGTAGCATATTCACTAGAAGTTCACATCTTGAGGTGAATAAGTGAGATGTCCGCAGTTCGACTCCGGCTCCTGCATATATAATGCAATGTCCCTACGAACTACGTTAAACTCATGGGAGCAAGACAACAATTTAATATACTCTAAATAACTGCAGACATGCTTTTTTATTGAAAAATCTTAGCATTTCAAGCTTTTCAAATCGGCCACACACAAGGCGGATCCATGGGTACTAGGATTAAGGCTAGGCATGACATCGATGTAGGGTTGGGACGGTTTTTGCCTTCCCTGTCCCCGAACTCGATTGGGTTCGGAGTATCATCACACTCAATCTTCGACTGGGTGAAAAATACAACCTAACTCCATATCTAATGGAGTTTAAGTATTCTGGCCTGCCCCATCTCTGCATAAATTTGAACCGCATTTTGGTCTTTTTTTATGAAAAAAAAAGAGAGTCTAAAATCATGTCTGATGACTGTGGATCATGCTATTGTTTTAGCCGTCTTTTGATGTCTTTTTGTACATATTAGAGTCTTTTTTTGGTTTTTCATGCTGGTATTAAACATAGTTTATCAGGAATGGTCAAAGGCCAAGTGACTTTGGAATGGTCAAGTTTTGCAAGATTTTGAGAAGATTTTAGAAGTTTCTGCTGTTGGAATTATTGTGCCACGATGGACCTGTGTCGTGGCATGATGAGAAGAGTATCAAACAAAGGATTTTAGTTCTGGAAATTTCGTGCCACGATGGGATGTGCATCGTGCCACGATGAAGCTTTGATGGCGTTGACCTGCTGTTTTAATGAGGCCATCGTGCCACAATGGACCTGTGTCGTGGCACGATGGGTCAGTTTCAGAAACAAGTGTTATAAAAGCCAGGTGCGTTTTCAGTGCAAGGGTTGGAATTTTGGAGAGAGAAATTGCAGAAGAACAATGAAGATTGATCTTGGAAAGGAGCTGTTCAAGTCTAGGAGACTGGAGTTGAAGCTTTTCATCCTCTTTCTTTATGTGTAATGTCTCTAAGTCTTGCTATTTTATGTAATTGAAACATGAGTAGCTAATTTCTCTATTGTTAGGGATGATATTAGCTAGATGATGACTTTTGTCTTGTGACCTTAGTTTGACCATTGAATAAGTTTATTGAATCATATTTCTTATCTTTGTGCTTAATGCTTTTATTAATTTATCACCTTTAAATTGATTTATGATTCATATTGTGAAACAGAAGTTGAATGTATGAATGCTTTAAGATAAGAAATTCTTGCTTTTGTATTCTAGGAATAGATACAAACCCTTGAAACCATTTAGAAATTCTTGTTCTTTCATGCTTAATTCTAATCTTGAATTCACTAAGGAATTAAGGTTTATTTTAGAATTAATGATTATGTCACTAAGGAATTAGGACAAAAGTAATTTAGAGAATTATGTTATGATTCGTTAAATAAGTTCATTGGTCATATTTAAGTGAGTAGCTGAAGTCCATCGTCTAGTGAAACTCATCCCTGACAAGTGGTCTCTTTCTGAATTTAAACCAATTTTATTCTCCGTAATTTTCATTATTGCTATAAAACAAATACCGTACCTTTTTGTTCAATTAAGTTCAAAAATTATATTCCGACAATATAACGTAGTCCTCGAGTTCGACACTCAGTTTACCGTTTTAACTTTACTACTTGAACGATTTCGTACACTTGCGAAAATCGCCATCAATGTCGTTTCAATAATCTTATTTTTTAAAACAAAAATAATATACAGGAAATGACTTGTTTAAGACTCACCTTAAAAATAAAAATATGAATATAATTTAAGATTTTTTAATTTAAAAGAGGTAAAAACAAATGAAATTTTGACACAAGTGGAGCGGGTTCACATATCAATGTCCCATGAAAAGTGATAGCAATAGTCTCTTCTGAACACTCTCTCTAATACTCATTCTCTTATTAGTTTAAATCATTGTGGGTCTACACTTTGGAAATAGAACTCACACAAAGTGGTGAGAAATACATTGATTTCATCCAATAAAAGAATGAGTGAGAAAGAGTGTTAAATAATGAGTGTTGCTAACATTCCTCATGTCTCCATTATCCGTTCCACTTTTGAAATCGGGAAAACATAAACCCAAACCCAAACAATTCTGATTTTCTTTGTCAAAATCGAGGTAAGTTTAGCCAATACCTACAATTTTATTCCAAGAAAAATCAAACAAAAGAGATTTTTCAACACTCGAACCCAAAATCAACAACTAATAAGCTCCAATGACTAGAAACTCGCCAATAAAAATATTTCTCCAAGTCTTGTCCAAAGTATTTTCCTACATAATAATGTTATCAACTAACAGAGAAATTCCGTAACCAACTCCTTCCATTTAAAAACCTAAACCTCCAACTACACCTAACCGTCCCAACGTAGGAGCCTTGAAGAAAGAAAGTAAATCAGAAACGCAAACACGACATCTTTTAACAAAACAAGACGACCTCCAATAGAAAATGACGAGATTTCCACCAAATAGGTGTTTTCTCTCCTCAAATTACCACCAATTAAATTATCTCAGTAATTAAATGGTGTATTTCCAACTCTGCAATTATTTAGTCGAGCTGCCTTTAAGTTCGTAGCACAATATATTACTAATTATAATATAGGGTCATACTAACGGATGCTTTAAGAATATTTGTTAAGGATTCAAAAAAGAAAATAATTGTTAAGTATTATGTAGACAAAAGTTGTTTTTCAAAATTTCAGTATGTTGGATACTCAATTTTCAAAGATAAAATTTATTTTTAAGAGTTTGTAAAAAGTGTTCTTTTTTTTTTCCACAAAAGTTTATATAAGAGTGTTCTAAAGACACCTGTTAGTATTTCTCTATAATAAAATACTAATTATAATTGTATAGGTTGGAGTATTTCTTGTACTCACATTAATAATAGGCTTAAATGCACTTTTGGCCCCCTATGTTTGAAAAAGTTGCGATTTTGGCCCCCTTTTAAAAAAAATGGATTATTAGACCCCTAACTTTTGCCCCTTTTGCGAAACGTTGATTTGACCAATTCAAAGCCTAGGTGGCATGTTCAACGCCCACGTGGCCACTCACTTAAGTGAGTTGTACGCCATGTGGTTATTATTCAATTAAAATTAAATAAAAAAGCCACATGTACATCATAGTAATTAAATAAATGAAAAAGAAAAAGAAAAAAAACTCCTCTTCTTTTCACCTTCCCTTCACCTTCCTTCTCTCTACTGTTCACCTTCCTTCTTCTTTTCCTTCGCCCTTCTCTCTTCTGTTCCCTCCTCTTTTTTTTCCCTTTGTTCTGAATTAAGTTATTAAAATTGAAAATAAATTAAGTTATTAAAATTGAAAATTAAGGAAGCTGGAACCTGAGAAAATAAATTCAGATTCATCTTCTTCCTATGAACCATTCTTTATCCCTTCTTCTTCTTCTTCTCCTTCTTATTCATCATTACCGTCCTTATCACTTCTTCGTTCTTCAAAGTTAACATCTTCCTCCTTCCTGTTCCAATCTACCCACCATGAAAACACAATTGAAAAACATTTTTCGGGTTCACGATAAACGAAGGAGAAGAAGATTGTGGCGATAACATGTTTCTTGGTCCACGAAAACGCTGGAGAAGATGGTTATGGTTAGAATGAGTATCTAATTTTGAATTTGGGGGAATTTCAATTCATAGGGTTTAAGGATTTTCATGAAGATCTGGGTTTGTGTAAATCCACTTTTATCAAACTTGTTTGTGTCCCTTGCATTTGATTGGTGACATTAATTCTGAGGTTGTTGTTATTCTTGGTTTCACAATAATGCATAATTACACGCGTATGGTGAATCTTGTTGTTTTGTTCATCTTAATTTTTGTTTTTTTAATTCATGATTACACGCGTGGCTTTTTTGTTTATTTTTTAATTCATAATTACACAAGTGTCTGCCACGTATGCGTTGACTTGGTCAAAATCAGCCTTTCGCAAAAGGGGCAAAAGTTAGGGGTCTAATAATCCATTTTTTTTAAAAGGGGGCCAAAATCGCAACTTTTTCAAACGTAGGGGGCCAAAAGTGCATTTAAGCCTTAATAATACTATCTTTTACTTATTAAAAAAAATCAATTTGATAAAAGAAAAACATTCAATTTTTAAACCTCTCAAATAGAAACGTCTCTCATAGAAGGAGATTCACGGGTTCATTAAACAATAATTAATTGGAGTTGGGTTAAGGGGAATGACTAGTCTTCCACATTGTGCAGAACCCGATTCCTCTCGTGGATGAATTCCTGGGAGAAAAAAAATAGAATAAGTTTTAAACAGAAAATGATTTTTTTGCTAAATATTTTTATATCGACATGCATATAAATTAAATTTATGTGGTACACAAGTTCTAAAAAAAAAAAAAGTTCTTAACATACTCATATAGCATTAGCTATTAACAAATAGTTGAAGTGGTATACATCATACATGAGTAATGGCTCATTAATAGCCAGCATTCTGCCAAAGGTGACGAAGAAAGTAGGTTTAAACTTTAAATTCCTCTTCACAAACCCTTATATAATTTATAAGAATTTTTATTTATTTATAAAAAGAGATATCATTGAATGATAATAGCAGAATATTCATGTGGAAAAGTTGAAAAGATCAGATGCCCAAATAAACAGTAACAACACGCACATACTAATTTCATCTTTGGATATAGACTATTCGAACAACAAAATTAGATTTCATTGCATCCACTTATTAAGTAATAAAACAAACCAGACAAATTCTTATATTTAAAAAGAAAAAAACAAACCGGACAATTTAAAATCATTCGGATTTGAAAGCAAACTGCACTTGAGTTGGGTTAATTTTTCCATGTACAACCTTAGTGACCACTAGTTCAACCTATGTAAACAAACGTGTATCCGTCTCATAGTTAAGAACACCAATGTTTATTTGAGCCAATAACCTATCTGAGTGTAGTGTTCTATAGGGAAGCAAGCAAAATAAATGAAAATATTATTTTATTTATCTTAAGATATTTTTTTTATTCTCTTGTTATTTTAGCTTAGAACCTTAATTTCTCATAATTTCTCTACTTTTTTGTTTTTGTGATAGGTTTTAGATCCTATCATGTGACATCAAATAAATGTTGTGAAGTGTGTTTTTTGGGTAAAAAAAGACTTAAGTTTATATGTAAAATAAGTGGTTAATGTTTTGCCATTTTGTGGTGAATAAAGTAGTAAAATCGATTAATGACACAACCTGATATTTGTGTAACAAAAATAATCCTCTTTTTTTTTTTGGAAAAATAAAAAAAACGTAAAATACTATTGTTCATTGTATAAATATGGTGAACAATGTAGGTGTCCCGTATTTCTGTTCAATATGTGTGTTCCAATAACATAGTTGACGAAATATACTTTTTTTTCGTGGTATCTACAAGGATGATGAAATACACTAAAGAGATTAACCAAAAAAATGACTAAACAATTCTAAAAACTATATTTGTTTACCTTCATTCTTGGTAGCTATTACATTTACCGATTTTCTACTATATCAGAAAATGGTATTTTCTTACGAACTATATGTTTGATCTTGTGTTGGGGTCTATACTGTAAATAACTTGAACAATAAGAAGATGATGAAAGTTGCACAAATAATTCAAAAGCATGTGTGAGACACACTAAACTTTAGGTTTGATTCGTCCCCATCAGTTTATGTCAACTGTATGCAAATGATTATGCTGTCAAATCTTCTTCAGAATACTTTGAAATCTTTGACGTGACTTGCGCATTCATATCATGCGTATTTATCAATGATAATTTACAGAGTAAAGTTTCTTCCATCCTATATTGGACAATAGTGTTCATGTTAACGTTAACAATCTTGCATTCCAATGCTCATTCTAGTGCATAAAGCTACATATTGGAGATGGACACGTGAATGAATTCTCTCCATTGACACGAGAGAAGAGTGAAATATTCTTGACCCTTGAATAGAAAATAAAAAAGATTTTAATATAAAAGATGGAGGGAAGAAGTTTAAACTTGAAATTTGAAATATACATGAAGAAAAACATAAGAGAAAAATAAAAAATAAGAGAGAATTAATTCCCATGGACTACATCCACACAACGAATTTATATACAGGCCATTCACCAAATAAATGCTATAGAATTTATAGGCCATTCACCAAATACATGCAATAGAATTTATAGGCCATTCACCAAATACATGCTATATAACTCAACATGTAGTCATTTGATTAAGGAGACAAAACTTCAAATCAATCAAACATGTACTAGCATATTAGACCAAAATATCAACAACTTAATTTGCATGAACGTCACTTACACCTCACAGATAAATTGGAATAAAGAAGAGACATATTTGTTTGAACTTGATCACCCCATGTATGCTTCCACTTCATTTCTAATTCATTGGTAACCATGTATATGGGGTACGTACTCACTTAGCTATCGATAAAGACCGAATTTTGAATTCTATGTACAGAAATTGAATCTATTCTCTAGATTGTACATACATCTCATCAAGCCATTTGGTAATTCATATCCTCCAATCAGGACAAAAAAAGAGAGCATTATTACTAATTAAGGCAAACAAACCATACTTCACTAAAGCTAATTAATTAATTGATATTTTTAGTGAATTTTGAATGGTGTATATTTCGGGAACATCTACAACTACATATATGCATGGTGGATCCAAGCCCTAAGAACAAGAGGCAGAAAATATATATTTACAAATTAAAAATTCAAAGATTTATATATTATGTGATTGACTAATTGATGCTCAAGCACAACACATGTTCCACTTTTATTTGTCACCTTCTAGCTGATAAAAGTAATTAATAGTGGTGACAGTATCAATCACAAGAGATGGAATTTAGGATGCTTGCATTATTTGCAAACTCACTGTGTGTGCTAAGAATATTAGAATAATAGTAGAAAATAAGCCAATAATTAATAAAATTCAAATCCCAAAAACTATTTGTGAAGGTGGTGATCCCACTACTAGAAAAATCAGTTTTAGTGAGGGTATAAATCCCTCACTAAACTGTTATAATTCCCTCACAAACAAATTTAGTGACGGATTTTGTGACGACCAGTAATCCGTTCCGAATTTTGGCCTTGCTAAATATTTGTGAGGGATTTTGGATTCCGTCACTAATTGATACGGATAAAATCCGTCACTAATAATGTGAACCCGTCACTAACTATGAGGCAAAAATGTCCTAAAAATGGGACAATTCCCTCACTAATTAGTGAGGGATTTGTGTTCCCTCTCTAATAGCGAGGGACCATTTCTTCCTTATTCACCAATATTTCCGTCACTAATTAGTGAGAGATTTGTGTTCCCTCTCTAATAGCGAGGGACCATTTCTTCCTTATTCACCAATATTTCTGTCACTAATTAGTGAGGGATTTGTGTTCCCTCTCTAATAGCGAGGGACCATTTCTTCTTTATTCACCAATATTTCCGTCACTAATTAGTGAGGGATTTGTGTTCATTCTCTAATAGCGAGGGACAATTTCTTCCTTATTCACCAATATTTCCGTCACTAATTAGTGAGGGATTGGTTTTCCCTTTCAAATTGTGAGGGTATGTTTCTTTTTTATTAGTGACGAAACTGAATTCCCTCACAAACTAGTTTAATAACGATTTTATTTCCCTCACTAATTAGTGAGAAAATTCAGACCATTATTGATTTA
The DNA here is from genome assembly GCA_018208015.1 of Medicago ruthenica. Classification (NCBI taxonomy): domain Eukaryota; kingdom Viridiplantae; phylum Streptophyta; class Magnoliopsida; order Fabales; family Fabaceae; genus Medicago; species Medicago ruthenica. The sequence continues at coordinate 33,394,422 of CM031377.1, read as the reverse complement.
ATGTTCAATTTCCTGCCGGATTTCATTAATTATATTAATATGGCAACTGCATTTATTATATTAAACCATATGAAACTTGTTGGAAATTATAAATACACAATAAAAAATTCATATCCATCACATACATTCATCACCATAAAACATAAAATTCATAAGGAAACTCTTAATAAGTTTACAACCATTGTTCAACACTCTCAAAATACATAAGAGTACTCATAAGAAAACTCTCAAAATAAGTTTAATAAGAAATACGTCAACATTTTTAATGGTACTAGATGTAGCACATTGTTCTTGAAACTAAGTTTGCAACCAAGCTATCAAAATAACCATATACTATACATATTATATATCTATATATCAAGTAGATGGAGGTGGATGTGGAGGTGGATGTAGATGACCTTGAGAAAACATTTGCATCAATTTAGTCATTTGCTCCCTAAGCAAACGTGAATCTTCTTGCGATGCACGAATTAACTCATCATGAGCCTTCAATTGATCTTTAAGTGATGCGTTTTCAGCCCTCATTTGTTCAAATTCAGATTGTAGGATGCCGTCGGATCTGGAAGATCTAGACGACTTATATTTCCCTGCTTCCAGGCCCAAACCATATATACGACCCTTCTTGTTTACTCCTCCAACAACATCTAAGAAGATAATGTTGTCACTTTCATGACTGGAAACATCATCCCCTAATGCCTCCTCACGTGAATCCCTCTCAACAATCCTTTTTTCAAACTCATCCTGCAAAATAGGCTGAAGAATTAGCAATCTGAATTCTTTTTTCTGGAAGGCAACACACCACTTTTAATAGTAGAAAATAATGCAACTGCATTAACAATATTCCAAGAGGACAATGCAAAAAGATATTGCACAGAAACTTCAAACTCATCAAAACAGTAACATTTAAACATAACACTAAGCCATGTTTCAAACTATACAACTTTAGACTAAGGCAATGGCCATTTCAACAGAGTAATCAAATCTGAATTCAGACTCTGTGATGCCCAAGGAATTCAATTTCAAGCAGTAAGATAAATAGGCTGAAGAATTAGCAATCTGAATTCTTTTTTTTTTTTTGGAAGGCAACACACCACTTTTAATAATAGAAAATAATGCAACTGGCATTAACAATATTCCAAGAGGACAATGCAAAAAGATATTGCACAGAAACTTCAAACTCATCAAAACAGTAACATTTAAACATAGGCTACGGTACACACTCTATCCAAACTCATCATAACAATGATGTTGATATTATTGAATATGTACTGCAAGATTGTAACAATTGCTCTGTGTATTTTTGGTTATGGAGTAACGGTATTGTCTAGATAATAGATAGAGGGCTTATATTAGTGAATATTAGTTCTTTCCCAGTGTTGTCAAATAACAGCTATAGAATCAATATAGCATAGCGTTGCGGAATTTGAACAAATCTGCAATACGATGTTCAGTATATAGTGTTGTCAAATAGCGGCTATATCATTATACCATAGCGAAATTGGAACGAAACTGCGATTTTCTGCAATCCAGGATTGACAACAATGATCTTTCCTGGAACAGTTTGACAGAAGCATTCCTCATAAAAGTTAGGTACATTTAGGAGAGTCAATTCTCTATTCTCTGGATAAGTGGATCAAGGTTGTAACCTATATAGTCAAAACATGATAGGCGCCATCATCAAAGATAAATAGAGCAAATCTCTTTAATCATTTGGGCCAACCCCTCATGTGATTTAGTTATTGGTACAATTAAGTAGAACTCTCAATAACCCTCATGTGATTTAATATCAACAGAATTGTTATGCTAAATAATATCAACAGCAGACTGTTATATCAACAGAATTGTTATGCTAAATAATATCAACAGAATTGTTATGCCTTCAGACTGAACACGGTTAATTTGGTGCCATGCTAGTTGCTGCTCTCTTACTGAAGTTTAACAGTAAAACTGCTAGCTTATAACAGCCTATGGTGTTTAACTAGGCACTAAAATGCTTTAAAATGTAACAACAAAATAAGTTTGTGATTAAGAGAAGAGGAAGAAGACTTATAATGTACTATGATGTTAGAGTAGGGAAGAGAGCTTCCTTTTTCACATTATAGTTGCACACTAAACATACATCAGTCGCAGCACAAAAACAGTGAAACCGACCTAGAACTGAACACCAACAAGCAAACTGCAGCAACAAAACAGGGCTGACAGACACAAACAAACAGAAAACAGCGACAACAGCCGCGACAGATTACCAAAACAGATGCTGCTGCCCACTAGAAATTGTGTGATATCAACGTCGTTCAACAATTAATATCGTTTAAAGTAAAGTGTAATATCTACTTATTTGCATATAGGTGATACACAAATTAATAGAAAAGATAATAAGAGATAAATGAGGTTGCTGAGATCACACTTTTGTTAGCTATTTTTCTAATATATCCTTATATTCTTCAAGCTTTCTATGATATCCTCACTTGTCACTTTTCATATATGTTTTCGTTCTCGATAAGCGACGAGAAATCTATTGTATCAATTAACTAACTTATGATTCTTCGCTTAGCTAAATTGTACAATATAATTAAGTTCCGACAACGGTTTGTGACGGTAAATTTAGCCATATTCATAATAGCTACTATCCTTAGATGAAATTGTTCTAAATTCATTATATAACAATCTTTCCCAAGCACTTATTAAATCAAAAGATCAATTTCGGAGTTTTACGCCAGAGAAGAATTAAGAACAAGAATAACACATTGATATCATAAATAACAAGAACTTACATAACCTCCCGATCAAAAGTATACAAAAGATTCAATATTAACTACATCAAATCCTAACAACATGATAATTAACTACTCAAGGTAACCTTACAATACAAAATGATTCCTCAAGCTTCTCCCCACCTTGCTCTCCTACCTCCTTAGTCGCTCATCTTTTCTCTATGTATGTCTCGAATTTAAAAATCTGACATTTTCTAAAGAAATGAAATGAAAAGCTATTTATAATCATGAGTTAGTGTGAAATCTCTAAGTTGTTTGTATGACCGCTAAGCAATTGTTAGTTCTTCACCACGAAGTAAGTCCAACCATCCTCAATTGAATTATAAACCTCTCAAAATCGCTTAGCAATTTATGTGTACGCTAAGCGATTTTGTCCTATTTTTCATTTGAACTCTTTGTGGCTGAATCGCTTTGCCCGGTGTTGGGCGCTAAACGATTTTCCATATGTCTTGTATTTTTATCTCTGATTCCATCATTCAAGTATCATCCAATAATGAGTGTCAATTCTTTTTTATCCTAAAATCATGGGGTAAAAAAAAGATGTAGAGGTATAAAAATACATCATAAATTCTAATTATTCAATATTTACATTAAATAGGGGATTTGTCTAAGTATTCTATTCAAAACAACTAGTTGCTGCTCTCTTACTGAAGTTTAACAGTAAAACTGTTAGCTTATAACAGCCTATGGTGTTTAACTAGGCACTAAAATGCTTTAAAATGTAACAACAAAATAAGTTTGTGATTAAGAGAAGAGGAAGAAGACTTATAATGTACTATGATGTTAGAGTAGGGAAGAGAGCTTCCTTTTTCACATTATAGATGCACACTAAACATACATCAGTCGCAGCACAAAAACAGTGAAACCGACCTAGAACTGAACACCAGCAAGCAAACTGCAGCAACAAAACAGGGCTGACAGCCATAAACAAACAGAAAACAGCGACAACAGCCGCGACAGATTACCAAAACAGGGAATGGAATTGGCGAACACGGCCCAACGATGGTAATCAGAGACAATGAGTTAGCGTGAGAATTGATGAACAAGATGAGGGTTCGTCGATCGGCGAGGGATTATGGTTAAAGATGGAGGAATCGATGGGTTTGAGGGTACGCGATTGAAGTAGACAGTGTATCGATTGGAGGAATCGATGGGTTTGAGAGTTTGAGGGATTGTGAATGGGTTTATGTACTGAGTTCGATTTTGAAGGAAGATGGTCTTTTGGCTTCCTCAGGGTCGTGTGAAGCTTAGCTTGCTTTAGCAGCCACGTGATGATTCAAGATTCGTGGTAGGTGTAGGGAATCAAACATGCTTGAAACTTAAATATACAAATCAGATATCAAGATATCAGATACACACATTTAAGATTAAATGTGTTGCTTGATTAGTTATAGTTTTTCTCAAATCTTAATGTTCATTATCATTCTGAATGGAGACAAACTCTACAGTCTGCACATATTCATGACCACTTCAAAGTTCAAACTCAACATTAAATATGTCGGCTTCTGATCCAATATTATTTTCCAAGTTCTAACCTCATCAATCCTTGATTTTGAGCATTAAAATAAACCCAAAAAAATAATTATTCAATTCCCATCCCTGTTTCTCAAATATAACCCAATCACCAAACTTTGGACTAATGCCTCCCTCTAAAACCCAGCTCATTGCTCCTAGTCCCATGACAATATGTATATATGAGAAGCACCTCACAATGTTTGTCCTTTAATTTGCATTACAATAGCAATTTGATACCTAGGACAGTGTATACTACACTCACAGCAATAAGGAGATCCATAGTTCAAATTCTGACTATTAACATAACTTGCTAACAATTAATATTTGTCGATTAAAAAAAAAGAAATAGGTTCACAAAATGCAATGCCTCATCCCTCACAACAAACAAAAGTCACTTCAAATGATGGTAGAAGAATGGTAGTAGTGCTGTCTGGTATAGATTCCAGATCATAGCAGCAGACTCACATTAAGCAAAAAGAAAATGTACACTAGATTTTAGAGGGAAATTGCATACAATAATACAATTCTCTTTCTTGTTTTCAATAGAAAAATTATACTTTTTTGGGGCCACGTTATGTTTAGGAATATAATGAAATGCTTACTAACTTTATGAACTATGATTGTAGGCTAAAAACTACTAAATATATAAATTTCTCACAGCAAACCTTTTCAATAGACAATAGCTAGTTTTCAGACCAAGTAATCAACTATATAACATCGACACTTCAAATTAAATGTGTGTCAAAATATACACCAACACACCAATACATGTGGTTACTTTCATTTAATTCTATTTTCTTAGATTATTATCATGTGACAATATCAGTAACTTGTTCACAACATTAGAAATTTCATTCACAACTTAAATCGATATGAAAGGCATGTCTACTACTTTAACATAACAGCCTCTACCATTAAATTATATCTTAATCAGTTTCAACTTAAATCCAATTATCAACAAAAATGGTATTTTCAGATTCTAATGATGAGACGAAATACAAGTTCAAAATAGAAATGGGGGATTAGTGATTTATACATATTTTTGTCCAAATATAAAATCAAACCATAAATCAAACTAACTCATAGGTAAATTATAAGATTAGATTCGAATATCAAAGAACAAAAGATTAGGGTTTCAGAAAAATTAGGAATTCAGGGTTTTAGTAAAATACCTAGAAGAAAAAATGACCCATTTTGTTTGGACGGCTGATGAAGGAAGAGAGGAGAGGACGGCTGATGAAGGACGGTGAGAAGGACGGCCCAATTCGGCTGATGAAGGACGGCGGCGCTGAAGGACGGTGAGATGGATGATGCAAGTGCGCGGTGAGCGTAGTAGCCCCCTCGGGCATGCTCTTTGTACAACCAAGCGAAGAGCTAGTGAGGGCCGGAATGGAATATCGTATGTAGTGTAGAATCGGATCTGAAGCTCTTTACTAGGATTGGAACAAGCGAGGAACGGTGGTCTAATGAGGATTCAGTTTTTGTACTGAGTTCATCTTTGTGGGTTAAGTTAATTTGGGGGAAAAAAATTTGATTTTAGGGTTTCTGATAAAAGAGGGGGAATGTTAGTACCAGAGGAGGGAAAGCTAAAAGTGAATTTCAATATTGGTTTGTGAGGGATTAATTTCCTCACTAACTATGTAGTTGAAATTAGTGATGGTTTTAGTGAGGGAAAAATTAGAGAAGGATAAATTCCGTCTCAAATTCCGCAACAAAAGTTTAACTCATCAATTTTGTGAGGGATTTAGTGACGGAATTTTTGTGAGGGAATTTTTGTGAGGGATAATTAATCTTTTCCGTCACTAATGTTTGTCCACTCGATTTTTGTGGTGAATATGAAAATCCGTCTCTAAAACCGTCACAATTAGTGAGGGATTTTTTTCCCTCCCTAAAATCCGTCTTTAAGTTGCGTTTTTTGAGTAGTGTGGACACCAAGATATGATCCGTTTTAATAGTAAGAAACTTAAACATCTTAAAAATTTGACGTGGTCTCTAATTCTAACTCTTTGTATGAATAAAACCTAATAGAAAAAAGATAATTTAGTTTTTCTTTTTGTGTAAAAGAGAAATAATTTTGTATGTCTAAAAGTTTTTTGGCCGCAACTAAGTAATGTTAAATAACGAATATTTTATATCTATAACATGATTAAAAAAACTCTTAGTGGAGTACTATTGTGTAGCTAGCTGCACCTCATTCTTAATTTATTCCGCACATAAAAAAATGGCTGACCACAAATATCACACGGTGGCTATAACAACCACACATTTGCATGCACTAAGACATACTCGATCGTGTCACACCTCAGGAATCTTATATCTGCATGGAATCCAATTCTCTGAACGTCCACCAACCCATCTCTATATGTAAATTAAATAATTTCATCAGTGATATAGACAATTCTAAAATAGAAAAATTGACATGTTTTGGTGCATATTAAATTCTCTTATACCTTCTTTCACTAGAAAGCTCTCTCATTGTTTTTAATGAGATTGGTAACCGCAATTGAGAATATAATGAATGCTATCAAAACATATTATCTTTGACTGATCTAAATTTAAATGGATTTTACTAAATCACGCAGAACCCACGTTAAATTTTGAGAAGAATATGTTAGAGAGTGTATTGCTCATAATGTTTTAGAACACAGTATAAAAGTTTTGTATGTTCTTGCAACTTAATTGTGATTGCAATATTGTTTGACTCATCACACTTTGCAATAGAGAATTGGAGCTGGAAAAAATAAATAAATAAATAAATTTTCCTCTAATTAATTTCATTAATTAAATATATGTTAAGAGACTTAAGTATTGAGGATCAATTTCATTTATTTTTGTGTTTAATTAATGTTGATAATTCATATTATGTAGTTGTTTTTATCTGTAATATTCTACAATATTTTCAATATAATTTCAACCATAATTTACAACCCAATCACTGGAACAAAGGTTGGAGTTAAGCGCGAGGGAGGACCAGGGTAGTTCTCCTCGATAGGGGTTTTGTACCGGCAAAAACACCAACACTCAAATCAATTTTTGAATGAGATGGGTGATAGGTTTAATAGATTAGTTGTGTACATGTTTCCTATAACAGAGGTCCCTTTATATGTAGATTTCAAAAAAGGTAATGAAAAACTTGTTGAGGTCAATGAGAGATTCATGCTGGGATTGATGGATCACCCTATGATCTTCATCATATGGCGGTCAACCGCCGAGAGATTACGTTCAAGTATGATGATAGTGTAGTGTCTCCCACGCATGCCCTCACAATAATGTCCATTTTGATTGGGCCTAGCTTAGGCCCAATCGTGAATGAAACCTTCTCTAGTACACACACCATAAATAAAAAGACATCAAAGGAATAAACTTATTGCTTTTGTTTGTACAATTTTTGTCCTTTTCTAAATGTTTGCGTATAAATACTTAAGATCAACTTACTATAGTGTTATATCATGCACTTTGCTTATAGCCAACAAGGTATAAGTGTTGTGCAAGAAATTAGAGGTTTGAGATTATAGAGAAACCACACAAAAGAAAAGTAAACAAAAAAAAAAATGATTGGGTGGGAAGACGTGTACAAAGTTATTGTAGCAGTGGTGCCACTCTATTTTGCACTACTATTAGGCTATGGTTCTGTAAGGTGGTGGAAAATTTTCACAAGAGAACAATGTGATGCAATAAACAAACTAGTTTGTTACTTCACATTGCCCCTCTTTGCCTTTGAGTTCACCGCCCACATCGATCCTTTTAAGATGAACTTCTTATTTATAGGCACGGACACTCTATCGAAGTTAATCATTGTCACGGTGATTGCCCTTTGGGCTAAGTGTAGTAGCAAAGTAAGTTATTGTTGGTCTATAACAAGTTTCTCTTTGTGTACTCTAACAAATTCTCTTGTTGTTGGAATACCAATGGTGAAACCTATGTATGGACCTATGGGTGTGGATCTTGTGGTTCAAGCTTCGGTTGTTCAAGCTATTATATGGCTCACTTTGCTTCTATTTGCGTTGGAGTTTAGAAGAACGGGAATAGAGGGCACTATAACCACTTTGAAACCGAAGGCTAGTAGCATTAGTAATGTGACAGGTGAAGGTGAAGAAAGTAAAGATGTGGAAGCAAATAACATAGTAGAATATACAAGTAGTAGGCTTCCTTTCTTCCAATTGATGAAGCGTGTGTGGCTCAAACTTATAGCAAACCCAAATTCCTATGGTTGTGTCATTGGCATTTCATGGGCTTTCATATCTAATAGGTATTCGATTTCTAAACTTGATTCAGATATGGCCATTTGCATGTCAAAATAGATTGATTAGTTGTTATTTAAAAAATAAATAGCTTGATTAGCTTTTTCACAATTTTTTTCCTATATCGGGTTCAACATTTATTGAGACCTAAAACAACTTTAAGACAAGACCCTTTTAAAATGAATTATAATATTTAAATTTAAATTTATGTTTTAGACTATATGTCGTTACGAAATTTACGATGAAGAATTTTATGTGACAATAGTCATCCATATATAGTCTTATCATATAATCAATTTATAATTTATTTTGATAAACTAATTTATGAATGATAGATCTATGTGTTTTATTTCATCAAAGTAAAATTATTTCATGGATGAGAGTAAGAATCATTCCCACCTTTTTATTTTTATTTTTTTGCACCCGGTGCACTAAAACACCCGTTATTTCTTCAAATTCTCTATGTATCTATATATTTCTAATGTTATATATATAATATAAATATATATGTGATTGAGTGTGATGTGTTCTCACATATACATGCAGGTGGAATTTGGAATTGCCAAGCATGGTAGAGGGGTCTATATTGATCATGTCCAAGGCTGGAACGGGCACCGCCATGTTTAGTATGGGTGAGCTTGCTAGTTATATATAATTAATTCTTTACTACTATTATTATTAAACATGGTTAGGGCTTTTTGCTATATATCTTGAAATTAAGAAGTTGAATATATGTGATGTGTTGATACAGGTATTTTCATGGCACTTCAGGAGAAAGTGATTTCGTGTGGACCAAGTCTGACTGTATTTGGTTTGGTTTTAAAGTTCATTGCTGGACCAGCAGCAATGGCCATTAGTGCCTTCATTGTTGGATTGCGTGGTGACGTTTTACGAATTGCCATCATTCAGGTTATTTATTTTTTCATTCATCAAACACCATATATTACAAGAGGCTACTATCTTATGAGACAATTCATATGATCGACACATCACTTATAGCATAGACAAAATCCTTTATTTTTTTTTTTTCGTAAAGACAATATCCTCTTTTGTTTTTACCAAAAACTATTTGTGAAGCTCGTAGAGTTAAAGAATATATTCTCATTCCGTACCATCCAAATCATTCATATGATTCAACTATTCTAGAGAAACTAAACTAATAACAATTTAACAAGTCTTTTGTTAAATTAAACAAATCTCTTAGCATCACGAACTCCACGTCAACTAAAGATCTTTTGAGGAGTCTAAGGAAACACACACCGAAAGCAATAACAAATTAATATTTGAAGACTACAAAAGAGAAAAACGTCACATTTACGGCCAAAAACTCAAAGCACTAACAAAGGAATGCATTTCCATTTCCAGAAATCCATAACATAATACACAATGTGTAGCATTTCTATATGTTTCCTTATCTAATATTTTTATTATTTTTATCTATTGCAGGCAGCAGTTCCACAATCCATCACATCCTTCATTTTTGCTAAAGAATACGAACTGCATGCCGAGGTTCTTAGCACTGCGTAAGTTTAAAATTTCTACAATTTTGAAGAATGCTTATACAATATACAACATTTTTACAAATTTTGCTGAATATGAATTTGTTTATCTTTTTTTTCTTTGATTACTGAATTTGTTAATCTAATTTTCAATTTTTTTTGTCTCTGCAGGGTGATCTTTGGAATGATTGTTTCGCTTCCGATCTTAGTTGCCTACTACGCAATATTGGAGTTCATTCATTGATTCATAGAGATACCATTTTTAAAACTTAAAGGTTAAAGGGTGACAATTTGAAGTTTCTTCTTTAAAGTTAAGGGGGACAATCCAAAGTTTCTTTTCCAAATTGATCAACTAAAAATCCAGTAACCCAAATGCATCGTGGATATATGCAAGTGCTTGAATTTATTTTGATTATGATTTCTGTTAGGTAGTTGGTGAATTATCCCACTAAATGTAACAAAACCTTAAAAACATCGATGTTTTGGTGCTGACGTTATTTAAACAATTTATATTTTTTAATGAATTTTATGAGATAATTAGTTGTTGTGCACCAAAAAGTATAATTCTTTTTTTTATGATTCATAGGGGAAAGTAGTTTGGTCAGAGCGACCACTTAAGCCAAATTACTTTTTTTTTTGAAGGAAACGATTGAGGCAAATTTTCATATACTTGTATCCAAACAAATTAAATCATAATACTATCATATGTTATGGTAATTCTTAAATCATATCCACAATCCGTTAAAAAAAAAATCATATCCACCAATATCTATGTGAAATACTTGTAAATGTATCGGTAAAAAAAATTATACAGATGATACATGTAATGTAAATTAGAGTTAATAGTTATTCCTATCTTTGACCTCTTATTTTTTTCATTTAGGCATAAACTCTAGAAAAGTGATCTAGACGTTGAATTTTTTCATGATTTCTTGCATGAATGTTTATGACGTTAAAATATGGATTTTCACATGAAATTAGAATTTTCCGATAAGGGGTGGATTAATTATGAATTTTTGAAGCGTCAAAAACTCAAAAAACAAAACAATGGAAACCTAGACCCAGAAATCGAATTTTGAGCTGGTTTTTTTCGAAGAGACGTCTATAAAAATATATAGAAAGGAAATGCAGAGTTTTATAGCATTTTGAAGAAGCCTGAATTTATTTTTTGACCTGAACGTACAAAATTGCAATTTTGTTCCAAATAAGCATATACTCACGGGTCCAAATTTGTTCCCTACCTTTTCTAGCTTGTTTATAACATCATAAGAACCTCCACCGTAAAATTTTGGAGTTTTAAAACAAGGGACGAATTAATCCATAATTTTTGTTTCCCATAATTATGAATTTCTTAAGCAGTTAATAATTAATTCGTCTCTCGTTTAATTCTAAAGATCGATATCAGATTCTGAAAACTATGAGGAGAAATCTGAGCAAGAGAATGGAACAAAGATTATTTGTTCATAATACATGTTAAGTAAGTTTGTCATCTGATTTGGGTTGCTATATTTCCCTAATATTAAAGAATGGGATAAATGGAAAGTATTGCACGAGGATCTTAGGGTGATATTGGAGACCATTTGGAGTTTTGAAGAAGAATTGAGGTTAACGTTGAGGTGGTAAGGGAGAAAGTATTATTTTATTTTTTAGGCGAAAGATGAGGCAGAGGGGTCTCCTACTGCCACACCCAATATATATATAAAGGAAATAAAGTACAAAAAGAGGGGGGACATAAACCAAAATCCTCAAAGAAAACAAAAAACGATAGAAAGAGAGATCAAAGCTTCAATTGAAAACCTTTAGAAGTACTTACCCTGAGCCTTGTAGGGTAAGTCCCTTTGCTAGCTTCTGTCTGCTGCTTTTGATGTTTCTTCTTTTTCTTTGAGACAACCATTTGAAATTGTTGATTGGAGACATCAACTTCAGCCATACTATCCCATGATTGTCGTAGAAAATCCATTTCACTTTGGACCGCAACAAGAATATGTGGAGCAACTAGAGCAAGTTGCCTCCTATCAGATCCAAATTCTTGCTCAAGATCACTGGGGATGGTATCTTGACAGTAATCTATATTGGTCACCACATCACACCAAGGACCAATCATACACATATCAGGAAAGTGTTGGTCCCTGTTATGTTCCTTAGTCATATGAGAATCATGAACTAAAATGTCTCTCACCTGTACAAGCTGCACAGGAAGAGTTCCAATAACAGTCTCTTCCACAAGATTGATGACATCTTTCACATGAATAGTAGTTCCCATCTCTTTAGACCTTATCATATCACTTATAAGTGGGTCCTCATCTACAACAATTTTACTACAACTTGTTGATTGCACAATAGCAATAGGCAATGGTTGCAAAATTGGTTGAGACTCAGTTTGTGCAACCTCATTCTGACTAGCATATTGAGGATCATTAGAAGATGAAGTCTTACCATTACCCTTCTCTTTATCCTGCAACTTCTCAGAGGTTTTGTTTTCAACTTTTTGTTTCTTAGCAACTTCCTTAGAAGCATTCTGATTGTTATGCAGCCATTTACACTAACCAATGGTGTGACCGATTGTTGCACAATTTTGACAATAAGCAGGGAGCCATTCATAAGCAATTTCAACGTAAAAGGAAAACCTTTCATGTTCAACCATAATCTTGTCAAAAATTATTTGGAAAGGTCAATGTCAACCAAAATCCTTGCATAATGTTCAAAAGAGCGATTCTTAGTCGCACCGTCTAAATCTAGAGGGGTTCCCACCCCATTAGCAATTTCAAACAAAGTTTTAGGTCTCCAATATTCCTGAGGGAGATCTATCAATCTAATCCAGACTTGAACATGAGTTTGCTTCGGATTGTGAATGCTAAAATCTACAGACCATTTAGAAAGTCGGAGAATACCTGGTTTAAGATTCCAAGAACCTGCAACCCATATTTTCTTCATGTCTTCCATTGAAGAAAATTGAAAATGATAAAAACCTTTCCCCAAAGAGATGATCTTCAGATTTCATAAAGGCTTCCATAGAGTAAGAAGCTTCTCATGATGATTACGACCAGTAATTGGTTTGCACATTTGCTCAAGCTCAATCTTCCATGAAGATTATGTTGGCAACCTTCAATTCCTTTCTCATATTCATCCTGTGAAATCTTGATACACAGAGAGTCCCCTTTGATTACAGGAGTGGGCAAATGATTTTGTTGGTTGTCGCAAGCATATTGGTTAGTGCTTGTGTGAAGGTGCGAAGGTTGTTGTTCGACGGATTCAGAGGTAGTGGAGAGCCTAAAAACGACCATGGAACGATAGGATCGGCAGACATAATAGCTCTCTGGACGATCAGAACCCAACAGAAGCAACAAACAAACAACAAAAACGCAGAAAACAACTAACATGAGAAACAAAACCAAAACCCACAAAATCAAAAGGAATAGAGCAATGAAAACCTGAAGACGTCGCAAAGCGGAATGAATAACAGATGTTGAATTCCGATCGAGAACAACCCCTAATAGAGGCGGTGGTGGTGAATTTTATTATTTAAAGAACCCCTAGATTTTTAAATTGCAATTTTGTGGAGTTTCTTTTTTTTAAAAAAAAAAAGATTATATGGATAAATATGTTGAAAGATGATTGAGAAATTGAGTTTTTAAATTTTTTGGTTTTTTTAGGAAGATTGATGAATAAAATGATGAACAAATTGATATTTTGCATTTGGAATTTTTATTTTAATAAAATTTAACTAAAAAAAATTAATTTATTGATGTAGACTTTCTACATGAGCTTCAAAACAACCATACAAGTAATATTTAACAAGGTTGGATGGAAAAGAGTTAATGATGAAAATGTTGTATTACTTAACTTGGTAAGCAACAAGTTTCATATTACAAAAAATTTATACGTTTTGGTTCGATTTAAACTTTTCAATATTAATCTAAATTCTACTGTAGTTTTGGTTCGATTTCAACTTTTCAATATTAATGTAATATTTATGTTTTCTTTCAAAATCATTTATTTCACTTGAGGTTGGTATTGAAATAATTTATAACTAAATTTTTGCATTTCTTTTATCTTAGGCAATCTGTGTGTGCATGCTTAATAAAAATATCTATTAAAAGAATGACTTAATATAGGGCATCAAGTTTATAATTCACACATGACACACAAATCTCAGAAACAGTCACAACGTAACAAATCAAGATTGAATCTTCGGTGAGAGAGATGTTCATACTTAGTGTCTCGAACGTGATTATCTCCAATGAAGAGAACTCTATATGAAAAACCAAGGAGTCAAAAGTTGATTTTCAGTGGTTTGATGGAGGAATGGAGGGATTGAAATGATAAGATCGATACTCGTGAATTCAACGCCTCTTTCTTTAAAAAAATGTAAATGTTACCCATTTTTTAATACGAACATGATCAATTGACATCATGATGTCAAACTTAATATATTACATTGACGATAATTCTTTAATACATAATTGTATTACAAAATCGAATGTTATAATATATATCATGTCTACACAATTTTACATTAATCGGAAACCATTTGATATGCCAATTAGATACATCAAAATTAACGTCTTATGAATTTTAAAAAAAAAAATAATATATCTTATTCACATATCAAATAATTTCTGACTAATGTAAAATTTTGTAGACATAATCTATGTTATAATATCTTTGAATCCAACGGTTGTTTTGTAATACAGTTGTTTAGCAAAGAATTATCGTCGGTGTCATTTCATTAAGTTTGACACGATGATGCCAATTCATTCTTATATAAAGTCATGTTCCATACATACATATTGGAAACAAAAAAAAAAAACTTCATTTGAAACTCACTAGATAATTTGTGGTGATAAGATAATTACTAGTTGTTCAACGTTAATAATATGTTGTTTTGATTTTTTTTCTTGGTTCTGTCGATCAGTACCATAAGAGTACTAACATTGATCTCTAGTATTCTCTAGTCATTTGTCATTCATTGATCTCTAGTATTCTCTAGTCATTTGTCATTCATTCATACGCACGAAAATTCAACCATCGGTGAGTGATAAGGCACCCCTTTTCCAAAAGAATGTCCAGGTTCATCAAATTCAAACAAAACTTCACCACCTTAAGTTCAGTACCACGGTTTCTTTTCATTTTTGCCACCTCAATTTTGTTCCTTTTAACACACGTCAACATGCATGCCACACCATGGCCAAATGTTCGTGCATGTTAATCAATCAAGTAGCTTTCATTTCAAATTTTATAGCTATAAATAGTACCCTTTGATCTCAATATATATTCCCTCATCACATCATCAATAGCTAGCAAAGTTACATTAATTCAAAAATCAATATGGCAATCAAAGCTCCTTGTCCACTTTTGATGCTGCTTGGAATTGTTTTCCTAGCCTCAATTTGTGTCTCTTCTAGATCCGATCATGATCAAGAGAACCCCTTTATCTTTAAGTCTGACAGGTTCCAAACTCTGTTTGAGAACGAAAATGGTCACATTCGTCTCCTTCAAAGGTTCGACAAACGCTCCAAAATATTTGAGAATCTCCAAAACTATCGACTTTTGGAATACCACTCCAAACCTCACACCCTCTTTCTTCCACAACACAATGATGCTGACTTCATCCTTGTTGTCCTCAGTGGTAATTAGCTATTTATCAATTTATATACTACCATTAATCACAAGTAGTTTATTTCATTAATTAAATCATTATGGAAAAGTCTAATTTATCATATTGAAAAGAGACTAAGTTTTATAAAAAGTTTAATAATATTTCTTACTTTTTTCTGAACAAGCAAAACATTTCTTACTTTACAAGCATGTATGTGAGGAGGATGAATTAAGTTCAATATAAAATTTAATATCAAATGCAATTTATTGTAGGGAAAGCCATACTCACATTGTTGAACCCTAACAATAGAAATTCCTTCAACCTTGAGCGTGGTGATACCATCAAACTCCCTGCTGGCACCCTTGGTTACTTGGCTAATCGAGATGACAACCAGGATCTTAGAGTCTTAGATCTCGCCATCCCCGTTAATAGGCCCGGTCAATTTCAGGTAATATATATGACGCTTGTATTTTTTTTAACGTATCACTCTAATTAGTTTTGGTATATACTATATCATAGTTTTAAATTGCAGTATGCAACCGCGTATATATAACAATTTTAATGGTTTCTACAACATCAAAATAGAAATTGACGTGTGTCGCATTTTCCAACATTTTATCTTATCTTAATATAAACATTCGCAACTTAATTGTAACCGCATGCTCAATTTAAAAACATCTATACATGCATGTTTTTTTTTCTTCTACTTTTTTTATCTCTCTTACCATTGTTTTTTGTCTGAGTCCTTTCCAACAGTCTTTCTTACTGTCTGGAAGTGAAAACCAACAATCCTTCTTCTCTGGATTCAGCAAGAATATTCTAGAGGCTGCCTTCAATGTAAGCATACAACACATGCAATTTCTTTATTTTGTTTATACAGTATATGGTTTTTTTTAATGTGTGTAAATATTTACTTTGTCCTTGTTACAAATATATATATATATAGTCCGATTACGAGGAGATAGAGAGGGTGCTTATAGAAGAACAGGAAAAAGAGCCACAACACAGGAGAGGCCTTAGGAAGGATAGGAGGAGGCAGCAGAGGCAGGAAGCAAATGTAATAGTAAAGGTATCAAGAGAACAGATTGAAGAACTGAGCAAAAATGCCAAGTCTAGCTCTAGAAGGAGTGTATCCTCTGAATCTGAACCATTTAACTTGAGAAGCCGCGAACCTATCTATTCCAACAAGTTTGGCAACTTCTTTGAGATCACCCCAGAGAAAAATCCACAGCTTAAGGACTTGGATATATTGGTCAATTATGCGGAGATTAGGGAGGTAAAGCAAAAATTATCTTAAAAGATTATTATTATTAATTAAAGTGACACTAATTACTATCGTTAAAAATATTAATGAATTTAGTTGTTCAAATTTAATTTTAGGGATCACTTTTTTTGCCACACTTCAATTCAAGAGCCACAGTGATAGTAGCAGTTAATGAAGGAAAAGGAGAATTTGAACTTGTGGGACAAAGAAATGAGAACCAGCAACAGCAGAGAGAAGAAGATGAACAAGAAGAAGAGAGAAGCCAACAGGTACAAAGGTACAGAGCTAGGTTGTCTCCAGGTGATGTTTATGTAATTCCGGCAGGTTATCCAAATGTCGTAAATGCTTCTTCGGATCTCTCTTTGCTTGGATTTGGTATCAATGCTGAGAACAATCAGAGGAACTTCCTTGCAGGTATACTATATTCTCACTCAGTCTCTTTCTGTATGGCCTAATTACAATAGTTTCCTACCAAAATTAAATTAAATTGAATGTAACATATATTAGTTATTTTTTATTTTTAATGACATGTTAACATTAATTAAAATACTCACTTCTACTTAATTGAATAAGAAAAATCTAATTAAGATATGTTTATTTTTGTGTGATTGGAAATTTGAAGGTGAGGAAGACAATGTGATAAGCCAGATTCAGAGACCAGTGAAAGAGCTAGCATTCCCTGGATCTGCTCAAGAGGTTGAGAGGCTACTAAAGAATCAGAGAGAATCTTACTTTGCAAATGCTCAGCCTCAACAAAGGGAGGAAGGAAGCGAAAGAAAAAGGGGTCCTATATCTTCAATTTTGGGAGCTTTTTAATGAGTGATCAAATATTATGCATGTATGCTAGGAACTATAGCTCATAGTGAGCAAAGAATAAAACGGCATTATCTTGTATCTAGAGTTCCACCTTTCTAATATGAATAAATTAATCAAGAATAAGTTTTGTGCCACCTCTCTTACTAGTGTTTTTTTTCTCATAATACTCATCTATGTTACTATATGAACAGCTTTTCTTTTCTATTGAAAAAAAAAAAAGAGTAGGAGAAACTTGATCAAGCATATAATGGTGCTAACATGACCCTCCCCGTAAATTTTTTTTTGGTAGTTAGACGAAATAACAAATAACCATTGAAACTCACAAATACAGGTGGAGGGACCGGGATTCGAACTCTAGTCACGACATTCGGCCTAGCAATTTCAACATTTTTTAGTTAAACTAGAACTTGATTGAAACTCACAAATACAGGTGGAGGGACCGGGATTCGAACTCTAGTCACGACATTCGGCCTAGCAATTTCAACATTTTTTAGTTAAACTAGAACTTGTGGACATATTCGCTAAAAAAATATATAAAAACAATATAACAATAGTTACTGAACTTACCTAAACCATATTCAGATTCCTCTTTCAACGAGGTTTCTAAATTATGAAGAAATATATTTGAAAAGCCAAAAGACAATACACAGAAGAAAGAATGATCCAACACAAGATTCGGACTAGGAACAAAAGAAAATACAATGCAAAGTTTAAACAATTTAAAAAAAAACTGTAATAAAATATGTCTAAATCTATTATAGATTGAACAATTAATATTAGGTCGAGTCCCAAAAGTTAGGGTTAATAGTCATTCAAGACCTAGATCGATTCATAAATATTCATAGACATACAAAAAAAAAACATTAAACACAAGTATTAACGGAATGAAACTAAGTAATTCAATTATATTCAAAGGTGTTCAACAAATTACATGGTTTAAGCAATTGTATAGAAGATCATCTACTTGACCTAATTTAGAAAACTAGCAGCGCATGTTTAAATTAAAAATAGTCAAAGAGTTTATGAAGAGCAATACATGAATATAGGATCATCAGATGATGGATTTGTGCCTCCGGGATGTTTTCGGCAATCTACAGCCTTCAAGAACAATTTTTCTCAGCTTCCGATCGTGCCAAAAACAAATATTTGGAAAGAATGGGACGTTGCCTTTCATAGACGTGTGTTTTCCCACAATTTTATGAAATGGCCAGGCACGACGTGCATGATGCATCACACATGAGGCAGTGGCGAAACACTTCAAATTCCTTTCAAGTTACACGACACACATATCCTCCTGCCCATCGCTCGTGAGACAGTAGCTGGTTCCTCTGATTTTCTTCATCCTTTGTCTCGTTTTCCTCACCAAAATGTATGTAGTGACCATACCCGAAGAGATCACTTGATACATCTTGTAAAAAGCATAGCACAACCACATAATTGTCTGGTTTGGGGGATTTGACGTGGTACCAAGGTCGTGTGTGCCATTTTTCTCCTTTCATGATCATTTATTTAATTTATTACAAAACTCAACTAAAACATGAGAAAACTTACTAGAAAAAAATGCAAAATGACTCCTAAAAGACCCTAAAATAAGGTATGACGAATCGTCATCAATTATTATTACCAACACACTTTTTAGAAGCACTAGACTTCGACCCGTGCGATGCACGGGTTGTTTTAGAAAGTCATAATTAAAACACACTGCACATCTAAAAATGTAACATAGACTACATCTTAACTTCAAAAGACCAAGTAAAAATGGCTCCCTCATAACATCCCTACACAAACATCATGTCTTTGATGGTATCTCTTATATCAGTAAATTATGTCTTTGCAGTCCAATATAAAGTTTAACGTCATATTTCCCTAGTCATGGATGTTACCCAATGTGAGCATCTTTCAAAAGTGCACCGTCTACAAAAAGAATGCAGGAAAAATTAATTAAAACAAAGTACAAATTAGCAAAACAAAAAGCAAATACATGGTTCAAAAATAAAATAGAAAATTGTAAAAGAAAAATTAACATAAATTGTTGCTTCGTTGAACTTATGGTTTTTTGTTCCTGTTCATACTTTCTGCTCCAAGAATTAGCATTTAAGGGGATTAATTTTATTTCGTTATCAGTTAGAATACGATTAAATTCTTCAAAAAAAAAAGTAGAATACGATTAACGAAAAGGATACATAATATAGAATCCATTGACTACCTTCATTCCAATTTTGGTGTGTTGAGTCTCTTAAATAATGGACATTACTACTTTGCTGTAAAAAAACACACACAACAATGAGGTTTGAGCAGCAAATTTGTAGATAGAAAAATTAACAAATGAATATAAATCAAGTTGACGTAGATTGTTCTGTCCGACACAATATTGTATTTGACCGTCGAAATAAGCCGAGGATAATTAAAAGAAATCCAACATTATAAATGGTTCTCCAAAAAATCAAAAAAAGATGCAGAGAAAAATCAGAGGGAAAGTGGCATCAACGATGATATGAGAGAACCAAACCATAAGGAAAGTCACATCAACAGCCATAAGAAACATCATTTTCAAAAAAATAAAATGAGAATGAGAAGTAGAAATAGTTCAAGAACATACCAAATAACACATAAGCCATAAATATCTAATCTGCATGGCTTGTCTGCTGCCACGCCTATTAAAGACAAAAGCAGAACAACTAAATAATTGTTACTTTGTAGAGCTTAACAGGACTATCATATCAAAGTAAAAAATAATTCACGCTACACTATAAAAGTTCAAAGTAACAAATAAAATAGGAAAAGAAATCGAGAATCTAATGTAGAAGAAGATGAAGGTACAAACCTTGTGCAACAGAGACACTCAAATTTAGTAAAAAATCCAAACAGGAGCGGAACAATGATGAATTTTAGAGATAATCTGTCTATAACAACCGCATAAACAGCATGCCTTCAACAATCTATTTATCTGCATTTTGTAGGAACTTAGCAAAAATAAATGAATGCTTTAAACTGATTCATATAAACGTCAATTGCAAGAACATATTAATATACAATATCAAAACAAAACAGAATAAGCACCATTACCTTATCCTCATATTCTCAAAACCTGCAAAAGAAAGTTCATTTCGGAAAAATTACCTTTTTTTTCTTTTTTGAATCATTGTATGCATGCAGTTACTAATTTATGTGTTGAAGTTGTTAATTGCTGAATTATATTTGGGGAAAGAAAGAAAGTGGGGGGCGGTAGTGGGGTAGTGGCAAATAGGAGTTCTTGTTTTCCTTCTCTTTAATTGCATATCTCATTTGACGGTTAATTGCTGAATCAGATTTGGGGAAAGAAAGAAAGTGGGGGGCGGTAGTGGAAAATAGGATTTCTTGTTTTCCTTCTCTTTAATTGCATATAAGTTTTGGAATCAAACATGTAGACATTATAAACATTAATGTCCTAGTGGCAAATCATTGGATCTAGACCATCTTCAACCCGGTTTGTTATGAAACGATCGGAAAAAAAAAAACAAAAGAAAAGGTGCAAAAATTACACCAATTTAAGTTATTAACTTTATTTTGTTACCAAATAATATTACCAGTTTGTGTTTCCGAATTCCTTCTTTCTCAACTTTCATATTCGATTACATTCATGTTAAAGAACAACTAAAATAAGCAAATTGAAAATAGTAAACATGTTTCAAAAGTCAAAGTGAGAAAACAAAGTAATATTATAATCTAGTGTAGTGATTTTTGCAAATAAAAAGGCAAAATAAATAACTTCAAGTAATTAATATAATATAGGAGAAACAAAGAGGTAGATAAAATTACACTAAAATTGTATCGATAAAAGTATATGAAAAGGAACTGCTATCAAAAAAGGAATTGCAATGACGTTAGTGACTTTTAAAAAAATGACATTTTCATGTGCTACCTGATTCAATTCCTTGCAGACATTTTTTCATAAAAATTAATTAGGTCTGTCAAAAAGGGCGGGGTTATGGTTATTAGGTTCAACTGCATGATGGTGAGAGAGATGAAAATGAGTGAGAAATGATTTAGGGATTGTGAGATTGAAAGAAAGAGGGCCCAAAATTTGTGTTGAATACATAATATTGAAACAATTTCATGTCATAAAAAACATAAGTACCTTGGTGGTAAGAGTTGTGATTTGGAAGCATGTGGTACCTGGTTCGATCCCCACCAGGAGTTTTTTCATAAAAAATTTTCAAAACCAAAAATTAGGGTTAGTCATTAGGGTTAGGTCAGACTACCTAACATTTAGTATTATAAAGATAAAGATTTCCTTTAGGCTTTGTTTGCGAGTTTTTTTTCATAAAAAATTTTCAAAACCAAAAATTAGGGTTAGTCATTAGGGTTAGGTCAGACTACCTAACATTTAGTATTATAAAGATAAAGATAAAGATTTCCTTTAGGCTTTGTTTGCGAGTTTGGAGGGGGGTTTGAGGAAAAAAAGAAGGAAGGATCATAAAATTTTTCCAAAAATTAGGGTTAGGTCAGACTACCTAACATTTAATATTATAAAGATATAAAGATTTCCTTTAGGCTTTGTTTGCGAGTTTGGAGGGGAGGGGATGGGTGGGGTTTGAGGAAAAAACGAAGGAATGAGCAAGTGGAAGAAATATATGACATTGAGATGAGAAAGCTTTAGGGGTTCATTTTTCTTCATAAAACAAAATTCTCCTCATTTAGGGGAATTAAAAAATTGTATTGGAGAAGGATTTTGGGGAGTTTTGAAGGTTTTACATGAATTCTTCAAGTTTAATCTATGTAATTATAATATTTTTAAAATTAAAAATATATTAATGATAAACATTAATTTATCATTCTCTAATAAATTACTCTTTCAAAAATTGTGAAAAACTTTACCATTTTTTCCCGTATTTACAACCCTCCAAAGCCTTTCATTCTCCTTTCCTCCAAACTTTCAAACAAAGCCTTAAAAAAAACCACACTTCTAAACATAAATGAATTATTAAAAAAACAAAAATGAATTTATTTACCATACTTAGGATTCTCACTTAATCCACTTTAACATATTTACATGATGAAAAGTTATGACCAATGTTATGATATTGCAAACAAAAGAGACATACTTTATATTAAACATTAAAAAGAAAAACAAATATTTATCTTTCAACCCACAATTTATCTCTAATTTTAATAGATAAATCAATATCAATTAGAACTCTTGCAAAATATCTGAAAGATCTATTTAGAGGGCAGAAATAATTGTAGGACTTCAATATTCCTGAGTCATATCCCAGAAGAAAAAAAAAAATCACCATTCCATTCTTGTCTGTTTGTGATTCTTTAGATTAAAGTCGGGAGTCCAAGAAAAATAATTTTAGAAAACCAAGCTTAAGGCTCCAAGAACATGTAGGACATCTTCTCCACAGAAGAAAAAATAAATTCATAGTCTTCTTCCAAAAGAAACAATTCTATATTTTACTCATGGCCTCAAGAGATTAACAATTTAACATGCACATTTAAAGGTTGAGAGGAGGGTCTCCTGTGGACAAAACTAGCCTTCCATGAACATTCAAGGTTTTACTGCAGTGGTTTTCTCCAAATCCAAAAAGAAAAATTCGAAACAAAATCAGAGAATACAGTTGTTTATAATACTCATTCTAGGAGCAGTCCTCGTAATAGCGTAATTTTATTTTTCTTTTTTTCTTCTAAATTTGGTTTGTCTCCTCAAGCTTCTGTTTTTTTTTCTATTTATTTTCTTAATAATCTATTTTAGCTTATCTAAAGAAAAACACAAATACTCCTTCGGCTCCATAATAAATGACCCTTTTGTAAAAAAAAATATATATATATATATATATATATATATATATATATATTGTTCTAAAATAACGGACCTATTTCACTTTTAATGTAATATTAATTACTTTTTTTTCAATTATAACTTTAATTAATACTACTTTTATCACTATCAATTCAATATATTCTACTTTACATTTACATTTATGTTAATGGTGAATGAACCAATACCATGTAACTTTTGCTGATTTAAATACAAGTGGTCAAGAGATAGAGCGCCGCATCAACCTTGTCACGGTGTAACAACCTCCAAAGATCAAATTGTATAAAGAGATTGACAAAAGACTAATAATGTTCAGATTTATTTTAGTAAAGGACAAAATTGTGTTGTGTGTTTTATTTCTCGAGAACTATGAAGGATTCCATGTTTTTTGTACGGAACCAAAATAGAACTTCAGTCAAATATATAAGGAAAAAAAAACTCCATTTGAAACCCACTTGTTATTTTGTGGTGATAATTGGCCATTTGCTAACACTCATCAGCTAATGTTACAGTAATTTGTTCAATCCTAATTATGTTTTCTTTTTCTTTTCTTGCATTCTCTAGTTACTTCAATAATTCATTGGCAGGATAGAAAATTCAACCATTGGTGAGTGATAAGGCACCCCTTTTCCAAAAGAATGTCCAGGTTCATCAAATTCAAACAAAACTCCACCACCCAAGTTCAGTACCATGGTTCCATTTCATTTTCGCCACCTCAATTTTTCATTTCAACACACGTCAAAATGCATGTCACGCCATGGCCAAATGTTTGTGCATGTTAATCATATATAGCTATCATTTCTATTGCTATAAATACCCTTTGATCACAATACCCCCTCATCTCATCATCAATATCTAGCAAAGGGAAAATAATTCAAATCATTATGGCAATCAAAGCTCCATTTCAACTTTTGATGCTGATGGGAATTTTTTTCCTGGCCTCAGTTTGTGTCTCTTCTAGACACGATCAAGAGAACCCTTTTTTCTTTAATGCTAACCGTTTCCAAACTCTTTTTGAAAACGAAAATGGTCACATTCGTCTCCTTCAAAGGTTCGACAAACGCTCCAAAATATTTGAGAATCTCCAAAACTATCGCCTTTTGGAATATCACTCCAAACCTCACACTCTCTTTCTTCCACAACACAATGATGCTGACTTCATCCTTGTTGTCCTCAGTGGTAATTAATCATTTATCAAGTTAGTTTCGTAGTTTTATTTGTTTGGATATATAAAAATATCATTTCTTATTACCTTAAAGTTAGTTTCTTAAGAATAAGTTAAAATGATATTTAACTTTAATTCGCAGGGAAAGCCATACTCACTGTGTTGAACCCGAACGACAGAAACTCCTTCAACCTTGAACGTGGTGATACAATCAAACTCCCTGCCGGTAGCATTGCTTATTTGGCTAACCGAGATGACAACGAGGACCTTAGAGTATTAGATCTTGCCATCCCCGTTAACAGACCCGGTAAATTTCAGGTAATATGGCAATACATATTACAGTTTTAAATTGATACCGCATTGCTCTCATTTTCGCACATTTTATCCTAATATTAATGTTTTGTAGCAGAACTGCATGCGCAATTTAAAACCATCTATACATATATGATATATCCACATTTTCTTCTCTTACCATTTACCATTGATTTGTCTTTGAATCCTTTCCAACAGTCTTTCTTATTGTCTGGAAGTCAAAACCAACAGTCCTTCTTCTCTGGATTCAGCAAGAATATTTTGGAGGCTGCCTTCAATGTAAGCATACAACACATGTGTGTAATTAAATTTTCAATCATTATCAAAACATAGTCATTATTTCTGTCCAAAAAAAACATAGTCATTATAATACTTGTCCTTGCATATATTTTTACAAATATAGGCCGATTATGAAGAGATAGAGAGGGTGCTAATAGAAGAGCAGGAAAAAGAGCCACAACACAGGAGAGGCCTTAGGAAGGATAGGAGGAGGCAGCAGAGCCAGGAAGCAAATGTAATAGTAAAGGTATCAAGAGAACAGATTGAAGAACTGAGCAAAAATGCCAAGTCTAGCTCTAGAAGGAGTGTATCCTCTGAATCTGAACCATTTAACTTGAGAAGCCGCGAACCTATCTATTCCAACAAGTTTGGCAACTTCTTTGAGATCACCCCAGAGAAAAATCCACAGCTTAAGGACTTGGATATATTAATCAATTATGCGGAGATTAGGGAGGTAAAGCAAAAATTATCTTAAAAGATTATTATTATTAATTAAAGTGACACTAATTACTATCGTTAAAAATATTAATGAATTTAGTTGTTCAAATTTAATTTTAGGGATCACTTTTTTTGCCACACTTCAATTCAAGAGCCACAGTGATAGTAGCAGTTAATGAAGGAAAAGGAGAATTTGAACTTGTGGGACAAAGAAATGAGAACCAGCAACAGCAGAGAGAAGAAGATGAACAAGAAGAAGAGAGAAGCCAACAGGTACAAAGGTACAGAGCTAGGTTGTCTCCAGGTGATGTTTATGTAATTCCGGCAGGTTATCCAAATGTCGTAAATGCTTCTTCGGATCTCTCTTTGCTTGGATTTGGTATCAATGCTGAGAACAATCAGAGGAACTTCCTTGCAGGTATACTATATTCTCACTCAGTCTCTTTCTGTATGGCCTAATTACAATAGTTTCCTACCAAAATTAAATTAAATTGAATGTAACATATATTAGTTATTTTTTATTTTTAATGACATGTTAACATTAATTAAAATACTCACTTCTACTTAATTGAATAAGAAAAATCTAATTAAGATATGTTTATTTTTGTGTGATTGGAAATTTGAAGGTGAGGAAGACAATGTGATAAGCCAGATTCAGAGACCAGTGAAAGAGCTAGCATTCCCTGGATCTGCTCAAGAGGTTGAGAGGCTACTAAAGAATCAGAGAGAATCTTACTTTGCAAATGCTCAGCCTCAACAAAGGGAGGAAGGAAGCGAAAGAAAAAGGGGTCCTATATCTTCAATTTTGGGAGCTTTTTAATGAGTGATCAAATATTATGCATGTATGCTAGGAACTATAGCTCATAGTGAGCAAAGAATAAAACGGCATTATCTTGTATCTAGAGTTCCACCTTTCTAATATGAATAAATTAATCAAGAATAAGTTTTGTGCCACCTCTCTTACTAGTGTTTTTTTTCTCATAATACTCATCTATGTTACTATATGAACAGCTTTTCTTTTCAATTAAAGAAAAAATAAATAAAGAGTATGAGTGACTTAATTAAGCATGTAATGGTGGATGCATTTCCTTAAATTATATGTGCATAGTTAATTTGATTATAGGTGTTAAAAGTCCCACATCGAATAAAATATGGCATGAACATGCGCGGTTTTGTGGGTTGACTGTAGTCCTGAGAAAGTTTATATGACACCCTTAAAATTGTATAATATATTTTTGCATTGAGTAAAGTAATTTACTAAGAAATTCTGCTAGAATACTAAGTTTATTTAGCTTTTAATGTTTAATAAAGTAACCACACGTATACTAATTTACTAATTTCATACCACTTACTAGTCATTAGCTCATGTTTCTAACTAGTTTTCTTTATCACCATTTCATGTATATTCTTTGCCAAACAATTTTCAATTTCACCACCTTGTGATTTTGACGATTCTTGCTTAACAATTGAAGAATCGCTCAACAGTGTATCAACTAGGCCGTGTCTCAGACAAATCAGGGTTTAGGAGAGAAAAACTAATTGCAAACCTTTATGCAAAGTGATACTTTGAGTAGGTGATCTTGATCTGTTATAGCCTTGAGTAGGCCGTGATTACGGGGACCTGTCAAAGTAATACATCTTTTTTATGCAATTATTAATAAATACTATAATGTATACACATTAATCAATCTCTCTCTTGAAGCATAAACTTTATAAACAATATCAATTGTTACTACAATCAATTTTCTTAATACTTGTGATTTTCTCATAGGGTTGTGTATTTAAAGACGGATGCAATATTAGCCAAGTGAGTGGTGAAAATGCGAAGGCAATAGTAATCCGGAAAGAAGTAGCACAATGCGTAGGTCCAATACCACATGATGAGCTTAGCAATGCATTTAGATTGTTGCTCTTTTGCCCCTCCTATTTGCTCTTTATTCTGGAAAAAACATTTTAAAGTTTCTGAGACCTTTAAAAACATAAAAAATGTCCTTCATAAATTTCTTCCGAACAGTTTAAACATTTGTGGGAGGCCAAAAGAGTCACAATCATGCATTGAAAATTGCTCTTTCCCCAAATAAAATTGCTCACTTCCATACAAACTGACGAAAATACCCTCAGCGTGACTTAAGTAACGTTTGGTATATCAACGTGACTTAAGTCACGCTGGGTATATCAACGTGACTTAAGTCACTCTGGTGTATAACCTGCGTGACGTAAGTCACGCTTGTTTTAGGTAAGTTATCTTTTCACCAATTTTGCACAAAGATAATATTTTTTGAAGACCCCAAACATACAATATGTTATGTTCATTTTTTAAAAGCATGTCATGACTTGGAAACTGCAATTCAATCATGATCCAAAATAAATCATAACTAAAAATACACAAGTACGCGTAATAAATTCCAAAATTAATAGAATACGACAAATTTATTTAGTTATAATTTCATCTCCATTCAAATAAACGAAGTGTTACGTTACATTACATTACATTAAATTCCTAAGGATGTTGTATCATCATGATATTGGATTAAAATTAAATTCATGAAAGTTTGCCGAAAATGTTGGCATTGAAGTGTCTTATACTTAGTGTAAAAATTTGCAAGTCTATTTGAAAACTCAAAAGAATGATGAGAACACAACACATCTATTCTACTGAATCAACTATATAAGGTATCACATCAAATCCCTTCATATAGGATGATTCATGACAAAAAGGAATGCATTCCAATATATTTGGGAGATTTTTTAGAGATTTGAGAAGTGAAATGGAGAAATGAGGTTCTCCCTGGGTTATAAATGAACGCAGTGTGACTTAAGTCACGCTGACATCTACCGAGCGTAAGTTAAGTCACGCAGGTCACCAGCGTGACTTAAGTCATGCAGGTTATACGCCAGCATGAATTATGTCATGTTGATATATACTGAGCGTAACTTAAGTAACGCAGAGGTATTTTGGTCATTTTCTTCGAGAATGAGCATTTTTGTACGGGGGAAGAGCAATTTCCTCATGCATTTGATGTGGAGTCCTCAGATATAAATGCTGGCCAGGGTGGAGTTAAGAAATGAGGCCCAGGAGGAAGAGGGTGCGGTTTATAATTTTGAATTTATCTTAATTTTTATCTTGACATGCATACGAAAATAAGTTGAAAACAGCTCATTGACATTTTATAAGTTGTTTTCATAAATCTTTCCAGACAGGCTAACAAGTTGTATTGTCAATAGATAATAAATCAATCTAAACAGAACTTATAAGTATTTGGGTGGCAAGGATTTTGAATGGGTCGCAAATGTTTTGGACTATCAAGAGGAATTTTAACTATCAAGAAAATAAGATTGCTCTGTTCAATTCACTATTCCTGGGAAGGATTTGTGGGTGCTTTTTCGAATTAGTCTTATATTATTATTTAGTCAATGTGTATGCACCTAGTCATATTGATGGAAATGCAAATTTTTGAATGAATTTACTATGTCAAAAAGTGATCTTCAAAAGGGGTTATGGAGGGTTGGAAAGAGTAGTGAAAAAATTTACACCGTGAATATATAACAATTAATTTTACACATGTATCTAATCAAATCGCACTATAATGTTAACATGTTATATTACTTCAAAAACATTTTTACAAATATCTAAATTGTAAAATATGATTTGAAAACACAAAGGCCAAAATCTTAGATAAAACTAAAAAAGTTTGTTTAATTTTGATAGACTATAAGGTTGTAACTGTCATTTTGTTGAAGAGCAAAAAGATAAAGGAACGAATACTTTGATACGAAAATTAAGTTACCTGCAAGAGAGAAAAGAAGAATTTAAGAGACAGAGTAGAGAGTGAGATTGAGAAGGAATGGGTTTAGAGGATCCAATTTCCAAACCCCCAAAATGAGCCTGTAGCTAAATATGGAACAAACTTTACTTTTTATGTGCTGCAGAAATACATGTTGACTCACCAATCAACAAAGATGGAACAAACAAAGCTAGCTCATAAAAAGAAAATTAAGAGAAAATATTGAAACAGCTACTGTCATCCATTTGATCATTAAAATGAGTCAAAACAAAATCCTTAAAATATGCTTTGATGAACAGCACATGGGTTGGTAGCACAGAAAGATTCTAAAATAATGTATACATGTATTCAATACACCACATGCCACTTCAAAGCTTATAGCCGTAAGCCTCATCCTCACAAACTTATCAATAATAGTCATAAGTATTCATGTAGTATAAATATTAAGTAAGTATCAGTATTATGCCAATTCTTATCAACCTTTTTTTTTTCTTTCTGTTGCTCTCTAGTTACATGAGGTTTTAATAATTCAAAGTTCAACGGAAAGATAAGTAAAATCAGACCAAAGATTGTTATAGTCGGGGATCAAAACCATGAACTTCTAATCTAATCTTATGTGTTGATGCATGTGATGTGAGTCAATTATGCAGTGAACTGAACCCAACAACTTAAAATTGCAAGTAGCTAAGGCTTAATTGCCCTACTCCTACCCAACTACCACACACCTTAATATATACAGTTGGGTGCAACAATATGCATTAATATCATTACAACTATCTTCTACAAAAACAATTAAAACTCATCCACAATGGGGGCTTCTATCCAAAATTGTCACTCTTCACTCCCCTCTATCAAATGTAAGTGAAAAACTAACTATATTCCATCATAGGGGTGTCCCACTTATCAAATTATGGGACCACACAAATCAATAAGCATAACTATAGTAGTATCTCTCTTCATAGATTATACAGCTAAATGCCACCATTTTACTTCGATTACAAGTTTGGCATAAGTTTTTCATCTGTTAAATCCAACTAAGAGTAGTAAAGATACAAATTCAAAGACCAGCAACACTTGTTTATTATTATTATCAATTATTAAGATAAGAGCTTGTAATATATTAATTAACCAGCAGATCTAATCTAAAGCAAAACATACTTTGAAGATAAGTTTATGACACAAAATTAAACAAATGCTTGGGGGAAGTGATGAAGAGAGGTATAGTGGTAGCAGCAAAATATTACCATCATATAATATACAATAAAAAATTCATCAATATTGCAGTCTGCACAAGAACATCTTATGATTAAAATAAACAAATGAAAATAAAATTAAAAGATAGAAAAACACAACAAGTACTCTTAACAAAATGAGAAAAAAAGTTGTAAAGTTGAATTTTAGTCCTAGCCAAACGACAGACTCACTAAGCACTTGCATTAATATATTCACTCATTAAAAAAAAGTGAAAAATGATGATGATTATGAACCCCAATATCTCCATTTGAAGAGACATTGTTCCTGATTCCTTATGTACTTCATATATAATATAATCATACATTGCTACTCTGACAAACAAACAATGTGACAATCCTAAAAATCCCAGTTAAATAATATAATAATAATGATGATGATAATAATTAAATAAACACACAAACAAATCAAGAACAGATATTCTTAATTCTTAACTTCTCATTCACATTTCACACTTGCAACATAATTAATTAAAGATAATAATCAATCCTCAATTTCAATTACTGTTATTATAACAATAAAATTATAATAATAGGGAATTAAAGATGGCATCCAAAGCAATTACAAGCCTTGGGAATGAATGAACATAAACCAAAAGGTTTATTGGGAATGTTGCAATCTATAGCATAGCAACAAGGAGAAGCTATGCAAATCCCTTTTGCTCCACCACAGCAGGTGCATATAGCACATATCCTGAAGCTTCCAAGTTTTCTTCTGCTCTCATTCATCATCATCATCATCTTCCCAGCTTCCATCACAGGCACCATTGGAAATGACCCATTTGATTCCTATTCATAAAAAAAAAACAATCTT
The DNA here is from genome assembly GCA_018208015.1 of Medicago ruthenica. NCBI lineage: Eukaryota > Viridiplantae > Streptophyta > Magnoliopsida > Fabales > Fabaceae > Medicago > Medicago ruthenica. The sequence goes on along the minus strand of CM031377.1, from coordinate 33,362,871 downwards.
TTTCAGTTTTTCGTACTACCCACAAAAAAATATTCCCATTTGCTTCCTAAATCCTAATCATAAAAAAACTATCTTTTTCAATTTTTAGTACTACCCACAAAAAAAAAAATCAGCTGGATCCATTAATTAAATTCAAAAGGGTATACAAAAATGAGAGAGAGAAAGAGAGAGACTCACATGGAGCAAGGTTGCTTCATTGGTTAAAATGGAAACAAAAATGAGAGAGAGGATGAGACAATGAGAAGGAATCATCATGGTTGGTTTTGTAACAGACAAGAGCTTCATAGTCTTAGGTTTATGTTTTGAAAAGGGGCTAGTTGTTAATCTTGTCTTTGTGTGGATAAGGTTTAAATTGGTGTGTCATAAATGAGTATTTGGTGGCTATTTATGTATAAATTTGTGAACTTTAGCTTGGTATTGATTGAGTAAAGAGTTGAAGTAAACCAAACTGAAGTGAATAACTAGCTTTGAAGATTGCAACAAGTAAAGAGAAGGAAAAGAAATGAATTATGAGTTGGAAGTTGCAAGAGAGGGTTTGGCAAAGAAGGGTTTCCTTTGGAAACAGAGGTCACAAGAGTGACCTTGGTGTCTAGGAGTAAAGAGAAGAGTGACAGAGAAAGAGAGAAACAGTAAGATTATATTTAATTGAAAATATTGAACTCACTCTCACACTTTATCTCTCTAAATGTCACTAAAGTACAAAAACAATAAAGAAATCAAGGGTGCAAAAGCTTCCTTTCTCTCTCTTTACATCTCACTTAAATAGTTAAATGTGTGAATGCTAGTAAACCTAATAAAGGTGGACAATTTGAGTATGAAAATTTTTAGAGTTTAGACTAGTTTGTTGACTCAATCGGTGAGGTTGGATCTTATGTTTATTGTTTGGATTGGCAATGAGATTTTCAGAATCAATCTGAGTTATCATGATTTTAACCAAAATTATACTTTAGAGCTTCAACATAGCAAAAAGTTTTATATCATGAAGAGTGTGTTTTTAAATACATCTTTACTTTTTTATCAACTCACTACGTATTATATCAAAGAAATATCAAACTCTAATAATTTTTTGATAAATTTATTCCGGACATTTTCTGAAATTTTGTACACTGTGAATAGCAATGCTCTTTAACATAACATGTGTTTGTTTTGGCGATGAAAAATTAACCGTGGACGTTAACCGTGAGTTGAGAATGAATCTATATTTTGTCTCTTTTCATTGTCCACAATGAAATGACAATTAAACGTACGGTGACAATGACCCGTCGCTCACCTGAATCGATGCAAAATCATGGTGTTAAGCTCACTCCAACATACATCATATTAGCACCTCGAATACAAGGTAGGTATAATGTATTCAAGGTGGTAGACTCTCATTGTGTCAAATTCATCGTTGCTCTAAACATGCAATTAAATTTAATTACACTAAGTGTTGTAGAGAAGAAAAAATATATAATTAGCTCGTGGGTAACCCTATTGTCACTCTAACAAAATCTTAGTTTAGATTATTGAAAGATTTGATCCATTAAATTAATTTAGAGCTAAAATTTTATCAAAGAGAATAGATAGACTAGAAAGGATTAAATCCAAGAGTAAAATGTGTGAGAGATATTTTTTGTTTATTTTTTAAATCTTAAAGATATTTTTACACTGATTAAAGTAATTACAAGAACACATCAATTAAAATTTCTATTTATATCAAAAAAAATTATGTAATTGTTTTATCTTGTTAGTATCATTTACTGTTCCTGTAAAAAATAATAAAAACAAGGGAAATTAGTGTGGACCTCACACTATTGGGTTTATGTGAACAAAAGCACTACATCAACTCATTAAGCATATGCACTTCACAGGTTCTCTCCTAATAATAGAGTCCAGAAAATGCAAGTTGGCACTCACCTAAGTTATAGGCTTACGTTAGAGAAGACACAATAGTATGGTACTTTATTACTGAAAGGGTAAAAAACATGTGAAGCAAGATGATTGTTTAAATAAATTTAGATAAGATAAAATAAAGTTCGACTATGTCTTACTGTTTGATGTGGTGTAGTTTTTGTAGTCAACATTATATTAGAAAATCAGAGAATATGATGGCACTACTACTCTTCTTGTCTAACCAAAACATTAAGCTCTAACAGCTTAAATAATTAAGAATAGTCATTTTTAAGTTGGAATAAGCCTTAGAATACGGAAACTTTATATTTAAAAATATGTATGCCTTTACAAATTTATATATTGTAATTTAATATTACTTTAAAATTTTAAACCAATTTGTAAATCGACCTTAGTCCTTAAATTGTTATACGTGAGACATTTTGGAGGTACATGTCTCTGTCCTTAATAAACTCTGGCCTAGCTCTCTCAAGCTGGTAAGTAAGGACTAAGGAGGGACTTGTGTTTTGTTTTGATTTGACCCAAAAAAAAGGTAAGGACTTGTGTCAAAGTAGATGCTAGATACACTCGTGAGTGTAAGTTCAGCTAATAAAATTTACCATTACATTTGACATGATCATGTGTGAGTTATAATTGTTAATAATCTTGATTTGTTGGGAAGAGGCTGCTGCACTTGAAACCTGAAATGATTAATGGTTATGCACGAAAACTCAAAGCGTATGGGGTTGCCACACTAACCTTTAGGTTCGATTCGCCCCCACCAATAACTTTATATTGGATGCAATAGGAATGTCCAGCGAATCCCCTTCAGGATACTATGAGTTCCTTGATGTGTATTGCACAATCACACCAAGCGTATCTCCTAACAATATTTGACAGAAATATGTTTCCAACAATTCACTCATGCATTAGAGAATTGATGGATGATTTAGAGTATGAGAATGAGGGAGAATTTGACTGTAATTGATGTCAAAAACGTGCTCCTTCTGATACACAAATGCCATGCATTTATAGTGCATCATATGCCCCTTCATATGAGAGAATGCAACTTTTAATCAAAAGTTACAACCATATACATTCAACTTTTGGCTTGAATCAATGCAATGATTCATGATTTATCAGTAAATGATAACTTCCCAATGTATACAAGTCATTCCCATGAAGAGTTACAACTTTTGGAACCCAAAACTATGAGAAAAAGTGCAGAAAAACACATCCAGTCCCGTGGTAATCGATTACCATATGCAGGTAATCGATTACCCAAAGTCTCTGTTTACCGTTTGCAAATTTTGCTTGATGTAATCGATTACATCAATATGGTAATCGATTACCATGTGTAATTTTCTGTTTTTCAGTTTTTCTCACCTATTTTGGAAATCTCCAACAATCCCCCACCATTTTCAAAATACTAAATCCCATAAAACTGGAAATTCCATGGTTTCAGATAATGGTATCTCACGATTTGAACCATTACTTAGTAAATTAAGTTTTCGCTCATTCCCAAATAGTATGGTAGGCAAGCTTTGAACCAACTATTCATTAGAACAAGTGTACATAATTTACACATAGAATCTCAATATCATTAATAAAGAGAACTGTAAGATGACACATTAATAAGGCCTTGTGTCATATATCCCTTTTCATGAAAACTTAAGAGTCAAGCCCTTGAACTCCGTGAAGCGGCCAAACTTCATTCTCACATAGGTAGACTATATCGGAAATGCCCCATAAGTATGCATTTCAGCAAATGTATGCTATATGTCCATTAAGAGAAAAATCTCAACCTACAATTTTTTAATCTTATGGTCCAAGTACTTTTAACCTTGGGATGTATCTATAATCAAGTACTTCAATTACTCTAATAATGTACTTTCACCATTGAACCCAAGACTTGATGTTACTCAAGTGTGGGTTGAGTTTCCATTATTGGTAATCAATTAGATATGGGCTTGAGTCCCATCCCCAATGATGTCTTCAACACCATGTCTCTTGTCAAACCTTTCGTCAAAGGATCTGCAAGATTCTTTTCTGTTCTTACGAACATGATGGATATTACTCCATTAGAAATCAAGTCTCTTACATAGCTATGTCTTAAACCAACATGCCTTGATTTCCCATTGTATACTTGACTATAGGCCTTTGATAGTGTGGATTGACTATCACAATGTATGGATACTGGTGCCATTGGCTTTTGCCAGACTGGTATCTCATACAACAAATTCCTTAGCCATTCTGCCTCTTTACTTCCTGCAGCCAATGCAATAAATTCTGCAGCCATGGTGGAGTCGGCAATGCATGTCTGTTTCTTTGAACCCCAAGAAACTGCACCTCCACCAAGGTTGAAGATCCATCCACTTGTGGAAGCATGATCCTCAACATAAGTTACCCAACTAGCATCTGTGTATCCTTCCAAAACTGAAGGGTCTCCACTATACGTTAAACAATAATTCATTGTTCCTTTCAAGTATTTTAATACTCGTTTCACAGCATGCCAATGTTCTTTACTTGGATTGCTAGTATACTGACTTAACCTTCCAACAGCATATGCTATATCAGGTCTTGTACAGGTCATGGCATACATCAAGCATCCGATTACTTTTGCATATTCAAGTTGTGCCACCGGACAACCTTTGTTTGGTTGCAAACTAACAGTTTGGTCAAATGGGGTAGAGACCGGATTACAATCTAAATGATTGAATTTCTGAAGCACCTTTTCTATATAATGAGATTGGGATAAACCAATGTGGTTACCATCTCTTATGATTTTAATTCCTAAAATCACATCTGCTTCGCCTAAATCTTTCATATCAAAATTTTTGGATAAGAAAGCTTTAGTCTTTTCTACCTCATCTAAACTTGTGCCAAAAATTAACATATCATCTACATATAAACAAATCATGACACCTTTTCCATTGTGGAATTTACTGTAAATACACTTGTCAGATTCATTTATAATGTATCCATTGGCTAACACAACTTGATCAAATTTTTGGTGCCATTGTTTGGGTGCTTGTTTCAACCCATATAAAGACTTAGTTAATTTACACACTTTATCTTCTTGACCTTTGATCACAAACCCTTCTGGTTGTTTCATATATACCTCTTCATCCAACTCTCCATTTAGGAAAGCAGTTTTAACATCCATTTGATGGATAACAAACTTATGGATGGATGCTAGTGCAATTAGCACTCTAATTGATGCAATTCTTGCAACAGGTGCATATGTATCAAAATAATCAATTCCTTCTTTTTGTGTAAACCCTTTGGCAACTAGTCTAGCCTTGAATTTATCAATGGTACCATCAACTTTCATTTTCCTTTTAAAGATCCATTTACAACCTATTGGTTTGGATCCGGGTGGGAGATCTACTACTTTCCAAGTTTTATTACCCATAATTGAATCCATTTCTTCCTGGATAGCTTCTTTCCAAAAGGTTGAATCTTGAGACTTTATAGCCTCTTCATATGTCACTGGATCACTCTCAAGGTTAAAGCAAATTGGTCCATAACTATTTATGGATGTACCAGTTCCTTCTATAAGAAACATGAAGAAGTCAGGTCCAAAATCTTTTTCTTTTCGGATCCTCTTACTCCTTCTAAGTTCTGAACCATCCAATGTATCTACATTTGATTCATTGTTTTCTAAATTTGGTACATTAGAATGAACAATGTCCTTGGGATAAGAGAATGATTTAAATCTATCTTCTTGAAAAATTGCATCTCTTGACTCAATTACTGTATTGACAGAATATGAGTCATTCGATTCAATAACCAAGAATCTGTATGCTTTGCTATTTTCTGCATAGCCTAAGAATACACATTCAATTCCTCTTTCACCCAACTTCTTTCTTTTTGGTTCAGGCACTTTCACAATTGCTCTACAACCCCAAACTTTTAAATAATTAAGATTTGGCTTCCTTTGTTTCCAAAGTTCATATGGGGTTATTTTGTTCCTTTTGTTTGGAACCCTATTGAGGATATAACATGCTGTAAGCATTGCTTCACCCCAATATCCTTTAGATAATCCAGAATAGGACAACATGGCATTAACCATTTCTACCAAAGTCCTATTCTTCCTTTCTGCTATTCCATTTTGTTGTGGGGTGTATGGTGCAGTAACTTGATGCACAATACCGGTGGATTCAAAATAACTCGGATGATAGAATTCTCCTCCCCTATCGCTTCTAAAGCATTTAATGAAAGTTTCATGTTGAAGTTCTACTTGTGCTTTAAACATTTTGAATTTATCTAAGACTTCATCTTTTGAATGCATTAAATAAACATAACAAAATCGAGTGCAATCATCAATGAAAGTAACAAAGTACTTTTTACCACCAATGGTGGGCCAACCATGTAAATCACATACATCTGAATGAATTAAATCTAGCACCCTAGAACTTCTTTTAACACTTTTAAAAGGTTGTCTTGTAATTTTAGTCAACATGCAAGTAGTACATGAATCAAAGTTTTTATCAAGATTAGGAATTAGATTTGATTTCATCATATCCTCCAATTTTCTAAAATTAACATGTCCCAATCGCATATGCCATAAATCACAAGACTCAACAATATAAGCAGAAATCATATCATTATTATTAATATTTGCAATATTACATTTGAACATATTCTCACACAAATATCCCTTTCCTACAAACATACCCCCTTTTGAGAGGATAAATTTATCTCCCTCAAATACAGATTTGAACCCATTCTTATTAAGTAATGGTACAGAAATCAAGTTCTTCCTAACTTCAGGAACATAAAATACATCTTTAAGAGTAAGTGTCTTTCCAGAAGTGAATTCAATCTCTATGGTCCCTTTTCCTTGGACTTGCACAGTTGAAGCATTTCCCATGTACAAAACACTCCCATCTTCATTGATGGTCTTAAACAATTCCTTGTTTTTGCACACATGACGAGTAGCACCAGAGTCTATCCACCAAGAATCAACATCTTCAATCATGTTGATTTCAGAAATGACCGCAACAAGATCATCATTTGTTGCACTTGAATTCTTTTCTTTGTTCTTCTTTTTCAAGAACCTGCACTCATTCTTAAAGTGTCCTTCTTTCCCACAAAAATAACATTTACCTTTCTTTTTCTTTTTAATGTTATTACCATTGTGGTTTTGAGACTCATCATTTTCATGATTTCTCTTTTTGGAAGTCTTACTTGATTTTCCCTCTTCCACAACATGCACCTTCTCTTGAGTAATTTGATTTTTAATACCTTCTTGTTTTCGGTATTCTTCTTCTAAACGAAGGTGATTTCCAAATTGCTCAAGAGAGATATCTTCCTTCTTATGTTTCATGGATCGTTTAAAATCTTTCCATGAAGGAGGGAGTTTGTCAATTATGGATGACACAATGATAGTTTCATCCATATGCATGTTATGTTGTTTGTAGTTGTTAAGAATACGTTCAATATCATATAATTGTTCCATAACAGGCTTACCATCTACCATTTTGTAATTATTAAATTGTGAGACAAGGAATTTCTTACTTGTAGCGTCTTCACGCATGTATCTGGTTTCCAATTTGTCCCACAAATCCTTTGCCGATGGGCTGCTCTGGTAGATATCGAACAGAGAATCAGACATACCATTCAAGATATGTCCCAAGCAGATGTAGTCATCGTTGTCCCACTTCTGTCTCTCTCTGGTCTCAGCAATGGTTTCATCATCTTTCTCCACGGGCCTTGCCATGTTCAGAACGTAAGCCACCTTCAATGTTGTGAGAAGAAACTTCATTTTCTTCTGCCAACGGATGAAGTTTCCTCCATCAAACTTTTCCAACTTAACAAAGTCAGAGGTCATTTCTTTCAATGAAGCAGCCATAAAATCGAACCTAAAGATTGTTAATAATCTTGATTTGTTGGGAAGAGGCTGCTGCACTTGAAACCTGAAATGATTAATGGTTATGCACGAAAACTCAAAGCGTATGGGGTTGCCACACTAACCTTTAGGTTCGATTCGCCCCCACCAATAACTTTATATTGGATGCAATAGGAATGTCCAGCGAATCCCCTTCAGGATACTATGAGTTCCTTGATGTGTATTGCACAATCACACCAAGCGTATCTCCTAACAATATTTGACAGAAATATGTTTCCAACAATTCACTCATGCATTAGAGAATTGATGGATGATTTAGAGTATGAGAATGAGGGAGAATTTGACTGTAATTGATGTCAAAAACGTGCTCCTTCTGATACACAAATGCCATGCATTTATAGTGCATCATATGCCCCTTCATATGAGAGAATGCAACTTTTAATCAAAAGTTACAACCATATACATTCAACTTTTGGCTTGAATCAATGCAATGATTCATGATTTATCAGTAAATGATAACTTCCCAATGTATACAAGTCATTCCCATGAAGAGTTACAACTTTTGGAACCCAAAACTATGAGAAAAAGTGCAGAAAAACACATCCAGTCCCGTGGTAATCGATTACCATATGCAGGTAATCGATTACCCAAAGTCTCTGTTTACCGTTTGCAAATTTTGCTTGATGTAATCGATTACATCAATATGGTAATCGATTACCATGTGTAATTTTCTGTTTTTCAGTTTTTCTCACCTATTTTGGAAATCTCCAACAATAATCACGAGGGAATAGGTAATTACCCTCAAAATTGTAATTTTCAAAAAAATTTCTTTGAATTTTGTGAAACTTTAATTACCTTTTGAAATTGTCAAACGATAGTCAATTTGTCCCCTCCGTCAATTTTTTCCGTTAGTCAACATGACATGACATTTGACTGTCTACGTGGCACTGCCACATGTCTGACGTGTCATGCCACGTCACAAGGGGGTAAAAAAAATTTCTCAAATTTCTTTTGAAAAAAAAATCTTGATTTTTTTTTACGGTTATGTGCAAATACCCCCTTGAAATTTTGCACTTATATGCAAAATGCCTCCTAAAATTTATAATAATCAAGCAAATTAGTTCATTTGACAAAAATATTCTTATGCTCTCAATGACATGCATCTGGCAAGACAGCGGTTTGTGATATGATTATTCTGTAAGTTCAAACAATATGATCAATGCAAGATTGTTAAAGTCTTATTTATTTGTTAAAAATATCCCTATAACTTAAATTTATTCTCATGTTGTGGTGTTAAAATATTCATATAACTTAGATCTCTATGATCAAGACTTTTAAATACGTATGATCAAATGTACTAGTTACTTAGTGTTGCTGCTTTAGAGGGAAGGTTTAACTAATTTCTCCCTTTTTCCCGAGGAAAATTTATGTTTCTATGTTCATAAAAATTGTATGCACATGAGTACATATGTGGTGCAGAATTGTATGTTTCTATGTATGCTTCTGTGACATAAAATGTGTACAGTAAATAAACAAGAAATGCTCATAAAAACCTAGTATGCAATCAGCAGCAAGAGCATTTCTACATTTCTTATAATAGATTCAAAACACCAGCCTAAGCCAACATGCCGGCTAAGTGAATAATCTTACCCAAATCCATCATATAGAAATATTATATTTATGCATCTGTAAGTAGTAATGTAGAATCAAAATGGCTTGCAAATCATTCCATCTCAAAAAATGAATCAAACATATGTGTCACAAAACCACAATCTCTAAGGTATAGGATTCTTATAGATCTAAGTTATAGGAATATTTTAACACCACAACATGAGAATAAATTTAAGTTATAGGGATATTTTTAACAAATAACAATCTTGCATTTTTCATATGCACTTGTTTTCTCACACATTTTCATATGCACTTGTTAACAAATAACAAATAACAATCTTGTTTTCATATGCACTTGTTTTTCATGAGTATAAAGTTTCCTCACACATTTTCAATAGAAAAATAAAATCTTTATTCGAATTGTTTTCCTAAATTAGCTTTTTCATATGCACTTGAATAGAGATGTCAATTTGTATCTGTAAGTGGAGATTTATGTGTTGAATGTTGATTGTCCCATTTGGGACTCTGCAAGCAAGTAGAGATTTTCTCGTTGCGGGGACTGAGAAAATGTTCCTTTAAGGGTTATACTTCTCTCAATCACATATCTCTTCGTTGGAGATCATACCTCATTTGCGGGGATTGCATCCCAGATTAATTTACTAAAATAACTTCTTTATATGTATATATTCAAATATTTCTTATTTTAGATTTATTTATCTTCACAATATATAGCTTTCTTTTTTACGTGGTGTTTATTGTTGTCACAAGACCTGCAACAATGTCTTCATTTTGCCTTTGTTTTATGGTTCAATTTTAATTTCTTTTACTATCAATTTGCTTAAAAATAATTTTTTTTTAAAAATGTAACTTTTTATTTATGGTGATTATGTTCCACCAGATTCATAGACCATAGGGTTTTGCAAGAACGGGCAGAAAAAAAAAACCAAAAATGATAATGGGGATGAAGAGCACTTTAGGTGGCGGGAATCGGGAGTGGGAGAATACTCCTTGTTCCCGCCCCATTGTCATCCCTAAATTTGAAACAATATATTTATTATGGATTATTTTACATTATGTGTATTTTTGTCATTTTTATAAGAATAGAGAGGGAGAACAAATATCACATTGTCAAAGATCTCTTGAGCAAAGTCTCGGATACTAATCATCGATAAAGTTAGTGGATATTTTGCACCTCGGGTGCAACCTTAACCTAAACCCTATATATATATATATATATATATATATATATATATATATATATATATATATATATCGATGTCCAAACAAGTCTATTTGTCAAAAATTAGTAAAATAAAAAAATTGTCACTTGATTGATAGATTTAATCTTACTTTCAGTCTCTACTCTCTACAACATGGCTTAGGCTACGGTAGGTGACCTGTATAGGTCTCTTACCGTGAGAGAGCTGCTTTTTTTTTCCTTTCCAAAATGAATATGGACTCTAGGATGCACGGTCTAGTGCAACAAACGCACGGTCTAATACAAAAAACGCACGGTCTAGTGCAAAAAATGCACTAGCATAATTTTATATATAATTATATATTAAATTAATTATGAGCAAGGCCAAAAAAATAAAATAAATGAAACAAAAAATTAATAAAAATGTTAAAGTTGAAAGAAAATATATAATGTTATAAGCTATAAGCTGAATAGCCACATGAAATGGCATTCATGAGAGATATATAAATAAAAAAATTCTCAACTTTAGTCAAAAAATAAATCCTAACCCTAACCTTAACCCTAACTAAATTGATTATACCTTAGAAATGGAACCACTTATATGATTATGTTGGATATTTGAATGTTGGCTACATGTTTGGTAAATCAAAATGTGCAAGCAATGCTTCTTCAAAAGTTATTTGTGTCTTCAGAAGCTGAATATGTGCATCTTCAGAAGTTGGGTCAGAAGCTACAGTACTTCAGAAGCTGATAACTTTGCTCTGCGAAGCCACTGCGCTCTGCGAAGGTCTTCAGACGCTGGTACTGTTCATCAGAAGCTGAACTGGTCATCAGACGCACTGTTCAGACGTTGACTTCTGTTGACCTTCAGAAGCTGCCTTCAGACGTTGACTTCTGTTGACCTTCAGAAGCTGTATTTCAGAAGCTGATTTCTGCGTTCTTTTTGTTAATTCTTTCTGCGTATCTTTTGAAGATTTGTTTGAAGTTTTATCCAGGCTAATGGTTCTAGAAGATTGAGTAGTTTTACGTGAAGATCTTGTTGAAGATTGGCTTCGTTTATTTATGAATATATTTTCAAAGGAATCTTTGCAAAATATATTTCAGAAATATATTTCCTTCTATGAGCTTCTAAAGAATTTCAGAATTATATCTTTGAGGATTTTTTTAGTTCAGAACCAGTACCTGCCAGAATTTCAATTGGCATCAGAGCAGGCACCCTGCCTGTATTTGGGTGAGCTCCAGGGAAGGTGTTTCTAGCAAGAATGGACAAAGAAGGAGGATTTGTTAACAGGCCACCTCTGTTGGATGGGACCAACTATGAATATTGGAAATCTCGTATGAGTGCTTTTCTGAAATCTATTGATAGCAAGACCTGGAAAGTTGTTCTGAAAGGTTGGGAACATCTTGTTGTGCTGGACAAAGAAGTAAAGAAGACATCTGTGTTGAAACCAGAAGAAGATTGGTCCAATGATGAAGATGTTTTATCTCTTGCAAACTCCAAAGCCTTGAATGCTATATTCAATGGAGTGGACAAGAATATATTTAGAATGATCAAGCAGTGCACAATAGCTAAAGATGCCTGGGAGATTCTCAAGACTACACATGAAGGCACATCCAAGGTAAAACTGTCCAGACTTCAGCTTCTGACCACAAAGTTTGAAAATCTCAGAATGTTGGAAGATGAGAACATACAAGACTTTTACATGAATGTTCTGGACATGGCTAACTCTTTTGAATCACTTGGAGAAAAAGTATCTGATGAGAAGCTTGTAAGGAAAATTCTCAGATCCCTACCTAAGAGGTTTGATATGAAGGTGACTGCAATTGAAGAAGCACATGACATCTCCAGCATGAAGGTGGAGGAATTGATTGGGTCTCTTCAGAACTTTGAAATAAGCAGAACTGATAAGAAAGGGAAAGGTGTTGCTTTTGTGGCAAATGATGAAAGCTTATCAGAAGATATTGTGTTGCTGAGTAAACAGTTTAAGAAGATTCTGAAGAAGACAAGAACTAATCAACCCAAAGGTGTTCAATGTCATGAGTGTGAAGGATATGGTCACATTAGAACAAAATGTGCCACATACCTCAAGATTCAGAAGAAAGGTTTGGTTGTGTCTTGGTCTGATGAAGATGACTCAGAAGGAGAAGAGAAGCCTGTCACTGCTTTAACTGGTAAATTATGGTCTGATGATAAAGTTAAGGTTTCTGAAACACTATCAGAGTCTGAAGCATCTTCAGAGTCTGAATGCAGTGATGAAGAACTGTCTTACAAAGAACCTGCTGAGTTTTGCAAGAAGTTGCATGTTCAATTTAAAGAAGTGTGCAAGTTGATGGAAGAACAAAAGAGAACTATCAGTCAACTTCAGTCTGAAAGAAGAGACCATTTAGCACAGATTACTGATTCAAAGATGAGGTAACCCAGCTGAAATCTCAACTTGGAAATATGAAGAAGCAAGTCAGAATGATGAACTCTGCTACTGATGCGCTAGATGAGATTTTGGAGAATCAGAATCAAGGGAAACCAAATGGCATAGGATTTGTTGATAAGACTTTGAACATCAAACAGCAAAATCCTGCTAAGAGGTTCATACCTGCTGTTGATACTTATGATCCAATGATGAGCAAACCTAAGAACAAACCTCAGGGATCAAAAAGCAAGAAGACATCTCATCCTTGGGTATGTCATCACTGTGGTAAAAAGGGACACATTAAGCCTTTTTGTTACAAGCTACATGGATACCTCAAGCACTTTCAACAAAGAAAATCTGAACCTGTTGCAGTCAATGTCAAGAAGGTATGGAGACTAAATGTGCAAGTGTTGCCCAGAATCTAGAAGATAGGAAAGGAAAGACTGTTGCTGCTGACAGCAGGCCCACTCCTGTAGCAAAGAAGATTTTTGTTGCTGGACCATCTAAAGTCTGGAGCAAGGTTTTGGTTTATGTCCCTGTTCAGAAAGCACTAAAAGAAGAGGAAGTGGTTCCTAGTAAGTTAGAAGATATTGTTAAGCATGATACCATGCCCTATGTTCAGTGTGTTGAGGATGATGAAGATGTTACTGATATAAAAGCCTTAGATGGGAAGCAATTTGAAAATTTGAGGGGCCAACTAGGAAAATTTGTTATGAGCTTTTTCTGAGGAGACTGTGTGTGGATACTGTGTGATTCTGATCCTGATAATGGTTTTAGTAATGGTTCTGTTCTGTGTGTGGGTACCAAGTTTCTGTGATTCTGTATGTTGGTTTTGATGTTGATTCTGATGTGGTGTCTGTGTGAGTGTCTGTGTATGCTGTTATGTGTTATGCTGGTATGTGTTGTGTTTTTCTGCTCCTGAGGAATGCTGGTTGTTTTGTCAACATTGTTTGGCTAAAAAGGGGGAGAAATAATGTGTCTGTCTCAGAAGCTGTTCAACAGTTCAGGGGGAGTTGGAGCTTCTGATTGTCTGTTTCAGGGGGAGTTCCTGAATATGTGTTTCAGGGGGAGAAGTTGTACCTCAGAAATTGCTGCTGTATGTTGCAGGGGGAGTGTTTTGTGTGAAATTGAGTGAATTATTCCGCTGCTGACTCTGCTACATATGTGTAGTTCTTCATGGTTAAGTATTTTGGTTGAGTGAAGAACTTATCTTTGTGGACAATTTGATTTTAGCCAAAAATTTGCCAAAGGGGGAGATTGTTGGATATTTGAATGTTGGCTACATGTTTGGTAAAATCAAAATGTGCAAGCAATGCGTCTTCAGAAGTTATTTGTGTCTTCAGAAGCTGAATATGTGCATCTTCAGAAGCTAAATCAGAAGCTACAGTGCTTCAGAAGCTGATAACTTTGCTCTGCGAAGCCACTGCGCTAGGCGAAGGTCTTCAGACGCTGGTACTGTTCATCAGAAGCTGAACTGGTCATCAGACGCACTGTTCAGACGTTGACTTCTGTTGACCTTCAGAAGCTACCTTCAGACGTTGACTTATGTTGACCTTTAGAAGCTGCCTTCAGACGTTGACTTCTGTTGACCTTCAGAAGCTGTATTTCAGAAGCTGATTTCTGCGTTCTTTTTGTTAAATCTTTCTGCGTATCTTTTGAAGATTTGTTTGAAGTTTTATCCAGGCTAATGGTTCTAGAAGATTGAGTAATTTTACGTGAACTTGTTGAAGATTGGCTTCGTTTATTTATGAATATATTTTCAAAGGAATCTTTGCAAAATATATTTCAGAAATATATTTCCTTCTATGAGCTTCTAAAGAATTTCAGAATTATATCTTTGAGGATTTTTTTAGATCAGAACCAGTACCTGCCAGAATTTTAGATTATTTAACGGTTAATCAACAAGTACCCTTACAGGAAGGATCTTAAAGTTAAATTACTTCTATGGATGTTCACAGTAATCAAACTCACTATCAACGACAAGTATTACTAAAAAATGTTACCCTAACAATAACCAACTTGAACCAAAACTACTTTGAGGACTATTTAATGATTAATCAACATAAAGAATCTTAGACTCGGACTAATTGGATAAATGTTCATACATTAATCAAACTATTTATTGACAAATCAAACTCACGACAATTTTTCTAACACTAACAATCTTAGATTTTAAATGTTTTATAACAAGTCAAAGTCACTCAGACCGTTCACTAACAATCATAGGAATATATTGATCAGATTGTTCACCAACAACTCAGACTCACAACTGTTACCCTAACGGACATATAATTAGACTCAAAGAACTTCGATGAATTTTTGTTTGACCAGACTGTTCACCAACAACTCAGACTCACAACTGTTACCCTAACAAACATATAATTAGACTCAAAGTACTTCGATGAATGTTGTTCGATTGACCAGACTGTTCACTAACAACTCAGACTCACAACTGTTACCCTAACAGACATATAATTAGACTCAAAGTACTTCGATGAATGTTGTTCGATTGACCAGACTACTCACTAACAACTCAGACTCACAATTGTTACCCTAACGAAAAGATTCTTAAACTCAAAGTACTTCGATGAATGTTGTTCGATTGACCTGACTGTTCACCAACAACTCAGACTCACAACTGTTACCCTAACAGACATATAATTAGACTCAAAGTAGTTCGATGAATGTTGTTCGATTGACCAGACTATTCACTAACAACTCAGACTCACAACTGTTACCCTAACGGAAAGATTCTTAGACTCAAAGAACTTCGATGAATGTAAAACGATTGACCAGACTCAAAGAACTTCGATGAATGTAAAACGATTGACCCTCTCACTTATAACCAACAAGTACAGCGGATCCACTCCATATGTGTAGGATCGAATCATTTCCTCCACATCAATGTCTCTTTCAAGAGTCTTACAATCATAGCTTGCCTTGTAGTTGTCAGTGTCATCAGCCAGCGAGTCGTATAGTGTTACATGACAAATTTGTTTCACCTTTCGAGTTGGATCGTTATCTGCGATTAAAAAACGGTTGAAAACCCCTATTAACTGTGACAACGTATCATTTGGTAAAATCCACCAGCAATCAAACGGTTTGGTTATATGATGAAATTTAACATTGCAAACTATTCCTACGGACATGGACATGGTGAAAATGATAAGAGAATAAGGATAAAGAAGAAAAAATATCAAAACCAAAGATGAAATGGTGTGAGAGAATGAGAAAGGATGGTATGCATTTATAGTGCATGATAAATTATTATTTTTATTAAAACTAAAAAAAAAAAAATTCTGATTTTATCCTTCAAAGAAATAAAAAATCAGATTTTTAATACCTACACTTTTTTGACATATCTACATAAAAAATTAATTTAATCAACAAACTTTATTTTTATTCAAAATATACGAAAAAAATAAATTAATAAATAAAAATATTTTTTATGACAAACGAATTATTTTAATTAAATTTCATAGTTAATTAAAATTTTAGTAATGTACTTTGAACAATATTATAAATTTATTTTGCAATTGCTGATAAATACAAAAAATCCAAATAGAAAATGACAAAATTCTAATAGCTTTTGGGCATTTGCTGCCAGGCGAGGACAGACAGATTTCGCATTTTAATTGGTTGACAACTATCTGATCGTGCTTTTAAACCAACAGATCGTGCGTTTTAGCGAAGTATTCTCACTGACCGTGCGTTGTTTTGAGTAACTTACAAACGGTCCGTGCGTTATTTACACTAGACCATGCATTTCAAACTACAGAGTGTGCGTTTAAACCATCAGACTTGCAACAATTTTGATAAAGTGGCTTTTATTTTGGTGATTTGATATATGAATTTTGATAAAGTGATTTTGGTGATTTGATATATGAGCCACTTATCACACGCTTGCAGACAATTTGTATACTGGTTTTAGCAACAAAGATAATATAGGATGACGTTTTAGAGTCATAGAGTCATAGGTAATTTTAGTTGTAACATAAAAAAAAATCTGAAGTTTCTTACCGTAGGAGACCTAATGCAGTCTCCCACCCTAAACGGCGCCCTACGACAATCATGGAGCGAGTTTTATCAAAAATGAAAATTGTTAAGACAAGACTAAAAAAATGAACAATGAGCGTTTGCAAATAACCTATTTGTGTATATTAAAAAAGACATAGCTGGTATGCTTAGTACAACATCAATCATAAATATTTTTTTAACTTATTAGTTAAATTTTTACAGCATAGTTTTTGTGCTACTTAGTTGAATTTAACATAATAGTTTTTTTTTAAAGATTAACATAATAGTTTTAAAAGTATTATCGTTCCTTTCTTTAAAAAAAAGTATTATTTTTCCTTTGTTTCGTAAAATGTATGCTAATTCCATCACTATTCGCACCAATAACATCAGTTACCAAAAATATATTGTACTCACAAAACATTAATAGGTCATATATTTTTTGTCTTGGTGTAAAGCAAGGATTAAATACTCTCGTGACACTTTTACCTGTCATCGTAGAGATATACAACAAAACAAAACAAAAAATACTCTCAACGGCTCCTTTAATGTTTTGTAAAATTACAATTCGCTCATCTGTTGTTTATCTAATTTTATATATACTCTTCACTAATTATACCTTTCCTTTTTTGCTTTAAAATTATCGGAGTATTCCTTAGCAAATACACAACTTTAAATTGTATATCCGAACATGATCTAAAATAGAAAACAGTGTATCAAATTTGCTTATCCTAAGCTTTAACATTGTGAATACTCAATATGTAGTATTTATTCATTGCTCATTCCTTCAACTTTAATGATATATACTCTGCACAAAAAGAATAGTAATCCCACTAAAGGAAAATTTAAAACTTAAATCAAGCTCTATGTATTTAGATATTTTTGCTAATTTAGCAACAAATTCATAACGGTGTATCCTCTTACCATCAATTTTTTCGATTTTTGTTTTGTTTTTTTCAAAGGGACCTCCTAAAGTGGTTGAGATCTCATTCTAGATGTGACTCATCAACCAACTAAATTAATGAAGCACTCCTTTACTCACTTGGTATGATCAAGTGGCAATACATGCAAGTTAACTGCACTCTTCATGGAATGTGAAGATTCAAGCAAGCAGCAATATCTACAAAGGAAGTGTACATCAAGGGCAGCAAAAGGAAACAATTCCCTTAAATTGTTCTTTTCAGATATTAAAAAACTGGCACAGTTAAACAAACTTACCAATATTTAGGGAGCAATTCTAGAATGCAAAATATACGATCAGCCAAAATTGTGGATATACTTGTTATAACGTTTTCTATGAATCAAAAGTGGAAGTAGGGAGAATGAAAGAATCGACGTAGTACCTACTTGCATAAGCTTATAGATAACACTTGCCAAAATCAGTGGGCAACATATCAAGCATATGGCACATGTATCTTCTAGTCTAGCCATAAAATGCTGATTCTAGTAAAGCTAATAGAAAGGATTTAAATTCCCGACTTTGATTTAGTTGCATTGCATGTACCGTTAACCAAACTCCAGGCCAGAAAGGACTGCCACCTTTTATTGGATCATGCAGTTGAGGCTTGATATCTGCAAAACAGCATATGATATGTGTACTTTTGCTGCCGCCGAAATTCACAGTTTAGACTTTTGCGCTTCAACATCTGCAAAATGAACTCTATCCAAGATAGTCATCACTGCAAAACTGATATGGAAAACTAGTATTACATGAGAAAAATAAAGATGCATAAATACATACATTACAATAATCGATACTTCATTGGACAGCAGTTAAATTCTGATAAGATTGTCCAAAAAAATTAAGGATATTGATCCTCATGTTGGCTTCCCATTGCAACATATTTCTATACATGCAGTGTAAAAAAAAAAAAAAACTGTTTTGTGAAAGAAAAGGATTTGCTGGAAGATTCACACTGGAGCCAAACATTGATTTATTATATATTTCCAGAAAGATATTTTTTACACTGGAGAGTATTTTAAATAGATAGATTGGCTTAAGAACTGAAGAAATGTTCACATTGGATTTTGACCAAATGTGACAAATATTTATGAAATTTATACAATGTCGCAGCATGAAATCCAGAACGACTGGATTTGCCAACTGCATTCAATAGTAGATTGACAGAATCATTTTGACATGAACTCTGTGTTTGGAACTCTGTACATCTCCAGCAATGGGGAAATCAATTCACAGATTACGCTTTCTCCCCTAAGAAAAAAATTGTAAAAAGCAGATAACCCATTTCCAAGAGACAACATTATCCCTCATCATCAATGTCATCATCACCAGAAGGATTCGGTCTAGTCTCTGATAATGAAAGCCTCCTTGGCTTTACTGAGCCCGACTCAACAAGTCCTTCTGATGATAAACTTAATGCAGCAGTTCCTGATGAAGAACCTAGCAGACGCCGTCCTGCGGCTTCAGCTAAAGGTGATGCGGATACATTATAGGTGAAGATTCCCATTGGATGGTCAAACTTGCAGCTTGGACCAAATTTGCATATGCCATACCGCGAATAGAATACACAAAGTGGTTCTCCCTGCAGAAAATGGGACTACCTCTATCAGATTGTACCAAAATCAATCAATGTACCAAATCAATGTGATGAGAACATTGATACAATAATTGCATATCTTATTATCTCTCTCAAATAACTAAAATAATGCATTTATTCACTTCACCCAATAAAAAGGTCAATGTTTACTTTATTTCACACATTTGAAAGAAGAAAATAATAACACAAATATATGGATACATATTTTGGGAATGATATGACCATCAACAGCAATGCTGCCACATATCACAATTTGTTTAGATAACATAACCATAAAAAAATTATATTTCAAACAACTCGTACAAGCTACTCTTTCCCTCAGTTCCCATATATCCCATACTGCCTCTGCTCTTTTTCCTCTCTCCAATACGAGACCATGGGATATTAGTTACTCCCTTTGATGGTCGCGATTACTTGGGGAGCAGTTACCCTGTTTCCCATGTAACATCTTAGGTGGGAATATATCACAGACCAACATAGAATTAATTTTAAACCGTTATTACTGTTAGTAACTCGCCCTTTTCTTGTTGTGTTGATGACTTTTGGAATGTGTTAAAAGCCTAGCTTTTAGAAACAAAGTGATAAAATGTTAAAAAAAAGGCCAACAAGTTATCATCATACAATACAACAGCAAATTTATCAACACAGAACGCCAGAGAAGTTTAGAATCAATCTTCCTTTTAGCTCCAGCATTGAGTTCATAATTCAGGAGAGAGATAGATATGACATCCGAAATCAGATGACCCGTATTTTGAGTATAGGGTCCCAATATTCCTTCACAGAGCACAAAGCCCAACAATTGTGTTGGGTATATCTCTACTAAAATCGTAGGGTCCTATCCAGAGCTAAAATTCAAAGGATACATATACAAATAACAGACAAATGTAAAGGCTTTTTTTGCAAAGGCAGACAAATGTAAAAGCTTAAAGAGTAATGCAGTAAAAAATTAAATAATCCACAAGCAAAATTAAGAAGACTCGTTCTTTTTCGAGGCCTTGACAAACTCAAAATTTAAAACCTATGATAATTATTAATGAAGTTTAAACTCAGAAATAAATAATTTAACAATGAAACATAAACATGATATAGAACCCGATAACAAGATATCAACTCACAGGACGCAAAGGAAGGCCAAGGGGACTCAAAACACAATCAGGGGCAGGAATTTTCCTCTCGCGAGGATGGTGAAAACGACAGACTGCACCGAACTTGCAATCCCCAGTCTTCATGTAGAATTGGCATTCAGGCTGATCAGGTCTCTCTGGAAAAATGTTCTCCCTTTGCAAAGCATAGAATCCTACTGGCACAGAGCCAGAACGGTATTGAGAATATACCCCTTGGAGTCCTGCATTTTCTGGATCACCATGGTGAGAAGTTCCATAGGTTTGATCATTTCTCATTGTTTGTTGTGGACTGTCTGATCCCATTTGACCCTAGAATAATGAATATTCCATTAGATGCTGACACATTACAGTATTGGAAAGTTTTTAGTACAAAGATAATTGCATATCTGCCATATTACATTAAATTAGAGGTTAAAGGATGGATAACCATATCATACAGATGATGCCAAGTTATTCTCTGAAAAACGCAGACAGTGAAATTGCTCTTCAATAAAAGTACAATTTTCCAGAAGAAAAAGACCTTTATGGACAAGGACGTGAGATGGGGATGTATGCCAATCGCCCAACTAACTTAATCATGGTGTTATGAACCAACTCTTCAAAAAGTTCAAGCCACCAAGTGACAGCAGCACATGAATAGTTTTATGCCGAACAAGCCCCCCACCACACACACACACACACAAGTGTATTTTTGGAATAAAACAAAAAAAATCACGACACCATGTCACTTACCAACTATACCAAAACCTTAAGCTATGTGAAAACACATAAATGATTTTAAATTCGACAAACAGAAACAATATGGCACACTCTTGAGACAACAGTGTGGCTCATAATCAACCACAAGCATAGAATACCACGTCTTTCTATTCCTTTGTTATAACCTATCCTACGAAAAGATTGGATGATCTTACATTATATGTACTCCACCCAGGCACTGAAACCACTCCTTGAGGTAGAATTAAAGGTGCATAACTTGAGGGGCCTTGCCACCTTGGACTGGGAATGTATGATGAAGTAGACCAATTTGTAATTCCTGCCGCATATGACTGCTGACCTGCTGTAGTTGGAGACTGGACAGTAGGATAAACAGGAGAACCCCTCATTGGAAGTACCATATTACTTGGTTGAGGATGGTGAAATTTACAAGTGTTCCCAAATTTGCATTGACCAGTTCTTAAATAATAAGCACATTCAGACTCATTCTGCATACACAACAAACAAAGAAAATATAAAATTAGACTATTAATTAATATTAAGGATCCCATAAAACATTCAGGTGTAAGGTAATAAATAGAAGCATACAAGACCACAAATTTTAGAAAAACAGAGCTGCGAAGAATGCTCTGAATCAAAGCATAGTATAAAAAGTTTATACGGCAAGTTCATAGCATGAAACCAAATGAGTAATGAAACAATAATTGGCCACAAATTGATGAACAATTACTGATTTGGCTGTAATTACATATAAACAAGAGGGAAATTTTGAATACTAACTGGGCGGAGTGGATAGCCTAAAATATTCAAGGCAACTCTTCCAGCAACCCCAGCTTTGTCTTTAGGATGATGAAACCTGCATGTGGCTCCAAATTTGCAAGTTCCTGTTTTCAGATAGTACTGGAAAACACAAAATAGATATCAATATTCGTAATATGGTGAATACGTAAATACACAAGTACAGATGTGTACAATGACTAAAGCAATAATAGGGCTTAACATTATAGGTTTGTTATTAACATTGATATTTCATGCAACTAAACAGAATAAATAGATCTTAAGAGAAACATGGATACATGTGTTTTTTTTTAAGTAATTAGCACACTGGAACCAGTAAATTGTTAAACTGGTTTTTTTTTTGTTTCACATAGGCTCCCTCTACTGGAGGTAATCCTATTTGAGGCATGTCGGGCACTAAATGTAGGTACCTCTCCCGACCGGGATTTGAACCTTGGTTCACTACGTTGTGGGAGTCCAGCCCCTTCCACTAGACCCAACCCATGTTGGTTGTGAAACTGGCTTTTAATTAAAGGTAAACTGAACTAATTTTAAATGAAAAAAGACCAGTTACCTCAAAATTCATGTAAATTCATGCATACAAAAAGCAACAAACAAATTTGATCAACTTTCTGCCCAAATACACTACTTTCAAACAAATCTAAATAAGTCATTCCAGAGAGGCAGAGATAATAATACAAAAATGGATTACATGCATAATGCAACACTCATTGACAGCTTGATCTTTTTAGCCCCCCACTGCCAATCTCCATTCATCGAAATGTTTAAACCTTCCAATCTTAAAGATAAAGGATGTCTTCCTTATATTGGACATGAGGACTCCAAATCTAATTATCGCACATAGATTACTTATGTGACTTATAACATCATTATCTTTTATTAGGATTTTTTTTTTTTGAGGAGACCTTTTATTAGAAATTTGAATTGCAATCAAATAGAAATAAACATTCATATGGGCTGATCTCTCAGGAAATTCCAAGTATCCTTGAGAATTCAAGTTGGTGTCAAAGCCTCGTTTTAACCCGGGCCTTGATCATGGGAATACTTTCTCAACTTTTGCCAAACCGCCATTTGTCCAAATGGTCTATATATGGTCTCAATAAATTCCCAATGCACAGTTTGCAAAAATTAGTAAAGTTATACAGCATTTGGTATAGTACGTACTAAGGTAGATCATTTTGTGTTCTATAATCATTTATCCTCTAATAATAAGTTTACATATTTGTTATTCTTAGATAGGGGTTATCATTACTACAAGAAACAATCAAGAAGGCATCGAATGTCTAAATTAGCATTTATCTTTCAAACTGAAGACTTGGGCCAACTACAGTATTTTGTTGGGATTGAGGTTATGCAGTCAGAAATGAGCATTGTCAAAAGCAGAGTTTCAAGCTATGGCTCTTGCAACTTGTGAACTTACATAGACATAAAACAATTGCTTTAGTATTAAGTTTTGCAAGAGCAGACCTATAAAACTTATTTGTAATGATTGAGTTTCATTGCACGGACACTGGATCCAATCTAGTCATTCAACATCTAATTGAACATAGAAGCTGATTGCCATCTTATATGGGATAAAAGTCTCACTATGGACATCACTGCTACTTCATATGTGAACTCATTAGATGAACTATAAGGCATATTCACCAAATCTCTTCAAGCACATAGGATAACTTTGATATATAACAAACTTGATTACACATGACATGTCTGCCCCAGCTGAATTGGGAGAGTTGATTATTATAAATAATTTCCTCGTCTTGTATCCCTATAATTTAGGAGTTATCTTTTAATGGGATTTGAATTGTTACTGGATATAACTATAAATTCAAAGGGCCTAAGAAGAAATCTCTCAGCCCATTCCAAGTGTTCTAAAGATTTCATGTTACAAATTTTAAACATTTTAAAATTCCATCTATGAAATAGGAATTCACAGAGCATGCACATGAACAAGCAATATGCACCTTATGCAGTCATTGAGAAACAAGTACATGCCTGACATTCTGGCTGCCCTGACCTTTCTGGGAACTCGCCTTTCATCCGTGCAGTGGCAATAGCCTGACAATATTCAAAGTAAAACTTATCAGATACCGATATTATCTAATTATGTCCGGTCAAATAAAAAAGTATCAACAACATGGCGTGATAGATTCAACATTAGATGGCACATCAACAATATCATTATAAAAATAAGTGAAAACAGTAAAAAGAAATATGGTGCTTAACAGAGAATGTATCTGTCGAGAGAGAAAATGCTAAACACAATGCAAAGTAATGTACTCCTGAACACGTGTGCAGGTAATTTTTTTCTGAAAGAAACCAAGCAAAGAACACTTGTTGAAAGAAGAATATTAAGGGGCAGCGGCAAAACCAAATAGTTACAGTTTCAACTGCCTATAGCTGCCAGCACCTTGGAAATTAGTGATAATAAGGGTGTGTGTGATGGAACAAAAATACAAACAAAAAATTCTGTCCAAGTATCAAAAATATCAAATACATTCGTAATAAATTTATAAATACAATTTGTCCATATGAAATGCATTGCTCATACCAGCTTCCTGTTAGGAGGATGATTAAACCGACATGTTGCTCCAAATCTACAAAGACCAGTTCTTATGTAATATGAACAATCTGGTTCTCCTGGATGCTCCGGATACGGTCCTGATTCCATTGTTTCACTTGGCCTCAAGCTCATTTGCCACATTGCCTCTGAAATACCAAAACATGTACAAGTCAATTTCTCAAAAGAAAAACTGAAGTAACATATCTATCATAAATCATCAATTTCACTTTCACTACATTCCAAATACACAGAGACTCGGACTCTTGTATTTGTCATTATGATTATCTCAGTGTAACATAACTTGGCTTTAACTTGGGGATATGCATCTGAAAAATGGAAGCATGGAAAGTTCCAAGTCACAGACACTGTCAGGGTCCTTGATGGCCCCACTGTGATGAAAAAGTTAACCCCTTTGCACGACTTTTCAAAAGCTGTCATGGTCTACACTACAAATTCTTCACAAAAAAAAAAAGTTTAAAAATATTCATAGATGAAAAAATGGTGTAAAAGTTTACATCAACGAAACAATTTATCTATCATGAAATCAACGGTCTTAACATTTATTTATTCATAAAATTGTTGGTGATTTTCTGCGAAATCAAAGGTGCGATCGCAGCAGCCTTGCATGCATATGTTAGCAGAAAAGGAAAGACATTGAATAATATTAGATTTGAATTTAAGAAAAGTATACGAACAGAAACACATGAACTGCAACTGAAGCAATAAAAAAATAAAAGAAAAAAAAGGTAGTTGGTTCGTAGAGAGTGACGGTTATTGTAAAAGGAGATTAAGATTCTGAGATCTTATACAATAATAAGAGATTGAAGAATTAAGCGATGATCGGAGATGAGATGAAATGAAAAAAGAACCTTGAGGGATGGCATCGTATTCCATTGATGCAGCATATAGAAGTATCAGATTAGAATTGGAATTGGAATTGGAATCATGTCGCACTCAAAAACTTACAGCCCCACGTTTCGTTAACTCAATGAAATGAAATGTAACTCCCCGGGATCAACCTCCACCCTCGACAGCGAGAGAAAAACAATTATAATAATAATAATTAAATTAATATTTATTTATTAATATTAATATTGTTGTGATTGTGATAATAAAAAAGGAAAATGAGTGAGGGGGAAGAGAGAGAGAGAGAGAGGTGTGTGTTTTGCACTCCTCCACTCCACAAATGAGAACAAAGGATAAAAGCCAACCAACCAACCTCATCTCATCTATCTATGATCTATCTATAACTCTTTCTTACTGTTCCTAGTGATCGCTCTCTCGCTTTTTTCACCCGCCTTTTCCACAACACACGTTTCTTTTTTTCTTTTCTTTTTCCTTTTCCTTTTTGTTTAATCCACATATTTTGACTTTCCTTTCTTTGTCCATATATGTCAACTTGTTATAAATGCTCTGCATGACAATTTTGTTTTTATATTCACTTTGTATTTTTACCATCTCTCTATTGTTTTGATTTTTGTGTTAAACATACATTTCTTTAAATATTTTGTTTATCCCATAAGTTGTCTTAAAATATGATTTATTCAAATAACACTCTCTTTATAAAATAGTATACAATAAACACTTTTTGAAATTTATGATAAAATACACCTTCCATATTTTACTATAAATTATTTTGTCATTTTCACACATGCAAAAATTGGAGATTATTTTATAGAATGAATAGCTTTTTTCGTCCTTCAATTTGCACGCATTCGTCAATTTCATACCCAAATTTTTTAAAAAGTCAATACATCTATGAATTTTAATTCATTTAGTCCCTCTGTCATGTTGGATCGTTAACGGTGATGACATGTGATGTTAAATGCTAACATGGATTGCCAACTCAAATGTCACATATTCACTAGCGAAAGTGATCGAAAATTTTGGTTTTTCTAGGACTTTTTTTGGAATGAAAGTCATTATAAATTGTTGGCTAAAATATTAAAAAGGTCCCTGCAAATATGCCTCATTTGGCTTTTGGTCTTTGTAAAAAAAATTGATTTTCGTCCTTGCAAAATATTTTGTTTTTTAAAATAGTCACTGGGCCCATTGAAGCTGGGCATAAGTGAAAAAAAGGTCCATGCAAATATGCCTCATTTGGCTTTTGGTCCTTGTAAAAAAAATTAATTTTGTTTTTCGTCCTTGCAAAATATTTTGTTTTTTTATTTTCAACTGCCACATAAGGTGCCAATGGGTCCAGGGACTATTTTAAAAAACAAAATATTTTGCAAGGACGAAAGTCAAATTTTTTTTTACAAGGACCAAAAGCCAAATGAGGCATATTTGCAGGGACCTTTTTAATATTTTAGCCTAAATTGTTACATTGTCAAATCAATTCTTGAATTATTCATTAAAAATCAAGATGGTCCCTGAATTATGTCACTCACTGTCAAAACGATCCTTGAATTATTTATCTTGATCCCTGATACTGTCAAGTAAATGCTAAAAATTAAAAGAACATGTTTAACTGTTATTTATTACATTTTGCATGTTTCAAATGAAGTTTCATCCACGTTGGATGTAACATCCGAGTCTTCATGCAAAAGTGTTGAAAACCACTTCAAATTCTCTATTTTCTACATCCAGAAGCATATGATATTATAAACCACTTGCAACCGTGGTTGGCAGCATGAGAAGAAGACACAATGAAAATCAAAAATATCAACTAAAATATTTGAGTTATTGATGAAAAACTTAGTATATAGTTTATATAAATAATATTTCAAGATGATGAAAACCTTAGTATATAGTTCATATAAATAATATTCAAAGCATTATTGATGGGCACACAAAATAAAAATGGCAATGCTCACATGTAAAGGATTTAGGCACTGTAATAATATTTCAAGCAACGAGATGTGGCTTTGATATGCTACCTATTCTTTTCAGTTTCCATTATTTTCTAATCCAATTCAATAATTGAGCATTGTACAATTATGAGGGAAAATATAAAACTGTCAGTGTAAAAGATGCAGATGCAACTTAAATGAAGTAGAAAAATGACAATTTGATTAAAACCAATTGGTCCTACAAAGACAATTTAAATTTACCAAGAAGAAAATAGACAATTGTGCCGCAACTGATGGATATATCAAATAAAGTCACATTTTAGTTACCTCAGTTATTGTTCTTTTCATTAGGACCCCTTAAAAATTTAAAAGGGATGTTAAGAAAAACACTTTAGAAAATTTTGTTATTGTAATTTGTTTGGATTTTCATGTACATATACAATACTAGGACCCTTTTAAATTTGCATACACATTGCATGTAAAGTATTCGTTATTGTTGATTATCTAATACAATTTTATCTTGTATTATCATGTTTTTTTTGTTACAAAGAGGGCCAAAGTCCATGGTATTATCATGTTTTGTTTGTATTTACTTATATGGGTTAAGCATTAATGCATGCCTTATCCCAAATGGTGAAGAGTTCTTTCACCTCCTTATTGTGCTATCAAATCACTAATCGTCCCTCAACCACCAGGACTGGAGCTTCTTTAGGGCTTTCGTATGCAAAATTATGTTTATAATAATGTGTGCTTGTGGATGTAGAAAACAGAGAGAATTTCAAGTGGTTTTCCACACTTTTGCATCAAGAGATCATTTTGATATTTAAGATAAATATTTCAATGATCGATTTGATAGTGAGTGGCATAATTTAGGGACCATCTTGATTTTTAATGAATAATTCAGGGATCAATTTGACAATGTAACAATTCGTAATGACTTTTATTTAAAAAAGAAAGTAAAAAAAATCAAATTTTTTTATCAATTTCGTCCCTGAATACGTGGCATCTGAGGTGGCAATCCACGTCAGCGCTTAAAGTTAAATGTTATCACCGTTAACTGTGAGACTTGACAGAGAGATCAATTTGATGATGTTTGTAAATTTCAGGGACGTTTTAAATATTTCAAATAATTTGGGACGAAATTGAACAACCTGTGCAAAATTCAAGGATAAAAATGTCTATTTACATAAGATTGGAGATTACTCAAAGGATTTGTGCGTAAGTTTGGAGATTATAATGCTCTTCATACAAAAATTTAGAGTTTGTATTTGGGCTTGGAGCTAACTTAATATGATAGAATTTCACATTTGTGTGTGGAAAATTATTTTGAATTGTTTATTAGCATGGTTACTAATAATTCCAAGACTAATGGGACAACTCCTTGGTTTATTTTGCTTATCATAAACCTCTTGGATCATAGTTGGCGCGGTCAAGTTCACCATACATAACGAGAAAGCAAGATAAGTATTGATTGACTTGCTAATTTCAGTGTTACCATGGATTTTGGGAATTTTATTTTAGATACCCCTCCTGGTGAGCTTAATAACCTCCTTGTTGATGATATTTCTAGGGATTTTGTGCCTAGAAATGTTCATTTAGTTTCTTCTTACGGACTTTTTGCACTATTTTCTACAAAAAAAAATATAGTTAATTTTATATTGAAAAAAGAAATAATGAATAAATTTAACTATGAATTTTTTTGTACAAAAGAGTGCGGAAAGCCCATGAGAAGAAACTAAACGAACATTTCTAAGCACACAATCCCCATAAATATCATCAATGAGGAGGTTATTAAATCACCTCCTTATTGTGCAAAAAAAACCAGCTGAACAATTTTTTTTTGCACTTTTTTGTATAATTTTATCATGGAAATTGTTGGACGATATGATGAATACAATGATAAGTTAGAGGGGAAGGAATAGATTATCATTTTAAAACTTGTTCGAAAGCGTGGTTGTACTAACTTTGTGAAAATCAAATTACTATATGGAATTACGCACTAGGCTCGTAGGATAACAAGACAAGCAATGATAAAATAACTGTAACACTCATATAAAGATTGTCTAGGATCTTATACGAGTATTAAAATTTCGTACCAGATACATTAATTTACAATACTGAAAGTTTTTCTCATAATATTACATCACATAGTAATAACACAACTAACTTTTATATATATATCCTTTTTTGATAATATACATCATAATACAACAAAGGTACGACATCTGAATACAGGTAAACTGAAACATCAAAGAAACCAGTACGCTCAATCCAAAGCTTTCTCCTTACCCTTGCTGCGTGCAACCTGTGAACCTGCATCAGAAGGAATGGGATGAGACATAATGTCTCAGTGAGCTCCAACCCAACCTACTGTTGGCAACCTCAGGGAACCTAGGGTCGCCATGCCTACTTTGGCAATCTCGGGGATCCTATGATCGCCAAGCTTTAACCTTACCCATAAAGGGTTTATACTTGCCTGAACCTGATAACTGTCTGATAACATAATAAAGTATTTTCCTGATATCATTATGTTAGATGCTAGCGTTGAACAAACAATAATTATCTGAGTTCATTTTACGGAATGCCCCCGAGTGGAGTAACCCCGAAGCACATTCCCCTGATAATCGGTGAAAATTCCTATCTGAGGCTAATCACCGGACTCCTCTTATCGTTGTGTGGACAACTCTCTCGAAGAAGTCCCATCCGGCGTATCCTGGAGTCTGCTGAACACAACTTAACTTGCATATAGACAGCCCTCTCGAAGAAGTCTCATCCGGCGTATCCCGGAGTCTGCTGAACATGCTTAAACTTTAACATACGTGTGGAAAGCCCTTTCAGAGAAATCTCATCTGGCGTATCCCGGAGTCTGATGAACACTTTAACATAATCTTATAATATAATCTTAACTTGACATATGTATATCTGATACATCATTGAACCTATGCATATCTGATGCATTCATCACATAAATAATCATGTGATACTTAACCTATAATATAAGGTTCTAAGCTTATCGTTCTCATAAGCCACTTAAATCATATTGGGTATGTAAACCCCTTATGCCTATCTGAGGCCTTGAATATTTAAAATATTCCTTGCACTTGTACGCTTAATGAGTACCTACTATTCTGCTTAGTTAAGGGAAACCTGAAAACTAACCTTTAACTACTTGATAACTTATGGATTAAATACCCGTCTCTATGTAAGATACCTATACTCATCCTATATTAATCCTTGAAGGTTCATAAGTATCTTTACCCCAAAGCATATCAAAGATCATTAGCATGGTACAATTGTTTGAAAATAAAATGTCATTCTTGGCAACTTCGCTCTGCAACCCCCTAACTTCGCTCTGCGAAATCCTGCGTCTGAACCTTCAGAACCTGGTAATCCTGAGTCTGAAGCTTCGCAGAGCGTCTGAAAGCTTCGCTCTGCGAACTCAACTTCTGATTACTTTGCAGAGCGAGGTCTAGGCGATGGCTAGGCAGTAGCAAAACTCTGCTACTTCGCTTTGCGACCCTGGGCGTCGCTCTGCGACTGTAGCAGAACACAGAATTTCTGAAAAACATGTTTTAATCTTAAAAACTTGATACCCAACTGCCCAGTGATCTTTGAAAACATGTCAGAGACTCATTTTAAAACTCTAAAACGTACTGTAATCAAGGATTAACTAGGATCAAGCATAGAATCAAAATAGGGGAAAACTAACCTTTTTCCTAATAACTTAGAAATTCAGTTATAATCCTCACACAATTAAACCCACAAGGGATACTGCTACTCTAAGGAACTCACTTAGTATTGTGTTGATTCTTGACAGCCTTCCTTTACCAAAACCCTGGCTTGTCTTACTCTTTCCTTTAGCTTCCTCTTGCTTCAAACTCTCCCCAAAAGCTTGCTTGCTTTCAACTCAAGAAATTAGAGAAGAAAACTGATAGATTACAGCTGCTGATGCTGACCGAAGTTCTTAGAGAGAGAGAGGGAGGGAAAATTTTGATCCTTAGTGAGAGAAGGGAATGTGGGAAAATGAAGAAATATCTATCCTTCCCCTATATAAAGTCCCTTCCTCTCATAATTACAACTTTGCCCCTACTCACTCATAACTCCTCTGATACTGTTAAAAGTTACGTCTAAGCGGGATATTACAATAACAATTCAACTTTGAACAAGAAACTCACACTTTAATTTTTATTAGTCAATCAGTTCTTAACACACTATATAATGCACAACCAATAACAATGTCAAACCAAACTCAAACTTATGAAATTAAATTCTACCACAAAAATCAATATTATTTGATATATGATGAATCAATCAAAAGGATAATGTCAACTATGTATATTGATTGAATTATCAACTAGGTTTCCAATTTAATTTTTCAAGTAATTCAATCACTAAGCATGTGAATCAATTAACCAATTAAGACATATCAAATTTTACAAGGAATTCTTACCAACCAAGAAGCGTTAACCAAGAGCTAAAACAACCAAAGGTTAGAAGAACAAGTATAAATAGTATGATGCACTTGTTTATTTAAAGCAAGATGTATCCAAGATACCTAGTTCCCTACGGATTTTGAGAAAAAAATTGGATGGTGTTGGCTTTGTAGTAAATGTTTGTAAGTTGACACTTATTATCAACATACTATAAAGTCATGTCATTCTTTTCAACATGATCCCTAAGGAGGTGATACTTATTTCTATATGTTTAATGCGTGAGTGTAAAACTGGATTTTTTGTGAAGTTAATTGCACTAGTGCTATCACACTTGATTGGTGCACAATCTAGTTTCAAATCAAAGTCTAAAAGTTGTTGTTTGAGCCATAAAATTTGAGGGCAACAAATTTCAACTGCAGCATATTCAACCTCCGCGGTAGAAAGAGTAACGTTGTGTTGCTTTTTGCTATCTCACGAGACCAGACAGTTTCCAAACAAGTGACATGTATCACTAGTATTTTTCCTATCCAATTTGCAACCGACAAAATTGATATTGGATAACCCAACTAAACAGCAAGCACTCCCTTTAGGATGCATAATTCAAAAAATTGATGTCCCACTTAACTATCACAAAATTCTTTTCACAATTTTTAAGTGGGATTCTTTGGGACATGTTTGATATCTAGCACACATGCATACACTAAACATAATATTTGGTCTACTTGATGAATGTTATATAAAGAAAAGAGTCAATCATACCTCGGTACCTCTTAGTAAGTTGGTTTTGATTTTTTATTAGAAAAATTGTTGCAGGGTGGAGAGAGAGAGAGAGAGAGTTTTGATTGATGAGTTTCTATGAACAGCCATTTTTATTTCTCTATGTTTGATCCACGAGGTGTGAGTTTTAAAGAGAAAACTTTTTTTATTATTTTAAAGAGGTTCATACCTTCTTTGCTAGGCCTTCTTTCAAAAACTTGGGTCAAAATATTACTGGTTTATTTTGATCGGCCTATTTGGTACAATGATGACTAAGGGTCAAATGCACATATTTGAGCCCACTTTCTCAAGCAACTAACTACATTTTTCCCTTTCTTCTCCATTCATTATCTTTATCATATAAGTTTGACCACTTTAGTGATTAACAAACTTTCATAATACTTTATCCCAATTAAAGTAATATTATCAAAATATTACTCCATTGTCAGTCCATGAAACCTTTCGACCATAATCGTATTGACATGAAAATAGCAAATAAATAAAATACTTAATTATGTCTTATGTACGAATATGAGTTAACGTCAAACCTTTGATATAGACACGTTGATTTTCAAAACAAAGATCATTGGTTTTCACATATTTCAGGTATCTATCTTAAAAATATCACACAATTTCAGACAGGATTACATTACATTACATCCTGGTTCCACTGTTTAAATTCAACAAATCATTCTTCGACACTTGTTTCTCTACTGAAACCTGGATACAATACGTCCTTCCAACCTCCATTTGTTCTGCATGTGGCGGCTATATACACATGTTAATTAATCACACATTATTTTTCCTAATTTTGTAAATAATTACTTAAAATCTTTTTTTTTTACAAAATATATTTCTTCTATATAATTATGAAGCAAATAATGTGTAATGTTACTTTATTTGCAACAACAAGCCGATAATAATATATAATTATGAAAACAACTTCATAAGCAACCATAACATTTACCTACATGCCATATTAATTTGTGACTTGTATTCATGCAGAACAATGTCACATATTTTACGTAACAAGAATTTAAGTGAATAAACAATATGTATATATCTTAAACGTAAATTCAAGTGCAACGGAAAATTTTAAAAATTATGTATCAAATGAATTCCTAAATTTCATAATTATGATTCATAATAATTTGGGAAAATTAACATTCTTCATTAAATGACGTTCAAACTAATCAACTTTAATTATGTATATGAATTCACCTTTAGACAATACCTAAATGCATTTTTAAAAATTTGTGATGACGTTGAATAAACATAATTTAATGGTAAACAATCATACTCAATTAGCATGCATGTATATCTTTGAATACACACGCAACAAGTATGACAACTAGTACTTTAATTTTCATTGGTTATAAGTTATGATTCATCTTTAGATGATCTGTATATGTCTTATAATATCGAATCTCAATGAATCTAAATATGTTATTCACATTTCATCTTAATCACAATTCAATCAATTAAATTGGAATAATAACTTTACTGAATTTGATCATTTTAGTGATTAACAAATTTTACTTTAACTGACAGTTAATGGCCTCCAACTTTAAAATTTGATATACTAAAGATTATAGTCATGATCGATGCAGAGAAATGATGAAATAACACATTAGTTCAAAAGTTTTATTTGTACTCAAAACAAACATCATATGTTTTGTAAATGCAATGTACATTTTTATTTTAATAAAAAAGTTTATGTGTATTTAACACTAAACATGCTAAAAATAATGTGCATTATATGTATAATAAAAGGAAAAAACAGGAGATATAAACTAAACCTGAAAAAAATAAGAATAAAATAATTTTTTTTATTATAATTCACTATTAATCCACATTTCTATTGATTTCGAATATAAGTGAGTAACATATTATCTATATCAAAAGTAATTTTTATCTATGATACAAGTATAAGTCCTAATGACAAGGGGGGCCAAAAGCAAAGAGAAGAAATTGAGCCAGGGGATGAGGAAGGAAGGCCCAAAAGAAGTGTCAGGAAGCCAGCCCGATTTAATTGAAGTTTTATGCCTAGAATATGCTTTTGGAAGATAGCTTAGTAGAGTATAGTACTATTTTGTAATCCAATGATCATGAGGATGGCATGTGTCCCTTGATCCTGCTATGAAGGAGAAAAACCGTTAGTGGTCCTCCATATATTGCTGTGACTAAGGAATGAAAAAGACAGGCAATATTTTATCCAAACTCTTCTCTCTCCCTCTAAGGCTTTCCTAGGTACTAGGAATTCAATTTTTCTTGCTTATTCTTGTTGGAACAAAATGTGTTTAGCAAGTCTCTCATAAAATAAGGGGGAGATTGTTGAAACATTTATGTGTAAACATATCTCTCTTTATGGTTTTGATGATAACAAAGTATTAAAGAGAAAATTGGTTATTTGCTAATGCTTTGTTCAAGTGTTTCAGAACCACATGCTTATTAAGAATTGATTAATAATGGTTATGAAGAACAAGCTAAAGAGCAAGAAGGAAAGCCAAGAAGCAAGGTTGCAAGGCTAAGTAGAAACTGGTCCTGAAGAAGTGCTCCTGAAGTGAAGCCTCTGAAGTGGTCCTGAAGAAATGCTCCTGAAGACTGGGTGCTTCTGATGAAGTCAACGAAAAGTCAGCATCTGAAGACCAGCTTCTGATCCGTACAATTGAAGCAGCTTTTGATCACTGTTCACTGAGAAGCTTCTGAAGTTGATGTGGCATGGATTCTGATCAGTACTGTGCGCATTTAATGCCTGAAGATGTCAGAACAACTCAATGGAACAGTTGTCTCCCTGACCCAAACATTCTCCAGGATTAAAGGTGGGCCAATTCAAAAATGGCACCTGCCCTGTTCTGACAGAAAAAGTGCAGCACACATTTGCAGCAACCTAGTCCAATTGCAACGGCTAAATTCCTGATTTCCAGCAAATCTCCAACAGCTCTAATTTTATCTATAAAAGGAGGGAGATTTGAAGAAGAAAATGTTGAAGACTCTTGAAACGTATTGCTGAAACTCTGCCCTGTTTTCTGTGTAAAAACTGTCATAGTTCAAATCTCTTAGAAATTCTTAAGTCCTTGTAAACTTAGAATTTCTGAAGGTTAAGAGTCTTAACCTGTGTTGTATTTAGAGAACACCTCTGATATTTGATCAAGTGTTCATCCCAAACTCCTTTACTTGTAAACCAGTTTGGTCCCTCAAAGTCTTAGTCTGAATACTAAGCAATTGTAATCTCATTCCTTTGTGGTCTGAGTCAGAAGCCTCTTGTCTTAGTGACTTGAGCATTGAGAAGTCTCTTGTCTTAGTGACTTGAGCATTGGAAGCCTCTTCCTTGGTGGTTGAGCATAGAAGCCTCTTTCTTTGTGATTGAGCAACTGGAAGTCTCTTCCTTAGTGGTTGAGCAAATTGTAATCATTGGATTATAGTGAAACTCTCTTGTTGGATACAAGGGGACAGGACTACTTCTCACATTGAGAAGGAACCTGTATAATTCTGTGTGTCTCTCTTTCCCTTACCTCTTAACTTGTTTTAATCCGCTGCATTCAACTTCTGATATCTGTTCAGAACTGATCATATCAGCTTCTGAACTGAACCTTAAGTTTTAAAAAGAAAAAGAACAAGTTTTTAGAGTCACACAATTCAACCCCCCCCCCCCTTCTTGTGTGTTTGTTTTTCTCACCTTCAGTTGGTATCAGAGCTCCGGTTCTGATATTAACACTTAACAGTGTGTCAGTAGGATCCTGAGAAAAACATGGCCTCAACAAGTGAGTCACCTCCACCCTCTCCCAGAAATCAAAGAAATGTCCAATATGACTACAGTACTGAAGAAAAGAAGTCTAGGTCACACAATAAACCTCCTATGTTTACTGGTGACCCAGAAAAATTCTCTTGGTGGAAGAGTAAAATGTATAGTCACATTATTGGGATTGATGATACTCTATGGGACATTATTGAAGATGGAATCTCAATACCTGTAGATGAAGAAGGTGTTGCTGTCAACAGAAGATCTCTGAGTGATGCTGAAAGAAAGATCTATAGGAAGCATCATCATGTCAGAGGTATCATTGTGGACTCATTGCCTCACACTGAGTATCAGAAGCTGAGTGACAAGTCCACTGCAAAAGCAATATTCACATCCCTCTGCTCTAACTATGAAGGTAATCAGAAGGTTAGAGAAGCTAAGGCAAACATACTTGTTCAGCAATATGAATTGTTCAGAATGAAAGAGGATGAAAATATTGAGACTATGTTCTCAAGATTTCAGACTCTGGTTTCTGGACTTCAGATTCTGAAGAAGAGTTATACCACAGCTGATCATGTGAATAAAATCCTTAGAAGCCTGCCATCCAAATGGAGACCAAAAGTGACTGCCATTGAGGAAGCTAAGGATCTGAATACTTTAAGTATTGAGGATCTTATAAGCTCCCTCAAAGTGCATGAACTGGGACTCAATGAGGATGAGTCTGTTAGAGAGCCAAAAACATTAGCTCTGAAGTCTAAAAGAAAACCTGCTAAAGCTTTGAAAGCAATTGAATCTGAAGAAGAATTTCCTGAGGGAAATTCTGATGAAGATTCAGATGCTGATGAGCTTGCAATGATTTCTAAAAGACTTCAGTATCTGATGAACAGAAAGAAAAAGTTCTCTAACAGAAGCAGTAACTTCAGAGGATCTGGTTCAAATTCTAAGAGGGATATCCAGAAGGAAAGCTGCTACAACTGCAAAAAGCCTGGCCACTTCATTGCTGATTGTCCTGACCTTCAGAAGGAAAAATCAAAGGAAAAAGCAAAGAAGTCCAGCTCAAAGTCTAGCAGTTTCAGAAATAAGCTCAAAAAGAGTCTCATGGCAACATGGGATGATCTGGATAATGAGTCAGAATCTGATGAGGAAGAAGCTAACTTGGCCCTGATGGCAATTGCATCTTCTGATGCAGAATCATGTTCAGATTCTGATGAAGAGGATGAGGTATATTCTGAACTCTCTAGATCTGATTTAATTGAAACAGTTAATGATCTTAAGAGCAAGTTAAAAGAAATTAAAGTTTTGAAAAATCAAACAAACTTGCTGTCTGAGGAGAACCTTAAACTTCAGAATCAGATTTTTGAATATGATGAGGAAGTTGAGGAACTCAGAAAAAAGGCTCATAAGAAATCTGAAGAGGTTCCTAATGATCAGGAAATAGCTCTTCAAGATTTCATGTTAACTGGATTCAATAGAACTAAAATTGCCTCCATGATGTATAATATGATAAGAAACAAAGGTGAAGGCATTGGCTATGATTTATTCAAACCTTCAAATGATTTAAACTCACCTTCATGTTCTGGAAATATTTTAAAAGGCAATAGTATTTGTTTTGTGCCTGCTTCTGATAATTCTGAGAAACTGAAAGTATCAGAATCTGAGACTAAGTCAGAAGTTCTGAACAACTCAGACTCTGAAGCTTCTGAGCCTAAGGGTAAGATGAAGGCAACTGTTAAAACCTTGCCTAAATCCAAGCCAAAAGGTCCTAAGCTGTTGGATATTTGAGTGTTGGCTACATGTTTTGCAAAAATCAAATATACAAGCATTGTGTCTTCAGAAGTTAAAAATCTCATTTTGTTAATTCTCACAATATCTTTTGAAGATTTAATTGAAGATTTATCCAAAGCTTCATTTCTAGAAGGAAGTATTCTTTGCGCAAGATTTGTTCTGAAGATTTGTTTCAGTTATTCGTAAATATATTTTCAAAGTAATCTTTTGGAAAATATATTTCTGAATAATATGAGAGCTTCTATTTTCTTCTAAAAGAATTCTAAGATCATATCTTTGAAGATTTGTTGAGGTTTTATTAAAGCTGAAGTTTCCAGAAGTATGATAATTTTATGTGAAGATCTATTGAAGATTGGCTTCGTGTTTATTGATGAATATATTTTCAAAGTATCTTTGCAAAATATAATTCAGAAATATATGTTTCCTTTTTGAGCCTTTGCATATTTCAGAATCATATCAATTGAAGAAGATTTGATTCAATTATTTGTGAATATATTTTCAAGGAAATCTTTGGAAAATATATTTGTGAATTTTATGTGAGCTTCTATTTGCTTCTAAAATAATTCTGGGAGTATATCTTTGAAGATTGTGTTCAGAATTATGTTGCTGCTGAAGACTATTTAAAGAGGGCTTTGCTATTGGAAATTTCATGAGTCAAAAACCAGAATTCAGAGTTTAGAGTTTTTAGAGTTTTTGTCTGTGTAAGCTTAGGCTTTGTTTTGTACACCACTCATATGTTTTGAGTTGGTTTAGTTTGTTTGAGTTGTAATTCATTCAAAGCTTTTAAGCACGAATGAAGTTTTTGTTTTGAAGAATGTCTTCATTGTTTTGAGTTGTTTGTTTCAGTGTTACTGATCACTGGGTTGTGATTGAGTAATTAGGAAGTTAGTAGTTTTCTAATACTTAGG
Source organism: Medicago ruthenica (assembly GCA_018208015.1). Lineage (NCBI taxonomy): Eukaryota > Viridiplantae > Streptophyta > Magnoliopsida > Fabales > Fabaceae > Medicago > Medicago ruthenica. Next base: position 33,323,741 of record CM031377.1, on the reverse strand, counting down.
TGGGTTCCTGAGTAGAAGTCTAGACTAAGTGGAGATTGATTGCTAAGGCTGGGAACAGGGGGGTCTGTGTCTGAGTCTTTGGGTTGATTCCTTTAGTAGATTTCCTTCCTGGATTGGTATCCCCCAGAGTAGGTGAAGTTTGCACCGAACTGGGTTAACAAACTCATTGTGTTCTTTATCTTTCTGCTTCTGAACTTCAATTTTTCATACTCTGTTTTACTGGTTCAGAACCAGAACTGCCAGAATTTCAATTGGCATCAGAGCAGGCACCCTGCCTGTATTTGGGTGAGCTCCAGGGAGATATTTTCTGGCTTTATGGAGAAAGAAGGAGGATTTGTTAACAGGCCACCTTTGCTGGATGGGACCAACTATGATTATTGGAAATCTCGTATGAGTGCTTTCCTAAAATCTATGGATAGCAAGACCTGGAAAGTTGTTCTGAAAGGTTGGGAACATCCTGTTGTGACTGACAAAGATGGTAAGAAGACAGCTGTGTTGAAACCAGAAGAAGATTGGACCAATGATGAAGATGCTTTGTCACATGCAAATTCCAAAGCCTTGAATGCTATATTCAATGGAGTGGACAAAAATATGTTCAGAATGATCAAGCAGTGCACTGTGGCTAAGGATGCTTGGGAGATTCTCAAGACTACTCATGAAGGCACTTCAAAGGTAAAGTTGTCCAGACTTCAGCTTCTGACCACAAAATTTGAAAATCTCAGAATGCTGGAGGATGAGAACATACAAGGCTTTTACATGAATATTCTGGACATGGCTAACTCTTTTGAATCACTTGGAGAAAAAGTATCAGATGAGAAGCTTGTAAGGAAAATTCTCAGATCCCTACCTAAGAGGTTTGATATGAAGGTGACTGCAATTGAAGAAGCACATGACATCTCCAGCATGAAGGTTGAGGAATTGATTGGGTCTCTTCAAAACTTTGAAATATGCAGGACTGATAAGAAGGGGAAAGGTGTTGCCTTTGTAGCAGATGCTAAAAGTGTGGATGATGAAACCTCATCAGAAGCTCTTGTGTTGCTGAGTAAACAATTTAAGAAGTTTCTGAAGCAGAAGACAAGAACTGATGTGAAGAGCAATCAATCAAAGAGAGTTCAGTGCTTTGAATGTGAAGGATATGGTCATGTCAAGTCAGAATGTCCTACTTACCTCAAGAAACAGAAGAAAAGTTTAGCTGTGTCTTGGTCTGATGAAGATGACTCAGAAGGAGAAGTGGAGCCTGTCACTGCTTTAACTGGTAAATTCTGGTCTGATGATATAGTTAAGGGTTCAGAAACTCTGTCAGAGTCTGAAGAATCATCAAAGTCTGAAACTTCATCAGAGTCTGAATGCAGTGATGAAGAATTGTCTTATAAAAATCCTGCTGAGTTTTGTAAGAAGGTGCAGGGTCAATTTAAAGAAGTGTGCAAGCTGATGGAAGATCAGAAGAAGACCATCAGTCAACTTCAGACTGAGAAAAGTGAACTATTGGTACAAAATACTGATCTCAAAAATGAGGTGAGCCAACTGAATTCTCAACTTGATCAGATGAAGAAGCAAGTTAGAATGATGAACTCTGCTACTGATGTGCTGGAAGAGATTTTGGAGAATCAGAATCAAGGAAAACCAAATGGCATAGGATTTGTTGATAAGAATCTGAACATCAAAAAGCAAAATCCTGCTAAGAGGTTCATACCTGCTGCTGATACTTATGTTCCACTAATCAGCAAACCTAAGAACAAATCTCAGGAATCTAAAGACAAGAGGAGAACTCATCCTTGGGTATGTCATCATTGTGGTAAAAAGGGACACATTAAACCTTTTTGTTACAAGCTGCATGGATACCCCAAGCATTTTCACCACAGAAAAGTGGAACCAGCTGTGAACAAAAGCAAGATCAAGAAAGAATGGAGACCAAAGTGTGCAAGTGTTGCTCAGAGGCTAAACAAAGGGAAAGGAAAAGCTGTTGCTGATGACAGCAAGCCCATTCCTGTAGCACAGAAGAGTTCTGATGCTGGACCATCCAAAGTCTGGAGTAAAGTGTTGGTTCCTGTTCCTGTTCAGAAGGCACTAGTTCCTAGTAAGTCTGAAGATGTTATTAAGCATGATACCATGTCCTGTGTTCAGAAGAGAATTGATGTTCTTCAGAAACAGTTTGCTGGGAAGAAGGTTCTGAATGTGCCTGAGGCACACATCAATTGAGCAGCATCTGGTGATTGTGTCTAATGAAGACTAAGCAAGTTCTGATGCTGAGTCTGAAGACTGTCAGGTTTGTGAATGAAGTCCTGGATTTTATGTTTGTGTTTCTGGTCTGCATTTGTGCTGTTCTCTACAGTTGTGGTTGTTCTTTTGTGTATGGATTCTGAGTGGTTCTGTTTGTCCTGTGCTGAGTCCTGAGCTGCTAGTTTTTATTGTGTTTCTTGCTCCTGGTGTTTGCTGGTGTTTTGTCAAACTTGTTTGGCTAAAAAGGGGGAGAAATATGTGTGGTCTGATCTGTTTGCCTCAGGGGGAGAGTGTATGTGCTGATCTGTTCAGAAGTATGTGTGTTGATCTTGTCAGAAGCTGAGCTGTTCAGGGGGAGTACCTGAGTGCTGTGTTTCAGGGGGAGAAGAGATGTTCCTCAGAAATTGATATTGTGTGTTGCAGTTTTGAAGTTTGTTTGTGTTTTAATCCGCTGCTGACTCTGCTGCTTTTGTGTGTTTATGAAGTATTTGATTTTAGCCAAAAATTTGCCAAAGGGGGAGATTGTTGGATATTTGAGTGTTGGCTACATGTTTTGCAAAAATCAAATATACAAGCATTGTGTCTTCAGAAGTTAAAAATCTCATTTTGTTAATTCTCACAATATCTTTTGAAGATTTAATTGAAGATTTATCCAAAGCTTCATTTCTAGAAGGAAGTATTCTTTGCGCAAGATTTGTTCTGAAGATTTGTTTCAGTTATTCGTAAATATATTTTCAAAGTAATCTTTTGGAAAATATATTTCTGAATAATATGAGAGCTTCTATTTTCTTCTAAAAGAATTCTAAGATCATATCTTTGAAGATTTGTTGAGGTTTTATTAAAGCTGAAGTTTCCAGAAGTATGATAATTTTATGTGAAGATCTATTGAAGATTGGCTTCGTGTTTATTGATGAATATATTTTCAAAGTATCTTTGCAAAATATAATTCAGAAATATATGTTTCCTTTTTGAGCCTTTGCATATTTCAGAATCATATCAATTGAAGAAGATTTGATTCAATTATTTGTGAATATATTTTCAAGGAAATCTTTGGAAAATATATTTGTGAATTTTATGTGAGCTTCTATTTGCTTCTAAAATAATTCTGGGAGTATATCTTTGAAGATTGTGTTCAGAATTATGTTGCTGCTGAAGACTATTTAAAGAGGGCTTTGCTATTGGAAATTTCATGAGTCAAAAACCAGAATTCAGAGTTTAGAGTTTTTAGAGTTTTTGTCTGTGTAAGCTTAGGCTTTGTTTTGTACACCACTCATATGTTTTGAGTTGGTTTAGTTTGTTTGAGTTGTAATTCATTCAAAGCTTTTAAGCACGAATGAAGTTTTTGTTTTGAAGAATGTCTTCATTGTTTTGAGTTGTTTGTTTCAGTGTTACTGATCACTGGGTTGTGATTGAGTAATTAGGAAGTTAGTAGTTTTCTAATACTTAGGTGGGTTCCTGAGTAGAAGTCTAGACTAAGTGGAGATTGATTGCTAAGGCTGGGAACAGGGGGGTCTGTGTCTGAGTCTTTGGGTTGATTCCTTTAGTAGATTTCCTTCCTGGATTGGTATCCCCCAGAGTAGGTGAAGTTTGCACCGAACTGGGTTAACAAACTCATTGTGTTCTTTATCTTTCTGCTTCTGAACTTCAATTTTTCATACTCTGTTTTACTGGTTCAGAACCAGAACTGCCAGAATTTCATAAGCCTAAGAGTAAGAGGAAATCAGACTCTGAACTTAAACCTGTTCAGAATCTGAAGTGTTCAGAACCTGGAACTAGTAAGTCTCAGAATCTGAATAAATCTGATTCAAATTTTTCTAAGACTGGGTTTATTAAAACTTCAAAATCTGTCAAACCAGTTAATGGAAAACATTTTCAGTCTCAGAATGATAGGCAAAGCAAGCCAAAGCAAACCAATCAGTTTTCTGCTTCAAACTGTTTTAAGAAAGGCAAAACTGAAGCTTGCCTTGTGCCTGAAGTAAACAAAGTCAGAATTCTGAGGAGATCAGAACCAAGACACTCAACAGGTCAGACTCTGAACAAATCAGAACCAAAGACCTTCAAGTCACAGGTTCTGAAGAAGTCTGAGTCCAAACCTTTGAGAACTCAGGTTCTGAAGCACTCAGGTCCTGAAAGTCAGACTTATTCTAAATACAAGGATTCATATCCAAAGTATCAGAACAAGTCTGAACACCATAACTTCAGACACAAGAAGCCAAAACCTTTCAAGACTAACCCCAAAGAACCCATGAAAATCTGGGTACCTAAGTCTGAAATTATTTCAATTGCAGATATGCTTGTCATCCAAAGAAAAGGAAAGGTCCTGGTACCTGGACAGTGGATGCTCGCATCATATGACAGGAGACAAGTCTATGTTCCAAACCCTGACTCTGAAAGAGGGAGGAACTGTGGGATTTGGAGGAAGTCAGAAAGGAAAGATCATTGGTACTGGTAAGATAGGTAATTCTTCCCTGTACATTGATAATGTTTGGCTGGTAGATGGACTTAGACATAATTTACTTAGCATAAGTCAATTATGTGATAGTAATTATGAAGTCCTGTTCAATAAGAACACTTGCACTGTAATCAGTAGCAAAGACAAGTCTGTAGTGTTCAGAGGCAGCAGGAAAAACAATGTGTATAAAATTAATTTTTCTGAATTGGTTCAGCAGAAGGTAGTTTGCCTTCTGTCTGTGAGTGATGAGAAGTGGGTCTGGCACAAAAGGCTGGGACATGCTAACTGGAGACTCATCTCCAAGCTTAGCAAGTTACAGCTGGTCAGAGGCTTGCCCCAAATTGGTTATCACTCAGATGCACTGTGCAGTGCATGCCAAATTGGAAAGTTTTCTAAAACTTCTTTTAAACCAAAGAACATTGTTTCTACCTCTAAACCTCTAGAACTCCTTCACATTGATTTGTTTGGTCCTGTTGGAACTGCTTCAATCAATGGGAAGAAGTATGGACTTGTTATTGTTGATGATTATAGTAGGTGGACTTGGGTTAAATTCCTCAGAACCAAAAATGAAACATATGATGTGTTTTTCAAATTCTGCAAACAAGTACAAACAGAAACTGATTTGAAAATTTTGAAAATCAGAAGTGATCATGGTGGTGAATTTGAAAATGAACCTTTTGAAAATTTTTGTGAAGACCATGGAATTTTCCATGAGTTCTCATCTCCTAGAACTCCACAACAAAATGGAGTTGTAGAGAGAAAGAACAGGTCTTTACAAGAGATGGCCAGAACCATGATCCATGAGTCAAAAATTGCTAAGTACTTTTGGGCAGAAGCTGTAAATACAGCATGTTATATTCAGAACAGGATCTACATCAGACCCATTCTGAATAAAACTTCATATGAATTATTTAAAGGAAGAAAACCAAGTATTTCTTATTTTCATCAGTTTGGTTGTACATGTTACATACTAAACAATAAGGTCTACCTAAAGAAATTTGATGCCAAGGCTCAAAAGGGTACCTTTTTAGGTTACTCAGAGAGATCCAAGGCATACAGAGTGTATAATTCTGAAACACATGTTGTTGAAGAAGCTATACACATTAGATTTGATGATAAGAAGCCTGGTAGTGAAATACCAGAGCTGGTTGAGAGTTTTGCAGATGTCAGAATCTCAGAAGAGCCTTCAGAAGCTGAACCCAGTTCAGGTTCTGATGAAGGTTCAGAAGCTGAAAGCAATGAAGACTCTGAGAAACTCTCCAGCAATGACACTACTCCTGATGCTAATCAAGACCAGCATGGTTCTGAACAAATCCCTGGTGGCCCTTCAGAAGCTAATCCACCCAGAACCTCATTCAAGTACAAGTCTTCACATCCTGAGGAGCTAATCATTGGAAACAAGAACAGTCCAAGAAAGACAAGATCTGCATTCACTCAGAATGAGTCCATGCTTGGCCTGCTATCCATGATTGAACCCACAACTGCTGATGAAGCACTTGCTGATGATGGTTGGATTGTAGCAATGCAAGAAGAGCTGAACCAGTTCCAAAGGAATGATGTATGGGATCTTGTTGCAAAACCTGATCAGAAGAACATCATTGGAACAAAATGGGTGTTCAGGAACAAGCTCAATGAACAAGGAGAAGTGATCAGAAACAAGGCTAGATTAGTAGCTCAAGGGTACAGCCAGCAAGAAGGAATAGACTACACTGAAACTTTTGCTCCAGTAGCAAGACTGGAAGCAATCAGGTTACTTCTTTCTTATGCTATTAATCATGATATCATCTTATATCAAATGGATGTTAAGAGTGCTTTCTTAAATGGTGTAATTTCTGAAGAAGTGTATGTAAAACAACCTCCTGGTTTTGAAGATGTAAAATATCCAAATCATGTTTTTAAACTTAAGAAGTCCCTGTATGGTCTGAAACAAGCTCCCAGAGCTTGGTATGAAAGGCTAAGCAACTTCTTGATTAAAAATGGTTTTGTAAGAGGTCAAGTTGACAATACACTCTTTAGAAAAACTGTTAAGAAAGAAATCTTAATTGTACAAATCTATGTTGATGATATCATATTTGGTTCTACTAATGCCTCCCTTTGCAAGGAATTTTCTAAGTTAATGCAGGATGAATTTGAAATGAGCATGATGGGTGAGCTGAAATTCTTCTTGGGAATTCAAATCAACCAATGCAAAGAAGGTGTTTATGTTCATCAGTCCAAATACACCAAGGAGCTTCTGAAGAAGTTCCAGTTGGATGATTGCAAGCTGATGACAACACCAATGCATCCCACCTGCACTTTAAGCAAAGAGGACAATGGCACTAAGGTAGATCAGAAGCTGTACAGAGGTATGATAGGTTCTCTCCTATACTTAACTGCTTCTAGGCCAGATATTTTATTTAGTGTATGTCTGTGTGCTAGATTCCAATCAGATCCTAGAGAATCTCACATGACTGCTGTCAAGAGAATCTTCAGGTATCTGAAAGGAACAATTAATTTGGGACTTATGTATAAGAAATCTCTAAATTATAAGCTAGTTGGATTCTGTGATGCTGACTATGCTGGGGACAGGATTGAAAGAAAATCCACCAGTGGAAACTGTCAGTTTCTTGGTGAGAATCTGATATCCTGGGCCAGCAAGAGACAAGCAACCATTGCTTTGTCAACAGCAGAAGCAGAATACATCTCAGCTGCAAGTTGTAGCACACAACTGCTCTGGATGAAACATCAATTAGAGGATTATCAGATTCATGCAGATAATATTCCAATTTATTGTGATAATACTGCTGCTATATGTCTGTCTAAAAATCCAATTCTGCATTCTAGAGCCAAGCACATAGAAATAAAACATCATTTTATAAGAGATTATGTTCAGAAGGGTGTGTTAGATATTCAGTTTATTGATACTGATCATCAATGGGCTGATATATTCACAAAGCCCCTAACAGAAGATAGATTCAATTTTATTAAACAGAATCTGAACATGCATTTTGTCTCTTGAAAATGTGCTTGAATCTGAATGTATTCCTTGATTCTGAGTTTATCTTTAGCTAAGACTTATCAAACACTCACCTTCTGAGAGTTTGAATAAAGTTAAGCCTGAAAAACCTCATAGTCTGAAGGATCAGAACCTGGATTTTCTGACTTCTGAATCTGATAAAAATCTAATGTTGGTCAGAATCTGATAAGTATAGTTATGGGCAATGATGATTAAAGCTTTGAAAGTTTATACTATAATCCTCCCAAAGTCATCAAGTAAAAATGTGTTTTTATGCTCTGATACTCATTGTTTAAATTGCTTGACAGACAATTTTCAAGTTGGTATCAGTTTGTTTTCAAAATGATTAGCACAGACACATTTTAAAAGCCCCCAAAGTGTTTCAGACATGTTCAGTCTCAAGAACTCTTTTCATCTTGGTATCAGTCTTCAGAAATGTTTATTTGGTATCAGACTCTGAATTTAAACCTTTTTGCTGGTATCAGACTCTGAGATAAATCCTCAACTGGTATCAGATTCTGATACATTTCTTTAAAGCAACTCAGAATTGCTCTGATACTGAACACTTCTTGAGAAGTTTTGCTCTGATACTGAACACTTCTTGAGAAGTTTTGCTCTTATACTGAACACAACTGGTTGTTTTGCTTTGATGCTAAACCAGTTTGTACTGAACAAGTAATGTCTGAACACAGAATGACCTGATCAGAAGCTCCAAATTTTTTCTGCTTCTGAAAAGCATTCTAATTTTTATGCAAAGTCATATAATAACTGAAAATCAAGTAGGCTCTGATGATTATCCTTGCTACTTGGTTATCCATATGATTGCACAAATATCTCACAATCTTGGTTAGTTCAATCCCCCCCCAGTTCTGAATCTTTTTGAAATGTTTTCAAACTTGGTGTCAGAATTGCTTTCAAACTCTTTTAAAAAGGGGGAAACTGAACTGCTTTGATACCTGCTTTCAAACTCTTTTCCAATCCATTTCTGCTCTGATACAGATATTTTCAAACTCTTTTGACAAAAGGGAAGAAATTTTTCTGTCTTAAGGGGAGAAAGTAGTACTTTTTGTTGATGACAAAAGGGGGAGAAAAGTAAAACAAGTATTAAAGCACCTGAGCTCAAATAAGTTAAAATTGTCAGAAGCTAAGCCTATTAAAGCTCTGATACAATTGTTAGGGCTCTGATACAATTGTTAAGATTAAGTTCTGATACAATTGTTAAGATAGTTCTGATCAGATAAGCTAAGTTAAGCTCTGATACATTTCTGACTAGCTCTGATACATTTAACTTATGAGAACTGCTTGTTAACTCTTAGCCTCTGAGGTGAAATTCTGGCTCTGATATTTTCTGTGAGATACATATATAACTCTTAGTGAGTTAAGATGAATTTAAAATAACTTGGATAAGACTCAGGGAGCTTACAAAACTCATCCTGTGGATTATCAGACTTAGGGGGAGAGCTTACAAACCTCAGAACCTGAAGTCAACAAGTCATTTTGAATTCTGAGTGTAAATTTCACCATATTGTTTTAAGTTAAGATTAATTAACATGGATAAAAATCAAGGGGAGCTTACAAACCTAACCTTGAGGATTGTCAGACCCAGGGGGAGCTTACAAACCTCTCCTGAAGTCAGATTGTTAATTACACTTAACAACAATTCTGAAATTTTCACATTTGTGTTTTTAACTGAACTTAATTAACTTGGATCAGACTCAGGGGGAGCTTACAAACCTCACCCTGCAGTTAACTTGTTAATTAAGTCAACAACAATTTTCTGTTTTAATACTTATGTTTGTCATCATCAAAAAGGGGGAGATTGTTGGAACAAAATGTGTTTAGCAAGTCTCTCATAAAATAAGGGGGAGATTGTTGAAACATTTATGTGTAAACATATCTCTCTTTATGGTTTTGATGATAACAAAGTATTAAAGAGAAAATTGGTTATTTGCTAATGCTTTGTTCAAGTGTTTCAGAACCACATGCTTATTAAGAATTGATTAATAATGGTTATGAAGAACAAGCTAAAGAGCAAGAAGGAAAGCCAAGAAGCAAGGTTGCAAGGCTAAGTAGAAACTGGTCCTGAAGAAGTGCTCCTGAAGTGAAGCCTCTGAAGTGGTCCTGAAGAAATGCTCCTGAAGTGCAGCTTCTGAAGACTGGGTGCTTCTGATGAAGTCAACGAAAAGTCAGCATCTGAAGACCAGCTTCTGATCCGTACAATTGAAGCAGCTTCTGATCACTGTTCACTGAGAAGCTTCTGAAGTTGATGTGGCATGGATTCTGATCAGTACTGTGCGCATTTAATGCCTGAAGATGTCAGAACAACTCAATGGAACAGTTGTCTCCCTGACCCAAACATTCTCCAGGATTAAAGGTGGGCCAATTCAAAAATGGCACCTGCCCTGTTCTGACAGAAAAAGTGCAGCACACATTTGCAGCAACCTAGTCCAATTGCAACGGCTAAATTCCTGATTTCCAGCAAATCTCCAACAGCTCTAATTTTATCTATAAAAGGAGGGAGATTTGAAGAAGAAAATGTTGAAGACTCTTGAAACGTATTGCTGAAACTCTGCCCTGTTTTCTGTGTAAAAACTGTCATAGTTCAAATCTCTTAGAAATTCTTAAGTCCTTGTAAACTTAGAATTTCTGAAGGTTAAGAGTCTTAACCTGTGTTGTATTTAGAGAACACCTCTGATATTTGATCAAGTGTTCATCCCAAACTCCTTTACTTGTAAACCAGTTTGGTCCCTCAAAGTCTTAGTCTGAATACTAAGCAATTGTAATCTCATTCCTTTGTGGTCTGAGTCAGAAGCCTCTTGTCTTAGTGACTTGAGCATTGAGAAGTCTCTTGTCTTAGTGACTTGAGCATTGGAAGCCTCTTCCTTGGTGGTTGAGCATAGAAGCCTCTTTCTTTGTGATTGAGCAACTGGAAGTCTCTTCCTTAGTGGTTGAGCAAATTGTAATCATTGGATTATAGTGAAACTCTCTTGTTGGATACAAGGGGACAGGACTACTTCTCACATTGAGAAGGAACCTGTATAATTCTGTGTGTCTCTCTTTCCCTTACCTCTTAACTTGTTTTAATCCGCTGCATTCAACTTCTGATATCTGTTCAGAACTGATCATATCAGCTTCTGAACTGAACCTTAAGTTTTAAAAAGAAAAAGAACAAGTTTTTAGAGTCACACAATTCAACCCCCCCTTCTTGTGTGTTTGTTTTTCTCACCTTCAATTCTAACATTTTGGTGCTCTCGTTTTTTTACCATGCCTCCCAGAATCCAACCTGAAATAACCAGACCCCAACCTGACCTACAACAGATCCAAGATGCCATAGCAGCTTTAACCACAGCATTTACAGACTTTCGCCAATCCCAAGACCAACGCCATGATGCTAACCTGCTGTCCATCCAGACCATTCAAACACAAATCCAAGATCTACAAAATCAGCAACACTCCATCATGCACTCAACGCCACCACCATCAGGTTCCGGCTCTCCAGGTTCCACTGCAAACAATTTTAAACCCCCAAAATTAACCCTTCCACCTTTTGATGGCTCTAACCCCCTGGAATGGCTTTTTCAAGCTGACCAGTTTTTCACTCACTATTCCATTACCCCAGCACACCGTTTAACCTACATAGCCAGTTACATGACAGGTGGTGCATTAGCATGGTTCCAATGGTTGTTTAACAACAGGCTAATCTCAACCTGGGAACGATTCACTCGTGACCTTGAAATTCGTTTTGGCCCTTCCTCTTTTGAAAACCACCAACAGGCCCTCTTTAAACTCAAACAAACCCACTCAGTTCATGACTACCAGAAAGAGTTTGAACGACTCTGCAACCGGGTCACAAATCTGCCAACAGCCGCCATCCTAGATTGTTTCGTTTCTGGTTTAAAAGCTGAAATTCAACATGACATGGCCATTTTACATCCCACCTCTATATCTCAAGCTATAGGGCTCGCAAAACTGATTGAAGCCAAAATCACAGCTTCCAAACCATATGCAAACTTCAACAGACAACAACCCAGACAAAATACCTCACCTACACCCACTTCATCCAACTCATTACTTCCCACACCACCTCAACGCCTCGCCTTACCACCACCACACACCCCTAAACCAGCTATTCCCATCCGTCGTTTAACACCCACAGAACTACAAACCCGTCGCGCTCGCGGCTTATGTTTCAACTGTGATGAACGCTTTGTTCCAGGCCACCGTTGTAAACCGACCCAGTTCCTTCTTCTCTTGACCAATGAAGAAGACGACTCCACTAACGAAACACAACCCAACTCAGAGGAACTCATGGTTTTAGATGACTCACTAATGACTACTCCTGTAGTTGATACCACCACAAACATCCACAACCCAGAGGAACCAGTTTTAACTACATCACCAGAAAATTTCCATCTATCCCTTCACGCCGTTACCGGTCACCCTTCCCCTAAAACGCTCCGTTTTCAAGCTTCAATTAAGGGTCATAACATCTCTGTTCTTATTGATTCGGGGAGTTCCCATAACATCCTCCAACCCCGTTTAGCTACCTTCTTAAACTTACCCATTACCAACATTAACTCTTTTTCTGTCATGGTTGGGAATGGAGCCCAACTTCACTGTTCTGGACTATGTCCTGAAGTACCCATCACAATCCCTAATCATACACTCAATATCCCATTCTATCTCCTACCCATCCAAGGAGCGGATGCTGTCTTAGGAGTCCAGTGGCTCCAAACTCTGGGACCCTTTGTGGCAGATTATACCATTCCATCCATGCAATTCCAACACCAAGGAACACTCATCAACTTACACGGCTCCACCAATTCTCTTCCCACCCCAGCTACTTTTCATCAGCTGCAACGCATGATGCATACAAACGCAGTTGCCGCCTATCATTCCATTACTATGATAAATCCAGAACAACACACAAACCTCCATGATTCACTGCACCCCAACAATCCACTATTAACAGACCTTCACCCTGACCTTACCCAAATCCTCTACCAATACTCACAAATTTTTGCCATACCGCATGACTTACCACCTAACCGAACCCATGACCATCATATCCACCTCATCCCTAACTCCACACCTGTTAACCTCAAACCTTACCGATACCCTCACTTCCAAAAGGAGGCTATGGCAAAAATTATTGCTGAAATGTTAGAAGCAGGCCTTATACGTCCTAGTACTAGTCCTTATTCTTCTCCGGTTCTTTTAGTCAAAAAGAAGGATGGTACTTGGCGTTTTTGTGTGGACTATCGCGCATTAAACGCCATAACCATAAAGGATAGATTCCCTATTCCCACCATTGATGAACTCATTGATGAGCTCAAAGGCGCCAAGTTTTTTTCAAAAATTGATTTAAGGGCTGGTTACCATCAAATTCGATTGGTGGAAGAAGATATTCCTAAAACCGGTTTTCGTACTTTTGACGGCCACTATGAGTTCCTTGTTATGCCCTTTGGGCTGACTAATGCCCCGTCTACCTTCCAAGCAGCCATGAATGATCTTTTACGACCTTTTTTACGCAAATTCGCGTTAGTTTTTTTTGATGATATCTTGATTTATAGTCCCACTTGGACTGATCACTTGTCACATGTTGAGCAGGTCCTCTTTCTCTTAGCTAACCAGGGATTTTTTGCTAAACTAAGCAAATGCCAATTTGGAGTGAAGTCAGTCCACTACCTAGGCCACGTGATTTCAGAGGAGGGTGTCCAGGCAGAATCTGACAAGCTATGAGCCATTGCAGATTGGCCAACACCAACATCCTTCACCACTCTTCGCGCCTTCCTTGGCCTCACAGGATTCTACCGGCGCTTTGTGAAGAACTACGCCTCCATAGCCAGCCCTCTCACTGACATACTCAAGCTCCCTAAATTCTCATGGAACCCTTCAGCAGCTACTGCTTTCACACTACTCAAAGAGGCCATGCTACACCTACCTTTACTTACTCTGCCTGATTTTTCACTACCCTTTGAGGTTACCACTGATGCCTCTGGAATAGCTATTGGGGCAGTCTTATCACAACAACAGCAACCCATCGCTTTTTTTAGCAAGAAACTAAACCAGCGAATGGCAGCTTCTTCCACATATGTCCGAGAATTATATGCTCTTACAGAAGCCGTAAAAAAATGGAGACAATACCTTCTCGGCCATACTTTCAGAATCTATACCGACCACAAGAGCCTCAAAAGTCTTATGACACAATCTATCCAGACTCCCGAACAGCAGAAATGGTTAACCAAACTTATGGGTTACAACTATGAAATTCACTACACACCGGGAAAAGATAATGTCGTTGCTGATGCCTTGTCTCGTGCTTCTGATAACCATGACACACCTTGTTTCACATCAATTAGCTCTCTGTCATTTCCATTAGTTCAACAACTTCGTGATTTTTACCGCACCGACCCACAAGGAAAACAGATTCTCTCCAAATTCCGCCAACCCCAAAACACAAATGACAAATTTTCCTGCAAAGCTGACCTCATCTACTTCAAAGACCGCCTGCTAATCCCTCGCGAATCTGGCCTGATTACCTCACTTCTCCAGGAATACCATGCGACACCTTCAGCTGGACATTCTGGCATTAAAGCCACCTTGTCTCGTCTTTCAGCCAGCTTCTTTTGGCCAGGCATGCACTCTGATGTGAAGAATTTTGTGACCAAATGTGCAATTTGTCAGTATAACAAATACAATACCCACAGCCCATATGGCCTACTGCAACCTCTTTCCATCCCAAGCCAAGTATGGGATGAAATTTCAATGGATTTCATCACCAATCTCCCACCCTCCAACAACAAAACCACCATATGGGTCGTGATTGACCGGTTAACCAAATTCGCCCACTTCATCGCTCTACCCACCGGAATTACAGCTCCTGTATTGGCCCAAACCTTCCTTACTGAAATTCATCGCCTCCATGGCACACCAAAAACAATTGTCAGCGACAGAGACCGCTTGTTCATCAGCAAATTCTGGCGTGAGCTTTTCAAACAGTTGGGCACCACCTTAGCTTTTAGCAGCTCTTACCACCCTCAAACCGACGGTCAAACTGAGGTGCTTAACCGCTGCTTGGAGACATATCTGCGCTGCTTTGTAAGTGAAAACCCGCAACAATGGACCAAATTCCTTCCTTTAGCTGAATTTTGGTACAACACTTCCCTTCATTCCGCTATTGGTATGACCCCCTTCGAGGCTCTTTATGGACGACCACCTCCTATGCTCACCAACTACATACCAGGTAACTCAGACACAGGGTCACTTGATGAACTGCTCAGCAAATGTCAAACCACGCTCAAACAGCTGAAAGCCAACCTACTCAGAGCACGTAACCGAATGGTGCAACAAGCAAATCGGAAAAGGAGCGAAAAAACTTTTGAGGTCAACCAATGGGTCTATCTCAAACTTCAACCATACCGCCAGATTTCCGTCAAGACCAGATACTCTCAAAAGCTTGCCAAACGATACTATGGACCTTTTCGCATCTTACGTCGAATTGGTGCTGTTGCTTATGAACTGGAGTTGCCTCCCTCTGCCCGTATCCACCCCGTCTTTCATGTCTCTTTGTTGAAAGATTGCCACGGTCATCCTGATGTGCAGATTTATCCACTTCCACCAAATGCCACTACTCCCAATGGCCCAGGTTCTGATCTTGAGGACAAGATCATTTTCGAGCCCCATGGTAATGATACAAGTATAAGTCCTAATGACAAGGGGGGCCAAAAGCAAAGAGAAGAAATTGAGCCAGGGGATGAGGAAGGAAGGCCCAAAAGAAGTGTCAGGAAGCCAGCCCGATTTAATTGAAGTTTTATGCCTAGAATATGCTTTTGGAAGATAGCTTAGTAGAGTATAGTACTATTTTGTAATCCAATGATCATGAGGATGGCATGTGTCCCTTGATCCTGCTATGAAGGAGAAAAACCGTTAGTGGTCCTCCATATATTGCTGTGACTAAGGAATGAAAAAGACAGGCAATATTTTATCCAAACTCTTCTCTCTCCCTCTAAGGCTTTCCTAGGTACTAGGAATTCAATTTTTCTTGCTTATTCTAACAATCTACCCTCTCTATTCTATATTGCATATTGACTTGAAGTGGGAAAAAGTTTAAAAATATTTTAGTAGTCATTTTTTTTTATTTTGAATAAAGTAAAAAAATTATAATCAAACTTGTGCAATGCACGGGTCATATACCTTGTTTTTGGTAGAATTAACTTCGTCAACTTTAGAAACGGTGACACAATAAGATATCTGCAAAATATACACTTATGATATTAACAAAAACTTTAAAGTAAGATTGTACACTTCATAATGGTTAAAATAAACACGAATTAAAAAACTGGTCAAGTTCAAATATGTGAGACAATGGCAAAATCAAAGAATTAGAAAGTAAATAGTCTTCATAAGTAAATTGAGAGCAAGTTGTTGATTATGTAAACATCAACTGACTTTGGGATTGAAGTTGTTCCTCCTTAAGTAAGCTAAGCAAAACTATTTTTTTATAGCACATGTGTCATATAGTTTTGTTTGGTAACATTACGTGGTGTATAATTTACAACTCTTATATTTAGACATCACTCTTATTTTTAACGACAACAAACTACATTGGCTATCCTTTAAACTTGCATACATTCACATGCCTTTTGTCCTCAACTCCTATATATACACTCTTATTCACTTCACTTTGATACTTCACTTTGATTACTTGCTTACATAGATTTATTTTGAAATCCTCTATATTGTCTCCCTCTCCCTTTTTCTACAGCTTTTCCCTTGTCTCCCTCTTCCTTCTTCTACCGACGTTTTAATTATGAAGTTTGGAACAAATAGTAGTGTTCATCAAATCTTTATCATTACTTTAATTTTGACTTTACTTCCCACGATTGTGTTAACAACTTGTACGTGTGATGAAAAAGAAGATGTACTACAGTGAGATTAAACACTAAAATATAAAATTTGCGCCTTAATATTGACATTGATCGCGAGTGCATTAGGTGTTAGTATTATATTTTTGGGCAGACTGGTTAATTCACCGAGCCCCGTAAAAAAAATATCATTAAGCCTTTTGCTGCCAGAGTGATACTTTACAAATTTTATTCATATACTTTAAGAGACCTTTGAAAATTTGATATTGCCTTGTTTGAACGAGCACCCTTGTAGAGGGTTTTCTTTTCAATGGTTTTGTTGCCATGGTAGCAACTATCGATTCCCTCGTGATCAACACATATGTAACTTTTTATTTTTTGAAACTACAATCATGGGGAATGCAAATTAAAAAGAACGTAGATCTTTATAATAATAAAAGAGTTGAATTACATAAAATTCACAATAAAACAATATATTGTGATGCTAATGTCTATAATTCTCCTGGTACTCGACTTATTTGTCATAGGATAATCTCACATGTAATTAATTATAAAAAGAAAAAAATACATTGATGCATGTTGTTTGTTACTTAACACATATGACTTCACACCATTCCTTTTTGTCAAGTTTTTTGTTCCATCGAGCAAAATTTTGATCCTTTGCTTATATTATAATAAACCAACTATACATGTCGATATCTTCAATTTACTTGTGTTTGATCACAATCAATTCTATGTAAGTTACATGATGTAAAGTTTGTTAGCACATAGAAGATCAATGAAGTGGTGGTTTCAACACAATATATGTGTGAAAAACATATTTGTGGCACTAATTTTAGAAAGAAAACAATATTATTATATTTTTTTGAGTGAAATTTGTTAGTGATGTAAATCAATTTGTTGCTAATTAGTGAGAAAACAAAGTTTCTGATATGATAAACGGGTATTACGAATGTTTCTTTAGTTACAACAATAAACCCATAATAATATAACATTATGAAATCAACTTCATAAACCATCATAACGTTTACGTACATGTCACATCAATTCGTGACTTGTATTTATGCACAACAACATCACATATTTTACGTAACAAGAATTTAAGTGAAAAAACTGTATAAACATTTTTTGAAAGAAATATATCTTTATCTTAAATTCAAACGTAGCAGAAAAGAAAAAAATCATGTACCAAATTAATTTCTAAATTTCATAATTAAAATTCATATTAAGGCGATATCAATATTAAGGCACTCTGGGTCAATGTTGATATTAAGGCGCAAATCTAATGCACTCGCGGTCAATGTCGATATTAAGGCATAAATTTTATATTTTATTGTTTAATTACTTTGTGGTCCATCTTTTTTTATCACACTTACAAGTTGATAAAACAACTGTGGAAAGTAAAGTCAAAGTTAAAGTAATGATAAAGATTAGATGAATACTACCAATTGTTCCAAGCATCATAATTAAAAGGTTAGTAGGAGACGGAAGAGGGAGACAAGGGAAATGTTGATAGAAGAAGGGAGAGAGAGACAATTTAGAGGATTTCAAAATAAAACTATGTGAGCAAGTAATCAATGTGAAATGAAAAGGGGTGTATATATAGAAGTTGAGGGCAAAAGACACGTGAAGTTATGCAAGTTTATTAAATAGTTTTGAGTAGAATACATAAGCTATACAATACGTAATGTTACCAAACAAAACTATATCACACATAAGCTATTAAATAGTTTTGAGTAGAATACATACCGTGGCAAACAGCAAAAAATGGTTGAGTGTGAAAGAAGAGGGAGATGAGGGCGATAGGTTGAAGACACGCCAACGACAGGAAGGGAGGAGATAGATGCAGGAGAAAAATAAGTGAGGAAATATGATCTAACAGAAAAAGTTGACAGATGCTTTATGTTTAGAATGTAAACATGAATGTGAAAATTACTGTCTACGTTTGATCACAATTGATTCTATGTAAATTACATGATGTAAAGTTTATTACCACATAAAAGATTAATGAAGTGGTGGTTTCAACACAGTATATGTGTGAATAACATATTTGTGGCATTCATTTTAGAAAGAAATTCATATTACTATTTTTTTTTGAGTGAAATTTGTTAGTGATGGAAATCAATTTGTTGCTATGATAGACCTCTTTACTTTATTTCTAGGATGTTTCTCTCTTACTGACTTTTTTTCTTGACTATATTATTTCTTTCTCTTGTCCTAGTCACTCTATTTTCTTAATTCATTCACAACCCATTACCCATCCATAGAAACATGAACAACACTCTAACACCATTTTAGTGCATGTTTCTTCCTGAGGCATTAAATCCTTCTCCACCACCTGAAGACGTCATCGCTAACCGTCATGCAGTTCATCTTCGCCGAGAAGGTCCACCACGTAACGGTCGGTTGCCCAATCCCTTTCATATGGGCAACCGACCGCCGAGCAAAAATTCGCAACCTCAGTCGTCTTCTACAAAATGAAATCTTTAACATCACCGGCGACGTTTAATGAAAGCGACGCTAAATGGTGGGAATGCTTTTTTTTTTTGCACAGTAAAAAGTTAATTATTTTTTTTTTATAAAAAAAGTCAGTTACTTTAAAATCTACGATTTATATTGTTGTTATTTTTTAAAATAAAAATTAAAATAAATCATTTAAACTTTATAAACCATCCGTATAACCTTCACTTTGACGCTGCAAAGTGCAAGACCAAGTCATAATTAGAATTCATAATAGTTTGGGAGAAAATAACATTCAAAATAATATACCTTAAGTATGTATCTAAGTTGAACTTTGGATAATACATAAATACATTTCAAAACTTGTAATGATTCAAAATATATATACTTTATTTAATGGGCAAACTACCCGGGCCAGTTTTGAGGGGGTGCAAACAGCTCTAGAGAGCTGGGTCTTCAAAATTTTGGGGCCCAAAATATTTTTTTATCTATCTACTGCATGTAAAATGTTAATATATACAAATAAAGTGGTTAATATTTTGGTTTTGCATATGCGTCTCAGTGATAACAGCTTGTAGTTGTAGTCCTTGGGTCATATGTTCAACACCCAAAAATCATTTTTTTCTTCTTTAGTTATTTTTTTTTTCCTTTTTTCTTCTCATGGATTTGAAGCTATGTTCTCAAGACTCTCTCTTTTTCCTCCAATTCATCCCAACTCTCCTCAACATATTGAATTATATTATACATTACAAATAAAAACACAATAAACTTTTTTCTTCTTATTTTTGTTAGAGAACTTCTTGTAATTTTTGGCTCATTCGTTGTATAAAATAACAAAATTCTAACAACAAACATTATAATTATTCTCTATAAAAACATTATTAACTTTTTTTGCCTCTGCACAAACTAAAGAAAATAACAACCTATAAAGTTTTTTCGACATAAACCTAGAAAGTTGATAAAGATATTTGTTTGAAGTTGCATTTTTATATTTTTTATTAGAATATTGAATTTTTCTGTGTTACTTACAATGATAAATATTTTTTATGTTTACAGATCTTATTTGCAATTTAAAATAGATGATTGCTCTTTTAAAAAAAATGTGTTTTTATTTTATTAGGGGCCTATTTTTACTTTAGAGTCAGACCTCCATATTCATAGGAACGGCCCTGCAAACTACCGTACTCAAATTTGGTATGTATATATATTTGGATATACACATAACAAGTATGTAAAGTTGTTCTTTAGTTTTCATTGATTATAGGTAAAGATCCATCTTTAGATGATCTGTCTATATCGTCGAACAAAATTTTGAACGCATATTTACATTTTAATAAAACCAATTATACATGTATATATCTTCAATTTGCTTATATTTCTACATAAGACAAAAGTTTTGGTTTACTTCTCAAAATGGAAATATTTCATATGAAAATAACAATGTCAATTAGAGTTGAAAACCAAAACATAAATTAATATTGATTCATTCATTCATTCATGGTTATAAAGTCTATAATCAGCCAATGCAACATACATGATGAAATAAAACATGCAATGGTTGCAACTTTCACAGAACAGTTTCAATGAAATCATGATATCAATAACCATGCACTCATATCATTGAAAAATTGTTTCTTTTACGATTTTCAGTTACCTTAAATTTCACACCCCAAAAAATTGTTTCATTTAAATACTCAATTTCAAATTATGACTTGTAAAATTGTAAAATGTTCGTTGAAGGATAATCATGATATTAGTAACCATGCTCTGATATCACATGTAAGTATTAGTTTTCAAATTGGTGTTTACATTCTAAAAAACTAAGGTTTTAAATACCTTGGAACATATGATTGTCATATAATAAAGACACTAAATAACACACATTCATCCATGATGATGAAAATGAATAACCAACAATCCTGTGAATTATAATATATCTCTTTCTTGTTCATTCTTTGTCATGACATTTTCTTGACGACTATATGGTAGAAAAAACTTTATGGAAGTGACAGAACCCTTAAACATTAATTAGTTAGTAACTTCCATCAAGTTACATATATCTATAAAGAATTACTTACACCCCTTCATGGATACTTGCATCATTTTACACGAACACTTGCATCCTTTCACACGAGTCTTCATAAATTAACTATAATAATTAAATTATTCTTACATGACAATCCAAATAGCCCTTTGCATATTTAATTATGTTTTTGAACTTTAAGGATTTTTATCATATTCATCTCCTTCAACTTCAACCTATCATATGTAGACAAATTGTATCATTAGAATTTAGATATCTCATTTCATATGATCATTTGAATTTGAAGAGTTTGACACCACATCAACAATTCCAAAAGATCCTAAATCCATACGTCAAATATTAGTTGTGATCTCAATGAATATTGGATTACCAAAATGCATAATTTAGATTACCAATAAGATCTATAAGAAATTTAAAGAAATTAATAACCGTCTTTGGAGTAGGATTCTCCACATTCAATATTTGAAATTTTAGTAGACTCACAAATCACACCAAAGCCAAATATCTTCAATTGTTGAATTCTTGATTCTCACCATTGAGTGAAATGAAAATAAGAATGACCCTTTTATTACGACCTCTTCTATCCACTCACTAGTTTGTATGATTTTCGTCTTGTCTATACACACAATAAATACATTTATTTGGGATGAAACAAAATAGAAAAGGAGTTTTCTAAGTTTGAAACCTATTTCCAACATAAATTTTAACGGATTTGAAGAAGATGAAAATGGTAAAGGAAATAAGACGAATATCATAACATTTTATATCAATCAATGAAATTAATCAAAAATATATATGTTAACTAAAATCTTGCTTGGACGACTTATCACATGAGCAATCTATATAAACCATTTTTTTTAAGGACATTATATATAAACCATTGTAAGTTAGTATACATCCATACATAAAAAGTAATATAATACTAATAGTTTGTTTTTTTAGAGAAAATAATTTAGTTGTAACATTTATACATAAAATGCAAAAACTTAACCTCTCAAAAAGAAGTACAAACTTTATATATATATATATATATATATATATATATATATATATATATAAATAAATAAATGTCAATAGATACTTATATAAAAGAGTGCACTGGATGTGCACAGACAATGTAATACTAACATTACACGATCATCCAATAGAATTTCATGATTTTTCCAAATCATTATACAATTTTAATTTGTTAAATAAATTATTAATTTTGTACCCAAAAAAAAATTATTAATTTGTTTTCATTCTTCTTTCTCGCTCTGAAACCCATCTCTATGAATACTTCCTGATATGTCCAATGGAGGTTGAAAAAATTTGTTTCGTTGGCCCTGAGGCGGTGGCACACCAACTCGGCAGCGGCGATGGTAGTTAACGTCTCCAACGAAAAATGAAGAGTCTCTAATAACCAACCAACCACAGACAGACAATGGTTGTTGACGTCGCTGACAACAATGGTTTGCGTTCATGGGTGTTTAGATCCATTTGACACATAATACATGAAGGAACAATAATTAATGGGTACATGCCATCTACTAATTCTACTCACTGAGTCATTGGGCTTTATCTTCTTCATCTTGTCACTCATGACCAATCTCTCGGATCTTAGAAATTGCATAGAAATCAGGGGTGGTGGTGTATTTGTTGGGCGCCTACAGAAATCAAGGGGGGAGTGGGGAATATGAAAATAGTGAGAGGATGAGAGTTTGAGAGAAGAAGGGTTTCATTCACCCAAATATGGAACAAAACTTTAGGAAAGTGGTTGTTGGCGAGTGAGAAGATTATTGTTTTTTTTTATATTTTAATTCAAAATATGATTACATGGCACAAGGATAGATTTTAATTGGTTGTGTGTGTATGGTTTCTTTACCCTGACTGTTTACCATCTTTAAACCCTATATAAAAATACAAAAGAGAAGTTAATTAAGACTATTTTTTTTAGAGAAAGTTAATTAAAGCTATTGACAAAAAAAATTAAAATCGCCATTGTTTCGAAAGTCGCAAAAACTCACAAAGCCTGAATAAAAAAAAAAAAGAATGATAATAGAAAATGCGTAAAGTAGCAAAAACCGTGTTTGGGGATCTTGCATCGAAGGTTCTCTCTCTCCGTCACCTTCATTTCAATTCACGCAATCATAAAATAACTCAGATCCGAATCAAACCATAACCAGATCCCACTACCCGATCTATCTTACTTTCTAATTTTCTTCTTTATTCTTTTGCTCTAAAATAAAAATGAAAATGAAAATAAAATAATAATTAATTTTCTTTTTTATCTTCAATTTTCTCTCCACTATTTCTTCTCTGTTTCTTCTTCCCTCGCAAATTCAACCGCCACAGATTCACCATGGCACTACGATTCAACAATGGAAGAATCACCGTTCTCGCTCTTCTCCTCTGCTTCCTCGTTCAAACCTTCGCTCAGGTCAGCTTCATTTCCCTTCCATTCTACGCGTTTTCATGCAACAATCGCCGCCGTAATGTGTTTGTTTATATGCATAGGATTCTCTGGCTCACGACGACAGGCAAGAATCCGGTGGATCTGTGGATCTCGGTCGCCGCGCCAAAGTAAGCATCCCTAACCTCTCTTTTTGTTCATTTGAATTGTTCATGAAACTGGAATTGAATGTGTGAGTGATTTTTGTGACAGGTTGCGTTGAATGATATAGAGAATGGTTCGGTTATTTCTCTTAGCTTGGATTCTTCTGGTGTTGGACTCTTTGATGCTTTCTTTGCTAGTTTATCAATGATCCTCGTTAGTGAGGTTAGTTTCACAAAACATTGCTCAATTTTAATTACCTAATTTTATTTATAGCTTGTGTCACAGTAATACTAGTTTTGTCAAGCATTATTGCTTGATCTAACCTTGATTTTATTTGCATAATTTGCATTATATAAACTAGTGAAGAATTTATAGCTTGTGAGGAATTTGAGAGACGAGTGTAGTTAGAGGAAGCTCAAATTGGTTAGATTAGTGAAAGTGTGCGATACGGAATCAATGTGACACATATATGGAAAGAAATCGACTAGTTGTTATTGTTAAGGGTGTTTGGTAAAAAGTAGTGGATAGCTGATAAACTAGTTGATAGCAGATGATCTTAATGCAAATAAGCTAGTAGATTGAATTGAATTTGTAGTGTTTGGTAAAATTATCGGTTATAATAGTTTCTAGTTTACCTAACTGATATTTAACTATTAGTAATCAAATTGAAGTTGATTATAGATTAGCTTCTAGCTTACAAAAGCTTCTCCATTATAAAAAGTCTGTACGAAAAAGTTCTTATGAGCTTATAATGGTTGAAGTTAAATGAGTGATGTTCTGAAAAAACTGAGATGCAGATGCTAATTTCTACTCGATCGAGAAATGGTTGTTTAAAATACTAATTGTTATTGCAATTGGGGCAAGATTCTTTGAATACCCTCTTTCTATAAATGCTTTTTAGAACTTTATGCGACTAGGCTCTAGCTATGATGTAACGAGCAATCGAATTGTTAAGAATGATTTTTTTGCTGTTGTATGTTGTATCTTTTCTATTCTATGTTTGCGTTATGGCTTTTAACTGAAAACCTTTTTTCATGCTAGATTGGGGATGAGACATTTATAATAGCAGCTCTTATGGCTATGCGTCATCCTAAGTCAATTGTCTTGTCTGGTGCACTAAGTGCCTTGATTATAATGACGGTAAGTGCAACTGTAATGCTTTAGCTTTAATGTTCCTGCTTTTCTGTTCTCATTAATGGATGCTTTTTACATGGTGCTGTGATGGACTGATTTTAGCTAATATAGAGCACCATTTCTTGGTGCTCTAACTCCTTTTATCAACGGCATTGAGATTAAAGTTATTTGTTCGTGTCCATTAGGTACTTTCTACAGGACTAGGAAGGATTGTGCCAAATTTGATTTCAAAGAAACATACAAATAGTGCTGCTACAGGTAAACTTATCGGCGATACTTACGCATTCTTGAATCATAATGGCTGAGTATGCACTCGGCACCTGTGACGAAAGCTACCATAATTAACAATGTTCTGGTGTTCCTGTTTAATTCCATGTACTTTTGTTATATGTTTCAATATTAATTGATTTTGTTTGTTTCATTCTATCTATGTCTTGCTTCTGGAATTCATGATACTGTTTCCGAATCTCCATTCATTATCTTGTTTTTATGGATAGTTGCCACTTTCATTTAGAAGTTCAATTTTTTTGTAAGATGAAGCTAAGCCTATCATTTTTTTGTCATACGCAGTTCTTTATCTTTTCTTCGGGTTACGACTGCTGTACATTGCTTGGAAATCAGATCCAAAATCTTCACAGAAGAAAGAAATGGAAGAAGTATGTCTTTAATGACTCTCTATAGTAAAATATCTGCCACAGTTCAATTCTCTCCATTTATACTATAGCTTTGTACTTGTACAGGCATGCAACAAAAGTATTGCCTCAAGTTCCTTTATTCTAGATGGCACATTTTTTTAACAGTTACTGTATTTGTGTTGGTTATAAATTCAAACATACTGAATAGTGACCTTGATGGCTGTTTAAATATGTTAATATCTTGAATCTTAATATAGATGCAACTCTTCAGGTTGCTAGTTTGTTTCTGTTATAGTTTCCTTGTTACTCCACCTGGTCACTTGCCATGGGAGCAGAGCTCAAGTAAATACCTGTAATTGTAAACATGCTATACTATAACATGCAGGGATTCGATGGTAGATGATGCATTTGTTGGTTTAGTTTAAAGAAAAGAGTCAAACTTGGTAATTGCTAAGAATTTGTTCTTGTTAACTAGGTTGAAGAAAAACTTGAAGGTGGACAAGGGAAAACTTCATTTCGGCGGTTCTTTTCAAGATTTTGTACACCCATATTTTTAGAGGTAATGACAATTCTTGCATCATTCTCTTTACTTGAAGATAATAATAATAATAATAATAATAATAATAATAATAATAATAATAATAATAATAATAATAATAATAATAATAATAATAACAACAATAATTTAGTAACACTTTCTTCTAATTTATGCAGTCTTTTGTTTTAACATTCCTTGCCGAGTGGGGTGACCGTAGCCAGATTGCAACAATTGCAGTAAGAAACCATCTCTTAACTCAACACCCTCAGTATTTGATTATTTGTACATTTTCTGCTTTCCTTATAGATTTTATGGCTCCAGTCTTTAATTTTTGTCGGTGGTTTTTGTTTCTATTTTGTATTTGTTTTGTACTTTTGTTCATGACCTTCAATTTCCTTGTGCAGCTGGCAACACACAAAAATGCAATCGGAGTAGCAGCTGGGGCCACTATAGGACACACAATATGTACCTCAGTGGCAGTGGTGGGAGGAAGCATGCTGGCATCTAGGATTTCCCAACGCTCTGTAGCCACTGTCGGTGGTCTTCTCTTCCTAGGCTTTTCTTTGTCTTCATACTTCTACCCTCCTCTAGATTAATACAAGTGCTGGTTGATCTTAATCGTAGTGACTTGTTTGTGCTTCTTTTTACCTTAATATATTTTTTTTTCACTTGATGGTTGTCTTTGTTATAGAATTTGGGTTGTATCTACCTACTCCCTAGGAAAGCTCGATTCTAATTGGAATATGATATTTTGTATCCCATTCATTTTTGTAAAATATTTTGAATAGACAGCCATTGTTATTGTCATTATTTTGGAAGGGAAAAAAAGTATACCCTTCTCTCCACACATCGTTGAACTTTGAAGACTCCCTCACTTTTGGATTTTGGAATTTAGCACGTTGAAACTATAATGTGGACCATTTCAATAGATAGTCATGCATATCTTTTAAAGATGGACGGCAACATCCAACAAAGCACGACTTAAATGATGACTTTGACTAGGAACTCCACACAATTATTTAATTTAGCTTCAAATTGTGAATTAGAAGTCTTGCTTTTTCCTCGTCAAAAAAGAAGACTTGCTTTACAAATCATACTAATCGAACATTATCATCAAATAATTATTTTAAGGTACATGATCAATTAAATTATATGTAATGTTAAACAAACCAATTCAAGATTTAAGTCATGAATTAAATAACTAGATGATTAGCTACGTATATTTGACAAAATGTGACCGATTACAAAAAGTCTAGGATTGTTGGATGAATTAATAACCGAGACTCAAGGCTGCACAATTATCCGACTCAACAAACATACCTAATGAGTTTGCAAGAAAATTATAGTTCTAGTGAAAACTCTCTGTATCATCTTTTCAGTTATGCTGAAATTTGTATATCTATGAATAAGCTTTGCAAAGTCAAGGTTGGGTGGCATTGACAACACTTCATTTTATGGGTTACCGTTACTTTGGGTCTTGTCGGAAATTCACCAAACATGTTTCATTGACCAATTTTCACTCTCGTTGGCGCCAACCATGTTCCTTTCTTCACTCCACCACATCCATTGGGTCACCACCATCACTTGATGCCCTTCATGGCCACTACTTCAAGAACGGTTCTCTCCAAATTTTGAATTCGGCTAACTATCTTTTAACTCTCTATGTTAAATCCAGCAACATGAACCATGCCTGTAAGCTGTTTGATGAAATTCCCCACAAAAACACTCGGACATGGACCATCCTTATATCAGGTTTTGCTAGAGCCGCCACCTCTTCAGAGACGGTCTTTAGCCTTTTTAGAGAAATGCAGGCGAAGGGTGCTTGTCCAAATCAGTATACATTGTCTAGTGTATTCAAGTGTTGTTCAAGTGAAAACAATATTCAATTCGGTAAAGAAATCCACGCGTGGATTCTCAGGAATGGGGTCGATGGAGATGTAGTGTTAGAGAATTCTATTCTTGACCTTTACTTGAAATGCAAGGAATTTGAATATGCTGAAAGTTTTTTTGAGTTGATGATTGAGAAAGATGTTGTGTCGTGGAATATAATGATTGGTGCGTATCTTCGTGAAGGAGATGTGGAGAAGTCTCTTGAGATGTTCAGGAACTTTCCTAACAAAGATGTTGTGAGTTGGAATACTATCATAGATGGGTTGATGCAATGTGGTTATGAAAGATTAGCTTTGGAACAATTGTACTGTATGGTGGCACATGGGACAGAATTCTCTGCAGTCACGTTCTCGATAGCGCTTATTTTGGTTTCCTCTTTGTCACTTGTGGAGGTTGGGAGACAACTTCATGGTAGGGTCTTAAAATTTGGCCTCAATAGTGATGGTTATATTAGGAGTTCACTTGTGGAAATGTATGGCAAGTGTGGTAGAATGGATAAGGTATCTACAATTCTTAAAGATGTACCGCTGAATTTTTTGCGAAAAGGGAATTTTGGAGTTACATGCAAGGAACCGAAGGCAAGGATGGTTTCATGGAGTTCAATGGTTTCTGGTTATGTTTGGAATGGAAAATATGAAGATGGTATGAAAACTTTCAGGTCAATGGTTCGTGAACTGATTGTAGTCGATATTCGAACTGTTGCAACCATTATTTCGGCCTGTGCTAATGCTGGAATTTTGGAGTTTGGTAAGCAGATTCATGCCTACATTCAGAAAATTGGGCTTAGAATAGATGCCTACGTTGGGTCATCGTTAATTGATATGTATTCTAAATCTGGTAGCTTGGATGACGCTTGGATCATTTTCGAACAAATCAAAGAACCCAACGTTGTCTTGTGGACTTCAATGATATCTGGTTGTGCTCTACATGGTCAAGGAAAGGAAGCAATTAGTCTTTTTGAAGGAATGTTGAATCAGGGTATCATTCCTAATGAGGTTACTTTTGTAGGTGTTTTAAATGCATGCAGCCATGTAGGGCTTATTAAAGAAGGATGTAGATATTTTAGGATGATGAAAGATACTTATCACATTAACCCTGAAGTTGAACACTACACTTCTATGGTCAATCTTTATGGTAGAGCAGGTCACTTGATTGAAGCAAAGAACTTTATCTTTGAAAATAGTATATCTCACTTAACTTCTGTATGGAGTTCATTTTTATCTTCGTGCCGACTACATAAAAATTTTAACATGGGAAAATCGGTTTCCGAAATGTTACTTCAAAGTGCACCGTCCGATCCAGATGCGTATATTTTGCTATCAAATATGTGTTCTTCTAATCATCGATGGGACGAAGCTGCCACGGTAAGGAGTTTAATGCATCAAAGAGGTGTTAAAAAGCAGCCTGGTCAATCTTGGATTCAGCTAAAGGATCAAATCCACACTTTTATAGTGGGAGATAGGTCTCATCCACAAGACAAGGAAATATATTCATATCTGGACTCTTTAATAGGAAGATTGAAGGAAATTGGATATTCTCTTGATGCAAAGTTGGTCATGCAGGATGTAGAAGAAGAACAAGGGGAAGTACTCATTAGTCATCACAGTGAAAAACTTGCACTTGTCTTTAGCATCATTAACACTTCGCCGAGGACTCCAATTAGAATCATGAAGAACCTCCGTATTTGTACCGATTGCCATAACTTCATCAAGTATGCATCTCAGCTTCTAGAACGTGAAATAATTGTCAGAGATACACATAGGTTTCATCATTTTAAGCAGGGTAGTTGCTCTTGTGGAGACTATTGGTGACAAGAGATAAAAATATATCTACAACACAGTCTTGCATCTTGATGTTATGAAACCATCATGACTTCTTGGTATGCATGCGCATTTAACCTTATCAGTCCATCTATCATATATCGATTTTGTTATCAGATGCTAGACTGAGCAATCATTTCAATCTTGATATCATCTATGATGTATCACTATCTGTATATTGATACAAAGTGTTGATAAAGTAGATCATCAGATCGGATGAAAGTATTATTCTGAGACTCAATCATCTAAGTCCAGCTCAAAACATGACACTGGTATGCTTTGTATTTGTAACTTACATTTTTTTTTTCTTTCTGATATATTATGATTTATTGTATTCAGCATTCAAAATGGCCTAGCTCAGTTGGGCCAGTCAAACAGAACTGGGCTAGGTTGGCCTGTTTATAAGGCCCAATGAGTTTTTGCCTTTAGTATTGTGAACTGAAGACAATTCAGCTTGTTTAGTCAACCCAAATTATAAAAATAAATGTGTTCAGTTTATTTTAGAATACTCAATAGCTTAAAAACATTAAAGCATGGAATAATTGGGTTAATTTTTTTTTATTGGATTAAAAAAAAATTGGGTGAAGAAAGATACCCAAAGCATCAAACTGGACCCTATTGGATTAAAAAAAATTGGGGGAAGAAAGCAATTTTTTTATTGGATTCAGCTAAAAGTTTTTGTTGTTTATGCCTACTTGATGGAAAGTTGAAACCTTTAGATTAGCCTATACTGTCATACGTTTGTATATGACACAGGAGCACATGACTCACCTAATTGTCTTGAATCTTGATGCTTAAGGGCGTGTACATCAAGGAAGCTCAGGCACAAGTTTTTAATTTGTAGCACTTTTATTATTCCTCTGTACATTCTTCTAGTGCTCAGTGACTTTAGTAGTTAAGCATTATTATTAGAGGAAATCAACACTTGTATTGCACCGTGCACAAATATCTTTTCTACCATTGGATCAATAACTCACGGCACATCACATTTGATCTAATTGTATTATGGTAAGACTTATCGATTCAATGGTGGAAACAAGTTTGTGCATGGTGCAAGTCTTGTCTCACTTGTGTATCATAAAATTGACATTAAATTAGTCTCTTAAATTAAAGAACTTTGGTTATTAATTTAGTCTTTTTTGAATTTAGTACTACCATAATTTTAAAGGTTTAATGTTTGTCTTAATAAACATGAGACTGTTCAAGGCATTATCTAATATCTAGTACTTTAGTGAAGGGAATAAATTGACTGACATTCTTTAAATCAAGGAATTAAATTTTCCTTTCACAATTGCAAGATTAGTTTAAGTTCTGAAGTGTTACTATCTTGAAGTGAAAACTTGTTGGAGTTATTAAATCTAGTAAAAGTAATTTCATAATTTGTTGAGCTTAATTGCTCTTAGTCCTTTATGCTTTGTACGACTGCAGTAATCATGGACTAGATGAACAAACATTGTTGTTTAAGATAATGACAAAATTACAATTATTTTTAGTGCTTAATTAATTATTGACATTACAGGAACAGTTTCACCTTTACAATTTTTATATATGTATTTTCAATAAGGTTTCGTTAGTTTTTTGTTTCTTAGTGAAAGAAAAGTAATCAAGTGTTAATTAATCTAAGCTTTATTATGTCACTAAGCTTCCGTTAATCAACATACATCAGATTAAGTATAAGTAACGCACTCGAAGGTAGACAACTCAACCTGCTTCAACAAACCCATTTTTGATTCTTACAATCAATTATGCTTCTTCATATTGAAGAAATAATATATATCAGATTTGGTCTCCATCTTCTCGAGGTGGAGATTTATTTGGACGTTTGCTTGGAATGCAATACTCCTAGTTCGAGTCCAAAACAAGTAAACAAAAAGGAGCATTGGATATATAAGGGCTTTTATTTAAATAAAATATAAATTATGTATTTCATAAACTAACCAATTACAAGGAAAAGACTTCTAAAAAAATAATAAATAAAAAGAAAAAGATAGATAAAAAATAATTAAATATTGTTGATAACTTATTGTAGAAGAGAGGCAAATAGCACTCGAAGGAGAAAATTATGATGTGATCTATTATCTCAATGTGCATAGGTTTTGGTTTCACTTTATTCATTCACTACTCAACCAACTTTTTCTATGTAATGTTCGTTATAAGTGAAATGATTTGATAGAATTATACATTGCATTACAATATATGTCCTAGTAATACACTCAATTGAATAACACTCTGCGTGATTGCTCCATTTTTTTTTCAAAAAATCATCACACTCAACTTATACGTTTTGATTGTTATTTTTTTAATGTGATTTAATTTTTATGGTATAAGTTAAACTGGGTATCCTCTGCTCGAAAATATATAAATTAATTCATTAATCCTCCAAACTAAATAGGACTGCAATAAGTGGCAAAACTCTTAGGAGTTTTAACGTTGTTACATTTCAAGTCTAAATTTAAATCCACGATATATGGTTAAGTTAGAAGAGATTCAAACTATCTTTTAGTTTTTTTTTTTTTTAGATATTTCATGGACACTCATACATCCCTTTAACACCTTGGAAGATAAAGAAATAGAGAACAATGATGTGATAAAAAAAATGTAACCCTTGAATGGAGATATAACATTTATCACATCCCTTTAATACCAAAAAATGCAACCCTTAGTTGGTAGGAGCATTGCATTATATATGCAGGGGTGAGATTTGAACCTCGGATTCTCCACTTATTAACATTTGAAGTAAAATTCTAACCATTAAACTATCATAAAAAGAGGTATTAAACGAGTGTTAAAAAATTATGGGGTACAAATATAATTGTTATTTATGAAAATATGAGATGTCCACATATAAGTGCTTTTAAATTAACAAGTCGAAATCATGTGTATTCCACTATTGCGTATGTGTGTATGTCCCTTTCACTCACCAAACTAATTTATTAATGATATGTAGCTTGATTATGTATACGTAATCATAGCATGCTTCACAACAAATTGAATCCAAAGGGAGTACCCCATCCCCATGTTTGTCTTACTATATCATAACTACAATATAACTTGAATAGCTATCTATATATTGCAGTTGTTATATCTCCATTTTTTGGTGGATCAATTAATTAAGCTCCAACTCCAATTGAGATTCACCTATCCTAAGAAAGAATGAGACAGAGAATGGAAAGGCTTGTCATTCTTCCTTTCTCAGCTGGTTGTATCTCTGAGGCTAGTGTTGCTGTTGGTGTTCCACACCCAAGAAGATCGAAACCTGCAGACACCAATTCACCACATGATGCAATAAGTCTCTTCCTATCTCTTTTACTATGATATCAACAGTCATATATTACATGCTAATTTATATCACTATATTACTAATATTCCCTTAATTTTATTTAGCTAGTAAAATAAAATAAGAGCCACACAAACACTCTTGATTATTCATCGGTACACACATTTAATTATGGATTTGAATTTAGTCATTCGATAGAGGACTTGGATTCTCTCCCATAGTACAGCGGTGCAACAAAAGTTTCTCGTGCAAGAAAGTGTTGCCATATTGTGGTATGTTGGCATGTTTAAAAATAAATTGTTGCATCGTTGAACTGTGAGAGAAGATCTGAGTCTGTTATAAACCACACAATCGATATATAGATTTCAACAATTCAATAAAGTTTATTGATATTACTAGATTGTATTTTAAATTTTATTTGGTGAAGCGAAAATATGAACGATGTATTTTAATCTGATGGTCGAATTCGTTGTATGCATCAATTGTACTTTTTCCGTTCTCTATTATACATATATTTTTTCTTCCTCCAAACAAGTATAGGCATGAGAAAATGTATAAAAAAATGTCGTGGGAAAATATTTAGCATTTGATATTATTTTTTCCCTAACTTAAAAAAAAAAGATATTATTTTTTCTCTAATTTCTTAGGGTTTTTTTTAAGGAATTTCTTAGGTTATATATATTACTAAATCACCATATATTTAAATTTATGTATATGTTTGTTTATGATCTGTTACTAATTAAATGATATGATAAGATTAGAAGGATCTAAAGGAGTCGAGGATTCAGAGATTTTGTCTGGTGAAAGTATGAAGAATTCTTTGAGACTACTTGATGTTGTTCCAAAGCCTAACCTATCCTTCAACAAGCTGTTCAAAGGCTTCAAGAACTTTTCTCAATTGTTTGGTGAGTATGCAAGTGTGTGGTTTTCACATATTAATTTTGTGGTCCATATATTAATTTATATCTCTTTTTATAAATTAATTGATCTATTTAGTATATAAGTGCTTTTATTTTATTCAATATAGAAGTTTTGATCACAAGTTTTTGTAAAAATATCAGCCCTAAATAAGTATTTTTAGAATGAAACCTTTTAGGAAAAAGATGAATGCAAATTAAAGTTAAACATTATTGATCTTACCCGACAATACTAACATGTATATTTTATTTTTATATACATGTCATAATAAAAATAAAATTGTAGGAAAATCGAAAATTTATTATTTGCTTGTAACTAAAAAATATATGTAAGTCTTAATTTTTCATGGAATTCAATTTTTTTATGTTTAATTGCAGTGGAGAAAGAAGAGGACTTAGAAGAAGAAGCAGAAATGGACATGGAAATAGGGTGCCCAACAGATGTACAACATGTGACACACATTGGTTGGGATGGTGTTACAACCTCATGTGCTGCTCATGACCCAATGAGGGGATGGGATTCTCTCATTCCTCCTGAGCTTCTATCTGTAGCCTCTCAATCTGTACAGCCAAAACATGAAACAACATCTCCCATCAACATCATGCATTCTATTGCTTGATTAATTGAAGATTGTATCTTTTAAATGATACTCCCTCCGTTTCAAAATACATGTCCATTTTAGAGAAATTGTAGTAACCAAGGACAAACTAGTTTGACACAAAAGTTCCTATTATACCCTTGTCTTTGATTTCCTCCATTTTACATTTATTTACACCATCTCATAATTACTCCCAATACCAATACCAAACTTAATTAAACAAATTAGTCCATCATTAAAACACCCTTGGTCATTTCTTGGGAGAGTCTAATAGTCATTTCTTGGGAGAGTGCATGAGTAAATCCACTTAAAATTGGGTCAACATTTATTAGTAGAAAATAATTATTGTGGAGAAAATCTAGAATCTAATTAATTGGTAGGCAAGGGCAAAATAGACAAAATGTATCCTTAAACTATCAAATGGACATGTATTTTGAAACAAAAAATTTCTCTAAAATGGACATGTATTTTGAAACGGAGGGAGTATATGTATGAGAAACTAGAAACATGAAAGTGTGATTCATTGTTGTGGATATATACAAATATATTATATAAGTATATATTATGGTGAGTTAATTGCATCTGTATTAATGTTAGTCATGATTAATTTTCTATTTATATAAACTTAAGATTAAACCAAGATGAGTGATAAGTACTCTTAATTAAAACTTCTTTAAAAAAAAGTTCTTAATTAATGCTAGAAGGACTAATATGACCAATATATTAATAAGCACCCGGTGTTTATATATAATTTATCATTATTCATGGACTACTATGAAAATTATCTAACATGAACTACTCCCTCCGTCCCTTTTTATATGAGCAGTTTACAAAAATTACAGGTATTAAGAAAAATTGTTGGAGTAATAAAATTGTCGCAAATGTGTGTGATTATTACTAGATTACCCTTAATTAAATATATATATTTAATGTTAACTTTTCATATACCAAGACAAATTAGTAGTATTAATAAAGGGTATATTTGGAAAAAGAGTAATCAATGCATCTAAGAATTTGTATATAACCTTATATTTAGGGACAAAACTTTTTTGTAAACTACTCCTATAAAAAGGGACAGAGAGAGTAATTTAATTCATGTAAAAAAAACTAATTTAAATTAATCTGCTTGTCTCTATCTATATAATGTAATGTTTTAGGTAGGCCTCGAAACTTTTCCCTAATAATTAATGAACCTAGATCAAAGTGATGTTTTACACATTTCCGTGAGCATAGTTCAGTTGGCAGAGACAATACATTGTTATATATAAGAGTCGGGGTTCCCAAACACCCAACTTATTTACCTTAAAAAGTAAATTCCGCCACTAGACTAAAAAAAAAGTGATGTTTTACACTCAAGTAGAACAAAATCAGATATTATGTTTTATTCTCGTTAGTTTAACTTTTTAAAAAAATGATTCACTTTTTACTTTGTGTTATTGATCTATTTTATTTTTCATATGCACTAAACATAGAAATGAATTCAAATACTCATATATCTATGTTACTCTTGTAAGTGATCTTAAGTCATGATCGTAACACAAGATAATTAAAAGAGAAATGTTATTTGAACAACCATTTAGTTGTTCAACAACATATTTATATACTCTATATATAAATACAATTTCATTTTTTATTAGTTCTTTTTTTCTCATTGAATCAAATTAATAGTTATAAACGGTGTATTTTTATATGAGTTATTTTGTATTTATTCTAATATGCTCTATCTACTCTATTAAATAAGACATATATTGATTAAGAGCATTTCCAACGAGGGTTCCTTTACTTAACAAGGACATCTCCTTGTCAATGACTTCATTGGAGGAATAAAAAATGGGTACCTATTAAGTAACAGACAACTAGGGGTGTTCAAATTTAAACCAATCCAAAATAAAATTGCAAACCGATTTAAAAAAACTGAAAACCGCAAAAAAACCGAATATTTTTGGATGCGTTTGGATGTTGTTTTGCAAAAATCGCTAGGATCACATCGGATTTCAGATCTTTTTTTCAAAATCGAACCAAACCAAACCGAACAAAACCGCAAAACCAAATATTAATACTTATTTTTTCTTTTATTAGTATTATATATTGCATTATTATGTTGCTTGTTGGTTTTTAGTCATATATATATTACACTAATTTAATTTATATTATTATTACTTCATATGTTTAAAAAACAATGGATAATTTTCATACTATAATTTTGATTTTTTAATATATTATGCATCAAACCTATTATTTTACCGTGTTTGTGTAATATTAATATTAATAAAAAATTATCTTTGAAAAAAGGTAAATAAAAAATATATATACTTTGCATTTTGGATATCCAAAAACCGATCCAAATTAAACCATATATATTTGGATCGGTTCGGTTCGGATTTTTTTTAGAATAGTCATCCAAACCGAACCGCATGTGATTTTTATTTTGGATCGGATGATATTTGCCTCAAAACCGATCCAAACCGCACCGCGAACACCCATACAGACAACTATATAAGGACTCTCTCATAAGCAACTAACAGGTCCCACATTTAAAAGAAGTAATAAAATATGTACAAGTTGGTCACACTTTCAAAAGAAGTAATATTTTATGAGATAATTTTTAATTTAATAAATAAATTACTTTTGTATAATGATGTAAAATTAGTGTGATCTATTTAAATACTTTTTATTGGAGTCTCTGTTAGTGTATTGTCATTGTCCTTAATAGATACTTTTATTAAAAAATTATAAATAAATGATATGCACGTATAAATTCATTTAAAGAGTCCCTATTAATGTACTAATAACGTGGATGCTCTAAGATTTGACCAAGAACAATTTGTATTTTTGGTATCAACATAATTTGCAACTTCAAGAAGGTGAATACTATCTGAATTGCTTGCGTCACGTTCAAACATACGCTTTCAAGCACACATTCTAAGGGAATCTCCAATGTTGTCCTTCACCTTGTCCTTAAAACACAAGAACATTTTTTTGTGCCTACCCCATTGGAGTGAAATGACATGGAAGTTGAGTTGGAGAATTGTTGCCTCTGAAGAACGCGTTGTTGCAAAGATGTGTCGTAGAATTAGAAAACTGAGAGATAGAAATTAAGAAAAAATGTCACAAACTAAAAAACTAAAACAAGAAACTCTTGAATTGGAGTGAAAGTATGTTGAAGTTCTTCATACATGTGTGGCATTTTGGACCCACAAAAGTTGAGTTAAAAACAAGAAAAAAGACTCGCGTTGGAGATGCATTGCACTATTTGGAACTCTTGTCTAAATGTTCGTGTGTAGCATTGCACTATTTGGATATAGGGTTCATCTTTATTTTTTATGCTAATATGTTAAATTTTAAAAGTTGCATATAAATTGAAGATTTGATCTTATTCCTTCAATTCTTAGCTAAAAAAAATGCTCTAATCATATGAAATTTTAGCAGAAGGTAAGTAAAATCTATAAAATATAATTTAAATTAAAAATCAAACTTAGATACTTCTGTTGAGAATTGAATTTTCAATTCATCTAAAATTAAGAGCTTTACTTTTAATGTAGAAATTCAAGTGTTATGAATATTTTAATTAAAGAAAGTATAAACTAAATTAATATATCATTAAATTTAAATTATAAAAAATCAATTTGAAATATCAAATAGACCATATACAATTGTTTCTCTCATTCTCATGTATTAAACATGACTATTGGAATCATGCATGTTAATCACCAAGAACACCATATATTAAAAATGACTTTAAAAGTTATACATATCATATGAGAAGTGATATCATATATGTTAGAAATATAAAATGATCATAACTTTAATTATAATATCTTTATCAAATAACCTTGGTGTCCATTTTACATAAAAAAAATAAAAACTTTGTTGTCCATTCATTTCAATTTAGTTCAAGAATTGCAAGTACGATGAAGCTACTTACCAAGGTCACCCAATGGCGGAGGAAAAAAAACTCGGGTGAGCCACAAATTATTATTTTTTTAAAAAAAGTCATTTTAAAGGAAGCTTTTCATAGTTTTTTAAAAATGATTTTTATAGTGTATTTTTTTTGCTATAATTCTTTTAAAAAATATTTTTTTAAAAGAATATTCAAATGAGAAATTGGGTTTGAATAGTGTATCATAAAAAGTCATTTTAATTATTTTATCGTTTTGGTACAACTTTTTTTGGATGATAAAATTTCAAGAAATGCTTAAAATGAGAAGCTATTTTGAATAGCTTCTCTTTTTTGAAAAAATATGTATTTTAGAATGTTAAATCTCTAACAATGAATATCTATATTAATGGATGCCAAAACTACTCTTTTAATATATAACAAATGAGTCTCAAATAATTTTTATTATTTTTGAGTAAATGTTAATAAACCATTCTAGAAATACAGATTTTTTTTATTTTTTAAAAAATTCTATATCGAATGAGCCGATAGACTCGTAGCTAATATTTGTACCAATTTACCTTTCAATATAAACTATCATGATATCATTTAGAAACTGTCATGCAATTAACAATAGCATATAAAAAAAATCCACAAATATATAGTGACAACTGACAAGTAAGCCATTTTGTCTTTATCCTCGCTTTTATGTTGAATTTCATTATTGTTGGGATGGATCGAATAAAACAAATCAAGATGGTGATGGCATTTTCTTTGATGAAAGGTATTTCGAGTTTTGAAATGTTGTCGATCACGCACACGGGGGTTTTGAACTATTGTCACGCATGGTCGCGCGAGGGTTTGAGTTTTAGGACAAAATACAAGTGAGCGGCTTCGAGCACATCGACAACAACGAGCAACAATGTTTGGATCAGATTTAGAATTTGCGATTGATGAACTTGCAACAAGTATTGAATACTCGGCATGAGAGCAAAATGCATAAACACAATCATTCACACAAACTAAGTCGTCATTAAATTTCACATCTTCACACAATACAAACATATTAACAATACATAGAATCACAGTGATTATGAAATGAAATGATATACACACATTCATAAATCTTTTCTTATGTCATGTGGTACCAACGTAATTTCGAAGTATTTAGAAAGGGATGTGGTACTATGTCATCCCCGGTTAACAATCACATTCAAGTCCTCATAGACTAGCAGAAGGATTGCATGATAGCTCCTAACAATACCTGCAACTCTAAGCCACATATAGATTCCCCTTATGACCTCAAACAAGTAAACCTACATTATCGGCCCTTTACTGTTATACTTCCCCAATCATTAAGTTTGTCAAACCCTACCTATCGTAATGACAAGCACAGAAGGACGGATAATCAACCCTCATATAGACACACACAATATTGGAAGTTATACCTTTGCATGAGCACTAGACATAACCTTCCTCCCCTCGTCATCCTATGCCACACCTTAACGAGGACCATCATGGTATGTTACTGTCATGTATATTTCACAATTCACATTTTGCATATTATATAACATAGTCACAACTTCACATATTCACAACATATGATTCACATTTTCACAATTCACATCTTCCCATGTTGCCACTTTCACAAATACACAACATCGTATTCTCAAAACTAACACTTAGTACAATTACACAAGTTCATAATCACATAGATTCAATTATCCTATAATCCTATCATTCTTTCACAACTCATTCAATCACAATTCATGAAACGTATTTACATTGACATACCAATTCTCGCAAATCATAATAATAACAACAATTAGAATATTAACCTATGACATATAACATTTGTTTTCCACTTAATAACAATAACATATTTGGAACTATCAATAGAGACTACAATTCAACAATTACAACAAGCATTTATAGTAACAAATACATTAATAACCATGACAACAATTTCACAATTATTCAAACAAACATAGGAATGATGTAATTTTTTAATGGAAAAGTGGCTTATCCTTTGGAAGTGATGTTTGTTTGTATCAAATGATTGTCATGGTCTTGATTCAATTGTAGGAAAAAATAGGAACAATAAAAATAGTTTTCTCAAATTGATAGTCTATTCCACTTGTTTGTCTTCAATATGTTTGAATTTGTACGTTATAAATGAGTTTAAAGTGCCCCTTGTACTCACGTAATATATTTGCTTATAATAAAAAGTGGGGAATATTTTGTATAATGTTGATCACTCATGGACTAATCTGAAAATTATCTACTAGGAACTAATTAATTCTAGTAAAAGTAAAATTAATTTAATTATTCACTAGGAATTTTTTTGCCATCCTAGGAAATTTTTCACTAATAATTAATGAACCTAAATCAAAGCTGTGTTTTACACACAAGTAGAAAACAACCGAACATTCTATTACATTCTCTTTAGTTTTACATTGATAGGTGATATGTTCGGTGAAGATCAAAGATGTGAAGTGGTGGTTCACAGTGCTCCGGTGTGGAGGAGGTTGAGCTTCCACAACGGAGGAGAATGATGTTTGTAGACACGTTAGCACTCCAACGCTTAAGTCAGTATCAGAAAGGTGGTTATGTGCGAAAAATGGTGGAAAACAAAAGTGTACCTTGAGGGTGATCCTGAGTCACCCTTATATAGGCGCGGAGGGTTCTAACTGTCCCCGTGAGATGCGGCGCAATCCACAGAGGCAGTTAAAGATGAGTTGGACGACGAAGATCGGCTTGAGACGCGCTCTTGTGCGGTGATCCGCATATGACTAGGCGTGCACCCTCATCGTACTTGGCCTTGTGTTCTCTTAGGCTTTAGCTCTTTGGGGAAATCAATATGAATCACTTGTTACTTTATGTTATTGATCTATTTTACTTTTCATATCAACTAAGCGTAGAGTTTTTTTTTTAAGCAAAACGAAATATTATAGCATCTTATTACTTAAAATATGTTCAATACAGTTTCGTATATCCATCAATATTAAAAAACAAGTTGACATTGTGGCTGCCTTTACTAAACTGTTGTTTTGGATTTCCAAACTGTTGTATTTGGATTTCCAAATTCTATTTTGAAAGGGACTATCTACCAAAGTTGTTACTAGGTTGAGTCACGACTAGGTCGCTCTCTTTAAGACGTTTCGCGGCACTGCCCAAAATTGTGCAAGGCAGACTATCAACCACGCCGCCTCCAGGATAAAACAAGCCCAGCTACAACTGTGCGATTAACTACTGCACTGTAGAAAACCGTTCGAGATTTACACCTCCAATATGGTACTAAGACCACTCTTTAATACTGAAACCACTTTCTAATATGGTACTGTGACCACTCTATTATGGTGTTGGGACCACTCAAATATGGTGTTATCACCATTCTAACCTTTAAGTTCCCCAAAATATCAATATGGTACTAAGACCACTCAAATACGGTGATACCACCGTTCTAACTTTTTAACTTCTCCAAAAATAGAAAATATAGAAAGAATATTTATATATACCGTTAAGATCATTCTTAATTTCGACGGGACATTATTATTTCAAAAGGGACTATGATCTTAAAAGTACTCTTTATTACGAAGGGACAATATTATCGAAGGGACTATGTTCTTAAGACCTTTCTTAATTCCGAAGGGACATTATACCGAATAGGGACTAAGGTCTTAAGAACACTCTTAAATCCGAAGGGACAGAAAAAGGAGATAAGGAGAAGAATAGCTCGTTAACACAAGCTGGAGGGAGAAGAGAGAAAGAGTTCTCGACAACTCAATAGAACTCTTTGGTGTGATTTTTGAACTGAGTGGAGTCCTCTATTTATATAGAGATTTTGTAACTGTTTTAGCTAAAATTGCGGCAGCAGTTACTCTAATGGATAAGATCAAAAGAAACTTAACCACTAATCAGTTCAACAATACTTGTGGATAAGATCAAAAAGAAACTTAACCACTAATCGGTTCAACAATACTTGTGGATAAGATCAAAAGGAAACAAATCCACAAAAGTGAAGGAAACAAACTCATTGGATATGAATGAAGGAAAGATAAGAACTCAGTTGAATTCTTATTCTTATCACAAACAACATAAACTAAATTTATGGGAAGTGATATTCACGAATAAAAATAATAATTACTATTATTTTTATCATTATAAAGTATTTAAAATTAAATACCGCAATTTAAACATGTGTGTGTTTTATTTTATGTGGGACCTCCACTCTCTATTTTTTCAATTCACATCACACTAGTTCAAAGTCTTATTACTTGGTGTTTAATCTTCCAATTTCCTTCCAACTTCACACCAATGTTCCAACAATCCCCCACTTGAATTTAAAAAATGGTTTCAATAATAACGTCAAAACGTTTCTATAAGGTTGCTAATAAACAAAGGTGTCGCCTACAACTTGAACCTTTGCATAGCGAATACTATTCCGATTCAACAAGAGTTGCTTACAGCATTGAACTCTATCTCAGACATAGAGTCCGCACACAAACCTTTTCCTAAGGTGTATTCTAAAAGCCCGTGCGTTTATGGCCCTGCACGTCTATCCCAGTTTTAACGAACGCTCTAGGTATTCTGCCTCAAAATCCCATAGGAACCGGCCTCAGTTCCACATTCGTATAGGTGAGTCTATCAAGAGTACTCCTGTAGCTATGTACTCCACTCAACATAGAGTATAGATCTCATTAAGAGTTTCTATTATCTCATCCTTCTGTCGCTGCAGGATTCATGCTTTCTTAATTTCCTCATAGCATGTTCTATCACTCATGACTTGTTATTACCCATTGAACCTATTTCTTGGGATCTCCAGTCATTTAGGTCGGGTTACCATCACTTGTGAGCTTTAGGCATTAGTCCCATCCTATTGGATGTGTTTATGACTTTCTTTCTAGTTTTTCCTTTCGTCAAAGGATTGACTAATTCTTTATCAGTACGTACATGATCTACTTTAACCGTTCCTTTTGAGAGTAGCTATCTCTCTAATTTGTTATGTGTTCGTGCCTTAATAATTGTCTCTTACTATTGCAGTAAAGATTCTCAATTTTGTAATAGCTGCAGTACTATCACAATAAATTAACACTCCTGGCAACGGTTTTACCCACTAGGGAATCTCAAC
Source organism: Medicago ruthenica (assembly GCA_018208015.1). Taxonomy (NCBI): domain Eukaryota; kingdom Viridiplantae; phylum Streptophyta; class Magnoliopsida; order Fabales; family Fabaceae; genus Medicago; species Medicago ruthenica. Next base: position 33,280,349 of record CM031377.1, on the reverse strand, counting down.
TAGCAAGCATTTTCTCAACTTGCTTCTTCACTAGTTTTCTCTAGTGTTCTCATCTCAGATCATTCCAGTGTGGATTGAGTCAATATCATATGTTTCAACAAACAAATCCTCCAGTGATGCTCAATGTGCAGCCACTGGTCGCTTAAGACTCATCTGAAGGATGTTCTATTTTGTATCTTGTACCATTCAAGTACAACATGATACTCCTCCTAATGTAATCATAGAGTCATAGTCTTCTTAAGGCACCTTATGACTCTTTCAATAGCATGCCAATGCTTCTCACTTGGTCTACTAGTAAACTTGCACAAGAGTTCCACGACATAGGCAATGTCGGGTCTAATACATTCAGTGACATATCTAAGGAATGCCAATGATGCTCGCATATTCTATTTGTCTAACACCACCTCAAGTGTTCTCAAAGAGTTTTACACTTAGATCATAAGGTGTGCTTGCAAGTTTACAGTCAAATAATTACATTTCTTAAGATCTTCTCAACATTGTGAGATTAATTAAAAAAATTCTCTTTTTTGATCTAGTAATCTTGACACCAAGAATTACTTCAACTTTGTCTAGGTCTTTCTTATCAATGTTTGTTGATAAACAATGATTTCACATAAATTATAGCATGAATCTTTGAACCAAATATGAGCAAGTCGTCTACATAGAGACATATGATCGTGCAAATGTTATTTCCATATTTGTAGTGAATACATTTGTCACTTTCATTCACTTTATACTCATTCGATATCTTTAGGTTGTCAAATTTTCCATGCCATTTCTTAGGAGTATATTTTTAGACCATGCAAAGATTTTTCTAACTTGCTGACCTTGTTTTCTTGTCCATGAATCACAAAAACCTTCGGGTTGTTCTATATAAATTTCTTCTTCTAATTCACCATTTAAAGAGGCAGCTTTCACATTCATTTGGAGTACTATGAGTTATGTACATCGGCTAAAGGGACTAGTATCTCTCATGAATATGATTCAAGTGACTGGTGAATGAGTGTCGAAGAAATCTATATTTTTTTCTTTGCCTAAAACCTTTTTCTACAAGGTGAGCCTTGTATTTAGCAACCGAACCATCAGGTTTTAGTTTTCCATTTCCAAAATTCAAATACAACCAACTGGTTTGCAATTAGGAGGCAAGTCAACTAAGAGTCATGTTTCGTCAGACTCGAGAGAATCCATTTCATCGTTTACTGTTTTTCTTTTCTTTTCAAAAGTTAGCATCCAATGAAGACAAAGCTTCTTGAAGGCCAGATGGATCCTCTTCCAATATACAAACCATATAACTATGTTTATACTCTTTAGCAATTATAGCTTTCTTACCTCTTCGAGGTTCTATAACATCTCGTACGATGTTTTCATAACTGTTTCTGATTACTGGAATGTGATCAGATGCAGTGCCCCCACTAGCACTCAATTTAAAAGGGGAAATTACTTTGCCCCCACTAATGGCGTGCTTCCATTAGCGCCCCCACTAGTGCCCCCACTATTCTTTATTTAAAGGGATATTTATTTACATAGAAATCAGTATCGTTTAATTCTATGCTCACTTTAGCATTTAGGTTTTTAAAACTTACATGCTTCGTTATTTATAGCACACCTAATGAATACGCATTCATAGGCTCTACTAGTGAGTTCAACTCTCTTGGGGTCCAGAATGCAAATATAATCCAGACAATCTCAAGTTCAAAAATAAGACAAGTTATGTTGTCTTTTCTTCAAAACTTCTTAATTAGAAATTTTGTTCGTAGACTTGGGTACTCTATTCAACATAAATTTCAATTTTTGTTATAAAAATTGAACGTATCAAGCGTATCAATTTTATTTTATTTTTTAAAATTTACAGTCATCAATAAATATGATAAAATATCTTTTTATCATTTCTAGTTTATGTGTCATCAGGTTCGCACATATCATAATTTATTAAGTTTAGAGGTTCAAATTCTCTAAACACTGATTTATATGAACTTTTGGTTCATTCATTTTGACTGCAAAAAATAAAATTTTCTAGTCATATAACTTTGGAATTAAGTCCAAGTTACTCAAGTTTAAAATTAAACGCTTGTTCATATGACAAATTTTGACATGTCAAATATTAAAATCACACAACTTATAAAATAGAGGGAGAATTTAATTTTGAGCATATCATCAAAGGTGCAGTCTTTTCCCCACAAGAATGCATGATGCACAAGTCTCTTTTTAAGTCCGAGTCAACTCAGTCATATTCAATAGAAATCTGAAATTCAGGTTCTTTCTTATTTTGGAGCATGTATCACGTCCTAGAGAATAATTTTCTTTTCGGAAGTGATTTGCAACTTCACATCACCAATGCCAACGAAATTAATGCTGTTATAATATACTAACAACACTTTCTTATTTACAGCAGTAGCATATGTTTTTGAACATAGCATAATCATAACAAACACATCACGACGCTAATGTTTATCCACCATTCACTTAATTCACCAACTAGATTGGTTTAACTAGTCATATTAGTGAATTCTTTTTAGTTAGGTTAGGCAGCGGAGCAACAATTTACTTGCGGGACATATGACATGGTTTCTCACAATTGTATTAAAAATAAATTGTGAACCAGTGTCATTTCTTGATGGTGGCTGCTGATTTTTATTTAGGTCCCTTTTGAGGTTCCTATTCTGTTGGCAGTTAGAGTTACTTATTCACAGTGCGGTTCTAATTTTTGAAAATAGTTTTTAAACAAAAATTCAAAATCGCATATGTGAATTTCTTAGCGTTGTTGTTATAGCAACAAACACTTCATTGTGTTCAGTATATAGATGCGTTTCTATAGCCTTTTTATCCTTCTTGTATTTAGGGACAATAAAACTCGAGTTAGTAATTTCTTCGGTAGACATGGCAGAAGGAAACGTCTTAAAATTGTTGTTTTGGATTTCCAAACTGTTGTATTTGGATTTCCAAATTCTATTTTGAAAGGGACTATCTACCAAAGTTGTTACTAGGTTGAGTCACGACTAGGTCGCTCTCTTTAAGACGTTTCGCGGCACTGCCCAAAATTGTGCAAGGCAGACTATCAACCACGCCGCCTCCAGGATAAAACAAGCCCAGCTACAACTGTGCGATTAACTACTGCACTGTAGAAAACCGTTCGAGATTTACACCTCCAATATGGTACTAAGACCACTCTTTAATACTGAAACCACTTTCTAATATGGTACTGTGACCACTCTATTATGGTGTTGGGACCACTCAAATATGGTGTTATCACCATTCTAACCTTTAAGTTCCCCAAAATATCAATATGGTACTAAGACCACTCAAATACGGTGATACCACCGTTCTAACTTTTTAACTTCTCCAAAAATAGAAAAATATAGAAAGAATATTTATATATACCGTTAAGATCATTCTTAATTTCGACGGGACATTATTATTTCAAAAGGGACTATGATCTTAAAAGTACTCTTTATTACGAAGGGACAATATTATCGAAGGGACTATGTTCTTAAGACCTTTCTTAATTCCGAAGGGACATTATACCGAATAGGGACTAAGGTCTTAAGAACACTCTTAAATCCGAAGGGACAGAAAAAGGAGATAAGGAGAAGAATAGCTCGTTAACACAAGCTGGAGGGAGAAGAGAGAAAGAGTTCTCGACAACTCAATAGAACTCTTTGGTGTGATTTTTGAACTGAGTGGAGTCCTCTATTTATATAGAGATTTTGTAACTGTTTTAGCTAAAATTGCGGCAGCAGTTACTCTAATGGATAAGATCAAAAAGAAACTTAACCACTAATCAGTTCAACAATACTTGTGGATAAGATCAAAAAGAAACTTAACCACTAATCGGTTCAACAATACTTGTGGATAAGATCAAAAGGAAACAAATCCACAAAAGTGAAGGAAACAAACTCATTGGATATGAATGAAGGAAAGATAAGAACTCAGTTGAATTCTTATTCTTATCACAAACAACATAAACTAAATTTATGGGAAGTGATATTCACGAATAAAAATAATAATTACTATTATTTTTATCATTATAAAGTAGTTAAAATTAAATACCGCAATTTAAACATGTGTGTGTTTTATTTTATGTGGGACCTCCACTCTCTATTTTTTCAATTCACATCACACTAGTTCAAAGTCTTATTACTTGGTGTTTAATCTTCCAATTTCCTTCCAACTTCACACCAATGTTCCAACATAAACTATAGACAACCTCATTTGGTTGTCTCCGCACAAACCCAACACTAAAATTTCTATAAAAATAAGAGAAGATAGATTTACAATGGAATATGTTAGCACCAAATTCGGTGATATCATACTTAGACTTAATAAAACTATCTACCACCCTCTTGAACTAAAAATAAAGTTGAATACATATATTTTAATCTCTTCTTAAAGAAAAAAATTGATCTCTAGACTCTAGTGGGGCCTAAGTCAAGATCTACATGATAATTAAACTATAACTGCTCATGAATAACTTTAAATTCATTATAATTAACTCTATGTATCTAAATAAGAAAGATATTACTTAAAATTTGGTTAGGAACAATTTGCCCTTTTTGTTGTCAACATGATAGCAACATGAAGAAGTTGAGGGAGTATTTGGATACAAGGCTCATCATTCATTCATGATACTCATTTAGGACATGGATTGTCCTTAATCACAATCCCCCACAGTCACAAAGTCAAGTAAATCGCCACCTTTGGTAAAAAAATCAGACAGCCCGTGCCATATACTTGGCAAACCAATTTCAACTATCAATCAAATTAATGTCAATGTCAATATCATGCTATAGTCACGTTTTTACTGCAATGAATCCATTTCCATCAATTTTTACATATTTCAATGATTCTAATAAAAGATGAAAAACATAAGAGAGTATTGAATTTAACATTGTAGTAATAAAGTGAGATTCATAAAGTACAGCATGTAATTACATCCATCATCTCATTAGCACACATAAGCAATAGAAACTAACAGAGTAATTAATTTGTTTACTTGACAAAGTATGGAAGATCCAAAACATAAAGAAGGAAGTAAGCCCAAGTAACACCAGAAATTCCTCCAAAGAAAAACCCACCAGTGAACTTGGCCCAACCATCAGCTGTTTGGAGCTGATCGGGCTGCTTCTTACGGCCCGTTAAGGTCAAAGATGGTGCAGTTGATGGATCACCTTCATTGAATGATGAAACTCCATAGATTGTAAGGCAAATGCTGAGGATAACAACAAGCCCAGCAGCTGCAAGAGAGCCTGCTGATCCGGCGTATTCGGTGTTCCTTAGAGGCCCGGCTTTAACGAACGGGCCTACGAGGAAGAATCCATGGGCTAGGCCAACTTCAATTCCCCTAAGGAGTGGGTTCACTGCAGTTCTGTAGCCTGGTAGGTTGGAGAGGTACCATGCAACAAGTGGGCTTGATGTAACTGGAGTTTCAAGGCTTCCAATGAATGGGTCACCGTTGATTGGTTGAATCACTTGGTATGTTGGCTGCAACAGTGAAAGTTTAAAATTAACAACAAAACATTAAGGTTAAAATCAATTTAGTCCCTTAAATCTCTCATTCTTTTAAGAGTTTCTGTTGATTGAGTCTCTTATATTTTATTTTTGTTTTGAAATGGTTCTTATATTGTAAGAGTCTAATATATTATTTACTTTTTACTTATGTAATAGATGCCAAATGATGAACAAATTACCACATTGCTCAAAGTTTTTCGTTCAAAAAGTATAGAATATCTGATCACTTAGCCTTACTACTCAAACCAACCTAAGTAATGAACATATCTATAAACCTGACAACATATTGTATATACCACTTAAAAACATGTTATAGTTTTAAAATCTTAATCTATAACAACATTATTCATATAACTGAAGCAATTCATGAATTAAGGTATCTTAGAAAGCAAAAACATAACTAACTAAATAAAGGGTAGTTCATAATTTCAAATATATATTTTGCTAATGTATTTTAACTATGGTATGATAGATTAAGTGGAATGGATTAAGGACTAGCAATGAGTAAGCAAAGAGAGTATACATAGGTAATAGGAGGAAGTAACCTACCTTTTCAGATTGGATTGCCTTAACAGTGAAGTTAAATTGCCTTCTAGAAGGCAACTGATGGAGTGGGGAAGAGCCACAAAGTCCCCTAGGTGTGACTAAAGGTCTGGTGAAGCTGGACTTGAGTTGGCTTGCCATAGGAGAAGCAGCTGCCATGACTTAAGTTTTGTTGATTCCACAAGTGGAACAGCACAAAGAGTTGTTACACACAAGTGATCGAAATGAGGGACCAAAGTGGCTAAGTACTTCCATAGTTCAATGCAAATTCAAGGTTTGTGGCTGTTGAAGCCCCTCACTTCTCATTGGCTGATATGCATTTCAAAATCTTATCCCTTTATCCAAAATCCAACCTTTCATATTTGACTGATATTTTTTTTTATGGACCGTTTCGGGTTGAGTAAAAAAAGCCAATCTTTGAAAGCCCACATATCAAGCCACACATCCATATACTTGACAAGTCGTTTAAGGATTGTTAGTTAGGAAAATAAGAGGATTTTCACTTCAGATTTTACTTGAAAAAACGTGAAAATTACACATATTTAATCGCAATAGCTAACTACTGTTTGACTTCTTTTGTTTTCTTTGTTCTCGAACGGTAGTTAGCTACCGTTGGGGTTAAATGTGTAATTTCTATGTGTTTTCAAGCAAAATCTGAAGTGAAAACAACAATGTTCAAATAAGAGTCATCTCGTGTATATCTATAAATAATCATTCTAAATATAGTTATGTTTTTCTATTAGGGTATTTATTTACTTTTTTTAATAGTGTTCTAATAGGTACAAAATATCTATCTTTGTATGTTGGACACATGATGAGTTCTTTCCTCCCAACATAAAATTAAAATAGTTTTTTTTGTTAAAAAATTAAAATGATATATTACTAAAGGAGGATATGAGACATGAAATAAAATTTAAAGTTTATGCACTTGTAAATGTATTTGAATGATCTTCGTAATAAGTGATATATAATACAGCAATGATAAGTAGACACAAAAAAACCAACACAACAGACATCGTATGCTTATACGGTATTTTTCCTTCTTTTTTTTTTTTTTGCTTTCAGTCTTTACTGTCTTCTCTCACTCCCTGTCCCTGCCCTGTTTGTTTCTCTCATCTCCACCACCACCGTTACACTCTCTGCCCTCTCAAATCTCCGGCCACCGCCCACCGGGGACCACTGTCTACCACTGTCGTTCTCTCTCCGATCTATTTTCTCTGCGAGAGGAGTTCATGACAGATTGAGGTCAGATCTGGAAGGATGGTGGTAGTTATGGATGACAGAGACGGTGGGGAGAAAGGCGTGTTCAGATCTGAAGGGGTTGAAGGTCGATGACGATGTAATGGTGTGGTGGTGAGGATGATGGTAGTGACGAGGACGAAGGGCGCAGTGGCAAGGACGGACTGACGGCGGTGGTTGTGACTGACGAGGACGGTGGTGGTTAGGATAGAGGGTGCGGTGAGGACGGCGGTGGTTGTGACTGACGAGGACGGTGGTGGTTAGAACAAAGGGTGTGGTGGTGAAAATGCAGGGTGATTGCAAGAGAAGAAGAGGGTGTCGGGAAGAGAAGAAGGAGAAAGGCATAGAAAAGGGGAAGAAGGGATGGGAATTACCAAATTACCCTTCTAATTCACAACGAAATTACTGTTTTGCCCATGATGTTGTATTTGTGTCAAAGATTATGTGTCTACTTATCATTTCTCTATATAATAACATGGGTGGCTTAAGAGGAATTAGAAAAGACATTATTCTCTAGGTTTTGTCTTTTTCTCTTCAAAAACCTTTTTAGGATTTAGAAAAGAAATTACTCTCCAAGTTTGCATACTTCCTCTAAAATGAAATATAACCAAAAGTGGTAGTTAAAAAAAGGCTAATTTACATTCTGGGTCCTTTAAGTTTGCTGTTTGTAACAGATTAGTCCTTTAAGTTATTTTTGTAACAGATTAGTCCTTCTGTTAAACTGACGTTAAACAATTGCATTGCTGGCTGTTAAATGTGTGACTTGGCATTAAACGCACCATTCAATGTCGTTTTGGCTTTTCTAGTGTTCAAACATACGGTAAATCAAATTTAGGGTTCTTGAAGAAATAGAAAGGGGAAAAAAATTGAAAGGTGAAAAATCAAATCAGCCTACACAAAGGTAAATCGAATTCAAGGTAAATCGAATCAGCCTACACCGTTCTGCATTTCCTTCAAGGTAAATCGAATTCTTCAAAATCGAATTCTTATGTTTCATGTGTTTTCTGCGTTTCTGCATTTTTTCGTTCTGCTTTTCATGCCTTTTTAATAATACTTGTTTGGCTTCAAAATCGAATTTTTGTTCTGCTCTTTCATGCCTTTTCATGCCTTTTTTCGTTCTGCTCTTCAAAATCGAATTTTTGTTCCGCTCTTTCATGCCTTTTTTCGTTCTGCTCTTCAAAATCGAATTTTTGTTTCATGCCTTTTTAATAATATTGTTCTGCGTTTTCATTCTTCCCATACTTTTTGTTTGATACTTTTTAATAATATTCTTCCCATATTTAGCTTTTGTTTGATACTTTTGTTTAATATATTATTCCACTGTGTTGGTAAAGAGTGGTTTTGTGTTCCCAACGTGTTTGTCTTATGTTGTTGTCATATTGAATGTTGCTTTACAGGTAACATGGTGCACTTCTTGGTTGATTGTCACCATGGTGGGTCCTTCGATGCTTATGGCACTTATAATGGACTAGTGAGTGAATGGAAGTGTGACTCGGATTATTGGTGCTATTTTGATATAGAAGGCTTAGTAAAAGATATGGAATACAATGATGTTAATGAGATGTGGTATAAGGTAGGTGGAGAGTTGAAGTTGCTGGGTGATGATGTTGGTGCTGGTGAAATGGTAAATTGGGCAAAAAAATCAGGCAAGATAAACTTGTATTTAGTTCATACTAATTCACAACCTCAATTGGTTCCTTTAATAGAACAAGTACTAATTGATACTGATGTCCCTGTGGAGGTTGTGACCCAAAATAGTGAGACCCACCATAATGAGACCCACTTGAATGAGGCCAACTTTAATGAGGCCCACTTGAATGAGGCCAACTTTAATGAGATCCAATCTGATGAGGATGGATATGGGAGTGAGGATAGGTTTGAAGATTCTGCTGACGAGTATATAATGGATGATGAGGTGGTCATTAATAATAAAGTTAATGTTGAGCCAGAGAAGAAAAAGAAAAAGAAAAATAAAGGGGGTAGGCCTAAGAAAAAATCTGTACCTATTACAAACCAAATAACACTAACAAGAGAGGAAGATAATGAACAAGGCTCAAGTGACGATTTATCGCTTAATATTGAAAGAAAAAGGAAAAGAGCTTTAAGGGAGTCAGATGAGGAGTATAACTCGAGTGATTTGCAAACTGACCTATCAGGTGATTCATATGAGGAACCAAAAGAACATTATCCTCCATTTGTCATGCCAAAGAAGATGGTTGACTTTAAATGGACTTTGGGTACTAGATTTTCATCAAGGGAAGAGTTCAAAGAAGTTGTTAGTAATTACTCTGTCTACAATGGTTATGCTCTAAAGTTTATAAAGAATGACAAAACCAGGGTTAGGGTAGGCTGCAAGGATGGATGTCCATGGGTTGCTTTGTGTTCCAAAATTCCTGATGAGGATACATGGCAATTGAGGAAGCTAGGTGCTGACCATACTTGTAGCAGAGACTATCATGTAAGATTTTTGAATTCTGAATGGTTGGGAAAGAAATTGATGCCTAGTGTCAGAGAAAATCCAAACATTAAACTTACATCCATTACAAATAAAGCTCATACGAAGTGGAATGCAGGAGTAAATAGAATGCAAGCATACAGGGCTAGGAAGAAAGCTATTGATATGGTTGATGGTTCATTCAGAGAGCAATATAGGAGACTATATGATTATGGCCATGAGATACTCAGATCAAACCCAAATAGCACTTTGAAGATACAAGTGCAGCCTACTGAGCAACATGAAGAACCTACTGAGGAAGGATACATATTTAGACCTTTGTTGCCAAGCTTCCAAAGAATATACATGTGTTTGGATGGATGTAAGCAAAGCTTCTTCAAATGTAGGCCATTTATATGACTTGATGGCTGCTTCTTAAAAGGTTACTATGGGGGAATGATTCTTGCAGCTGTTGGTAGGGATCCAAATGATCAGATGCTGCCAATAGCTTTAGCAGTTGTTGAAGGTGAAACAAGAGATTCATGGACTTGGTTTTTAAAATTGTTGATTAATGACTTAGGCGGTACTGATGTGTGCAAGAAAGTTACATTTATGTCTGATCAACAAAAGGTAACATCTTGATTAATTTTTTTTTTTTAAATTTTAAACATGTGTGAGTTGTTAATGATTACTGATTGTTTTGAAACTATCACTGTAGGGTTTACTACCAGCAATGGATGAATTGCTTCTTACTGTTGAGCAAAGATTTTGTGTTAGACACTTATATAGTAACTTTAGAAAGAGGTTTCCAGGTATGGCTGTGTGCATGTATATGGTTGTTTGCATCAAACTTGTGAATTGTATAATCTAACTTAATGTCTAACTTTATATGGTTCTTTTCAGGTAAGGCTTTGAAGGAGTTAATGTGGAAAGCTGCTAAGGTAAGCTACCCTCAGGCTTGAGAAAAAACTATGAGAGAAATAAGGACAATTAACCCTAAAGCTCATAAGCATTTAGTTAGGACGTCTCCGAGATTCTGGAGCAAGTCATACTTTACTGAAAATTCTAAGTGTGACGTATTAGTAAACAACATGTCAGAGACCTTTAATAGTGTTATTGTTGGACCAAGAGAGAAGCCGGTAATTACTATGCTAGAAGAGATTAGAGGTTATTTAATGGAACGTTGGGCCAAAAACAGGGTCAAATATTCTGAACTACCGGCTGGATCAATTTTGCCTAACATAACAAAAAAACTACTCAAAGAATCTGAACTTTCAAGATATTGGATGAGCAGGTTAGTTATGTGCATAAATAATCTGAACTGCTTCATAAAATCTGCACTGCATATAATTCTTATGCACATAATTCTGAATCTGCACTGCATAAAATCTGATGCACTGCTTCATAAAATCTGCACTGCATATAATTCTGAACTGCTTCATAAAATCTGCACTGCATATAATTCTGATGCACTGCATATAATTCTGAATCTACATATAATTCTGATGAACTGCATAAAATCTGCACTGCATATAATTCTGCATATAATTCTGCTTCATAAGCTGCACTGCATATAATTCTGCATATAATTTTGAATCTGCATATAATTCTGCACTGCATATAATTCTGCTTCATAAGCTGCACTGCATATAATTCTGAATCTGCATATAATTCTGCATTGCTTCATAATTCTGCACTGCATATAATTCTGCATATAATTCTGCTTCATAAGCTGCACTGCATATAATTCTGCACTGCTTCATAAAATCTGCACTGCATATAATTCTGAAGCAATATGACTAACATGCAAGTACTATTCTGTTTATTTGTATTCACAGGGTATCTGGTGAAATGTTATTTGAGGTTTATAACATAAACAATATTACTGAACATTATACTATCAACTTGAATACCATGGTCTGTACCTGCAGAAGATGGATGTTATCAGGCATCCCTTGTTGTCATGCTATAACTTGTTGCAGGGATAGGACTATTGATCCAGCTATTTTCATTCCTAACATCTACAGAAAAGAGGCTTATGTCAGATGTTATGAACCAGTCATCAATCCAACAAATTGAGAGAATCTATGGGAAACAACACCATACCCAGACATTTTACCACCACCAATTAAGAGAATGCCAGGGAGACCAAAAAGATTAAGGAACAAAGATGCAGACGAAAAGGCTAGAGACTCATCACTTGTGAGTAGGAAAGGAAAGGGAAACAAGTGTAGTATTTGCAAGCAGTTTGGTCACAAAAAAAATTCTTGCAAAGACAAACTCAATTCTTCTGCTCAATCTCAAGGCAATGCAAGTGCTTCTGGTGCTACTCAAACTACTCATAATCAGCCTACACCAACTGCATCTGCTACTCAAAATTAGACTACACCAACTGCATCTGCTACTCAAAATCAGCCTACACCAACTGCATCTGCTACTCAATCTGCATCTCAGTCAGCATCACAGCCTACAAGTTCTCAGACTGTTAAGCCTCCTAAGTCCAAAACTGATAAGTGCTTAAATGTTGTTATATTTTGGTACAAATTTAGGCACTTATGTTTACTTGTTGTACAAGTTATCTTAGGATTAGGGCATAAATGTGTTAAAAATGCAATGAATGTGATCCTAAGCCTTACCCCATGTGTTTATGCAGGAAATACATGCTTGAACCTGATTGATGCAAAGACAAGAAGGTTTTCTTGATGCCATCGCTACAAGCGCAGGACTCATCGCTAGTAGCGAGGATAGGCAGGGATTTTCAAAGGCTGGTCGCTAGTAGCGACAGACCTGGTCGCTATAGCGACCAATGGGGCGGTTTAATGCTGATGGTGACGTGGAGCTCTTGGATTGGCCAACTGAAGTCCTCGCTACAAGCGACAGGCTGGTCGCTTGTAGCGAGCGAACATTTTCTCAGCATATAAATAGATTTTTAAGCTCATTTCTTGATAGATAGCTTTTTATCAGAATATTTCTTGTTCCAGAGCTTAGAAAATTTATAATCTTTGAGAGAGAATAGTCATAGAAGGAGGAAAACTTCATATAGCAATTAGATTTGGATTGAAGAGGATCTTAAGAAGCTTTGAGACATCAAGCTCTCAACTATCTTCATCTTTCTTTCCTATTTTGCAAGTGTTGTCATGAAAATGATCAACCAATCTCCTTTGTTGGGATTGATAGGTAATCTATCACTCATGTTGTAAACTTTTGATTATTCAATATATGATTCTAGCAATTTTTATATACCATTGAATTTCTTCTTGCTTTTCAATCTTATGTTTGATTTAAATGTTGTTGAAAAAGGCTTTTGAATCTAGGTTTAGAATGATTTTCTATCAAGATAAGAAATTCTAGAAATGGGATTTGGTTTTGATAATTACATTATAGTATTGAATCTTAATGCTTTTGGATCGTTTAATGGATTGAGAAATCATCGATTAAACGATACAATCGATCTCACGACGTCATTTGGGAAATCAATGATGTTGATGAGCAATACGTAATAATGCAATATATAAGAAAACGCTAGAATTCGTATTTGTGATCAATCGGATATAACCAATGTTTGATTGATGAAAGTCAATCCTAAACACCTTCTATGTCCTATTACTCTACCATTTATTTATTATGTTTTAAAAGTATGAGTAGTGTAGTAAAACAAACAAGTAAACCCTAACTTAAAACTATAACCGAAGTTGAACGGAATATGATATCACATTAATCCCTGTGGAACGATATAAAAACGAATACTTGCTTTCGTGCACATAACAAAATGGCGCCGCTGCCGGGGATTAAAGTTTTGATGTTATAATCATTGCAACTTTAATTATGGTTTTAAGCAATTTTGCACAAAATTCTTTTATGTATATAACTAATACTCTTATCCATCTTGTTTGCTAATTCTTTGTGGTCAGATTATTGAAATCGTTTATGCGAGGTCAAGTTTCCGAGGACCAACTTCTTTTTGATTCCGAGATTGAAAGAACAGCTAGAAGAGCTAATAGCAAGAATCGGAGAAAGAAGCAACAAGCTAAGAGGAGGCAACAAGAGGATAGTTCTGTTTCTAGTCATTCATCAAGTCCTAATCCAAGCCAAGATTTACAAATGGCTGCAACTGGAGATGGTTCAGGAGGTTCCGGGGTTCCATGTTTAAACAGTCCACGTCGTTTTGCTCAATTGGGGAAAGCAACACGGACTACCAAACAAACGGAAATGAAGACGGGGATCTTACAAATTTTATATGCTAATCCATTCTCAGGATTAGATCATGAAGACCCGTTCCAACATCTCACTAAATTCTATGAGATTGCGGGAACCCTCGGTGAGACGGAAAGTAATGAGGAGGCAATGTGGATGAGAATGTTTCCACATTCATTGATTGGCAAAGCAAAGGAGTGGTACTTAGACCAACCTCCAACGGTGATGACAAACTGGAATACACTTGAGGAGAAATTCCTTGAGAGGTTCTTCCCTCAGAACCGGTTTATGGAGGCGAAGACAACAATTGCTGTGTTTTCACAAGGTACAAGTGAAACACTATGTGAAGCTTGGGAGCGTTTCAAGTCAATGCTCAGGAGATGTCCGAACCATGGATTTGATGAGTTAACACAAATTCATCTCTTCCGGAACGGAATGCAACAACAATCAAAGCTTTTGCTTGACGCTGCAGCTGGTGGTTCTTTAATGGCCAAGAGCGCGGAGGATGTTGTTGCTATTATTGATAGAATGGCATTG